>BLKR01000683.1:0-429116 GCA_011170035.1 Teleogryllus occipitalis | reverse complement strand
CACTTTGTAAGGAGATGAAAGGCCACGGAGCACTAAACATTTGGCGATCTTGTGGAAAATTGCCTTGACAGCGGTCTGCGGTGTAAAGCGAACCACTGTGCACAGGGTGAAGCGTGCCACTGTACGCGTCGCCACCACTTAGTTCAGGAGATGAGCACACGGAGCTGCGTCTGCCGTCTCACGCAGCGGCGCCGGCTCCGGCGCTGGCGGCGGAGGCGCGGTGGCTCCGGGCGCCGCCGTTGGCGGTCGGCCCGCTGACCACCACGGCCTCCGGCGCGGCGTCGAGGCGGTCGTCGTCGAAGACGTACGTGGCCCCGCGCGCGCGCCCGGCCGGCAGGGCGTCCCCGCGCAGGAAGTGCACCACCTGCAAGCACACGCGCCGCGCCCACCCGCGCGTACAGGAAGCAGCCACCGCCCCCGCGCCCGCCTCCACCGCAGCTCGGCACACACAGCGGCGCTGGGAACCGGGGCACCGGGACAGATACCGAACGCGGCGCGGGTAAACACGCGTCTACACACTATCCGAAAAACTGAAAACATTCCCACCCGCTCAGTGCTACGTGCCAGAAAGTGAAGGGCAGCCGACTGTTTCCAAAGCGACCTATCTCCATGGAGCTCCGGGACAGATTCCGAACGAGGCGCGGGTTAAACACGCATTTACACACTATCCGAAAAACTGAAAACATTCCCACCCGCTCAGTGCTACATGCCAGAAATTGAAGGGCAGCCGTCTGTTTCCAAAGCGACCTATCTCCATGGAGCTCCGGGACAGATTCCGAACGAGGCGCGGGTTAAACACGCATTTACACACTATCCGAAAAACTGAAAACATTCCCACCCGCTCAGTGCTACGTGCCAGAAAGTGAAGGGCAGCCGACTGTTTCCAAAGCGACCTATCTCCATGGAGCTCCGGGACAGATTCCGAACGAGGCGCGGGTTAAACACGCATTTACACACTATCCGAAAAACTGAAAACATTCCCACCCGCTCAGTGCTACGTGCCAGAAAGTGAAGGGCAGCCGACTGTTTCCAAAGCGACCTATCTCTATGGAGCTCCGGGACAGATTCCGAACGAGGCGCGGGTAAACACGCATTTACACACTATCCAAAAAACTGAAAACATTCCCACCCGCTCAGTGCTACGTGCCAGAAAGTGAAGGGCAGCCGACTGTTTCCAAAGCGACCTATCTCTATGGAGCTCCGGGACAGATTCCGAACGAGGCGCGGGTAAACACGCATTTACACACTATCCAAAAAACTGAAAACATTCCCACCCGCTCAGTGCTACGTGCCAGAAAGTGAAGGGCAGCCGACTGTTTCCAAAGCGACCTATCTCTATGGAGCTCCGGGACAGATTCCGAACGAGGCGCGGGTAAACACGCATTTACACACTATCCAAAAAACTGAAAACATTCCCACCCGCTCAGTGCTACGTGCCAGAAAGTGAAGGGCAGCCGACTGTTTCCAAAGCGACCTATCTCTATGGAGCTCCGGGACAGATTCCGAACGAGGCGCGGGTAAACACGCATTTACACACTATCCAAAAAACTGAAAACATTCCCACCCGCTCAGTGCTACGTGCCAGAAAGTGAAGGGCAGCCGACTGTTTCCAAAGCGACCTATCTCTATGGAGCTCCGGGACAGATTCCGAACGAGGCGCGGGTTAAAACACGCATTTACACACTATCCGAAAAACTGAAAACATTCTCACTCGCTCAGTGCTGTGTGTCAGAAATTGAATGGCAGGCGCATATTTCCAAAGCGACCTATCTCTATGAAGAACAATTTCGGGGGCACCGGGATAGGTACCGAAAAAAGCGCGGGTAAACACACGTTTACACACTATACGAAAAACTGAAAACTTTCCCTCCTGCCCAATGCTAAGCGCCAGAAATTGAAGGACCGCCAAATACACGGCACAATAGTTGAATCGGTTAGTTTGATAATGATGGTAAATAGAAGGAGCTTATTTTCAAAGTGATGTATCTCCATTTCCATTTTCTAATTTTAAGGCGCCTCTCCATCATGCTGCTAGTGCTACGTGCCAGAAATTGAAAGGCATTCGTATGTTTCCAAAGCGACCTATCTGCAAGAAGAACAATTTTGCAACTGGGGCACCGGGAGAGATACCG
The DNA here is from genome assembly GCA_011170035.1 of Teleogryllus occipitalis. Classification (NCBI taxonomy): domain Eukaryota; kingdom Metazoa; phylum Arthropoda; class Insecta; order Orthoptera; family Gryllidae; genus Teleogryllus; species Teleogryllus occipitalis. The sequence goes on along the minus strand of BLKR01000683.1, from coordinate 426,984 downwards.
AACGAAACATTTTGAACCCAATATTTGACGACATAATGGAGAAGCACCTTAAGAATATACAGAGTGGCTCAATAAGGACTTTACATGTTTGAATGCTCGTACAAACTCATTCAAACGACCCAGAGACCCAGAATTGGCGCCATTTTGAAGTAAAATAGATTAAGTTTTGATTCTTGTGGTACTGAAGTACAGAATCATGCCACCAGTAGATTGAGAAAAGATTTACTGGTCCTGAGCCTTTCCTTGCCTCTACCGGCCCCGAGCGTGCTCGCTGCGTGTTTTGGTTTGAAAATTCGAAGTCTGTGACAACGGTCCCACGTAATTTTCGTACACATTATGGTAAATATCCTCCCTGTAGGCCTACTGTTTGTCAGTGGCATAAGTGTTTTAATGAAACTGGATGTACGGTAAGACAGCAAATCCTCTGGTCGTCCTAATGCGTCTGACGACTCAGAGCAAGTGAGGCAAAGCTTTATTAACAGTCCTATAAAATCAATTTGGTGGTCTTCTCGACAGCTTGGTATCCCACATACGACTATTTGGCGAGTTTTGAATTTTGAGAAAACAGTTGCATCTCAAACCATTCAAGTTAACAATGGTGCAAGAACGACAATAAACTGATAAGATTTCTCGTAAAGAATTTTCTTTGGAAATGCTACATGGTGGTTGAACCGAGGTGTAAAAATTGCATGGTCCCCACATTCTCCGGATCTAATACACCTTGTTTTCTTTTGCGGGTTCATCAATGATAGTTTGTTCCGCTCTTACCAGGTTTTCTACCTGAGCAGAGAGCTAGAACTCCCCTCGCAAAGCCTCACAAACTCCAGCGGGTTTGGCACAAAATAGACATCAGACGGTGTATGTGCTGCATGATCAATGGAAGCCACATGGAATCATTGTAAGTAAAATTTGAATCTGTTAAGTTAAACTTGATGTTTTTCGCTAAATATTGACACCAAAATAAAATCAGTAAGTTAAATTTGAACTAATTAGAGCCTTCAAATTTGCAAAGTCCTTATTGAAACACCCTATATTGATATGTACGCTAGAATACAAACGGAAAATATACGGAACAATAATTGAATCGGTTATTTCGATAATGATTATGAATAGACAAACTTATTTCCAAAGTCAGTATCTACATTTTCGTTTGTATTCTAATTTTACGTATCAATATGTTTTCAAGGCGATGATTCTCCATCATGCTGTGACAAATTACTATCTTAAGACGATATGTCCGTGAACTTTGCGAATTTGCCATTCAAGCGATTTTTAACTGAGACAATGTCCAAATAAAAGTCTTAAGCATATCAAAAACGTACTATTACACAAAGACGAATATTAACAAAGGTGAATATTAGGATATCCCAAAATTTTAGATTCGCCTTAACTTATTTTATGTCATGCAAATTTGCCATCGTTATCAGATTAATTTACTTAAAATGAAATGAAATACATCCGAAAATTTTAATATTGTAAAACGATTATTTTCATACATTCTCCCTTAAGTCCATATATAAGACTTTAAGAAAATGGAAAATCAAAGTTGAGTCCGTGACGTCTCCGCGAGCGCACTCTAAAACAAAACGGGTCTTTCACATTTTATAAATGAACCGCCCGGTTCCCAGCGCCGTCAGTTAGGGCAAAGTTAGTTTTGCGAAAGCTATTAGACTGTTATATGTTATAAGCATAGACTTAAATTATTTCACAAACAGCATTCTGGAAAGAAATTAAGAGTTAAATAGATAAAGAGAAATAAGTTCATATATATAGAAACTTTCATATAGAAAATTTCAGAAGAGGTTATGAATAACTCCAATACGAAACTAATTAAAAGTATGTTGCTATCATAAAAACATTATTTTTTGTTAAAATCTTAATCATAGATCTTAAATTTGCTACTATTTAACGATTCCAAATGTGGGTGAGCAATATTTTTTAGAATCTGAAAACATTTCAGAAAACAAAGTAAGATGTCTTCCTTGCTACATATTAACGTAATTCATAAACTTGATCTATGTACGGGCAAACTATTTGAGTAGTTTTCTTCATAATAATACCGCAGTCATTTTGTAGAAAACAATTAATATCTCTCAATAGGTGGGAATTATTTTCCAAATATTTTTCGGAAAATGAGACAAGAAAGAAAGAAAAAGATTTCCAACACCAAGTTGAAGAAAAGAGATGTACACAAAAAATACAAAACTTACGCTTTCGCAGTGCAAATGATAAAAAAAAAAGTATTTTGAAAGAGTTGGCTGCAGGAAATTTTGCTTTTTAGCAAGTGTGCTTTGATAACACTCCGTAAGATTTCTTTAGGTTGCTTTTTGTCAATAAACATAATATTACTGAAATATATTTGAATTTTTAACAGGACAACCACTTGCGATGAAGTATATACTCTTGTATTAACATAAAATGGTATGGAACTTTACGTGTCACGTGAATCAATTCGTTTGTTTGAATTTCATAATGAGACATTTTTCCCATTCACAAATGTAAAAATCATAATGTGCGATTTTAGGAACCAATAAGTATTGCGATTTATTTGAAAGAAATTTAAATCACACAACATTGTCTTAAAATTCACATTAATTTCACACAGACCAACATCATTCAAATACTTTCCCTGATGTGTGGGAAAACTAAATGATAACAGTTAACATTGACCGATAATTTGTTTATTCACATATCTTGGTGCCTGGACTTACGTCACAGGACACCCTACAATAAAATACATTTTGTGCATTAATAAATTATATACATTTATTTAAAACACATTTAGTTAAAACAAGATAAAATAACAGCGCCGTGCATTGGGTGCGAGACTAAATTAGCACTTGTCGTGTCGAGACTCGTCCGGCGAATGAAGTGCAGTTAAGTGACATCTCTCATTACTCGCAGAGCAGAAAAATACCAAGTTAGAGTTTTTCTAGAATTTCGCAAACTAATGGATAATTGTAAACACACGTTTGACAAGTGCCACGATCTAGTCGCATGAAAATACACGCAGCATAACTTGTACTTCGGTAAAACTACTCATTATACTATACTTAAAACTATGAGTATTTTAATGTTTTCCGTAGATCAAATTCGCATGACTTTTTTATAGTGAACTCGTATGATTGAAATTTACAAACATGAGTATGGGGATACATTTACTAATGGTACCTAGAAACAATATCATCCAACGCGCATGTTGAAAGAAATAAGTTGCTTGTCCTCTTGTATTTTTATGATTTTTTTTGGATTTCATGTCGTTCATCAACGTGTAATAGAGTGAATGCTGAATAACAAGGCGATTTTTAAAGAATGAACTTTTGTTACCTCTTTTCTCCCAGAATGATAACGATTTATTACGTCTAACACTATAAAAAGTAAAATTGTATGATTAACATAACCTCTTTCCTTTCGCTCTTTGAATTTTCAACTGAGAGAAGATATGTAGCCAAGTATGGCCAAGCGTGGATGAATTTATGAACATAAACATTATTTCCTTGGTTTTTAATATTTTAGTCAATAGCTGAATACCATACAAAGTATCTTTAAAATATCGAATAAGTAGCAAAAATGATTTTTTTCGTAATTAGAAAGAAGTGTATTTTCATGCATATTGTAATTTCCGTATCATTCAAAGAGGCAAAATGACGAATTTGTACTGGCTAATCCAAGAGGATTATCGGATAATCAGCGCCTATTACCCTTTTTTCATACGATATATTCATTGATAAACCCAATGAAAAATGCCTATCCGCGCACTTTCTCCTGAGCTCATTTTGCTAAATACGAGAGAAATTTTTGTGAGGGGGGAGTTATATCGTCGACAATACTGTCAACCGAAATATTAAGCTCGTTTGCCGATGCAGATTGTTATAAATAATTAAATTTGAGTATGGAAAGAGAGAGAGGGGGAAAGGATACCGGAACCCATGAAATCTGTGCAGATAGTAAACACTAAATGCTTTTCGACAATATTGCTGTGGTACTTTTAGATGTTTTCCAAAACTAACGTTTAAGAAACAGTTTCCTATAGGCACTATCCCCAGTAGACTGGAAACACTAAAGGTTCTTTAGGTTTCACAGGTAAGGAAACACATTATGTATTTTTGGCGAAATATTTCTCCTATATTATTCGTATTTGGAATTATTCGTATGTGGTCTAAAAGCCAACCTGTTAACCTTTATGTAGGTAATAATAACAAAAGGTGTGTAGTCTTCATGCTACAGAGTTTCCCCCCGCCAATATGAATTAACTAGTTTATATACACAATTATACAGAAAAATTATTAAAACAAGAAATGAAGAATATCGAGACCACGGTTAAAAATATTATTTTTGCACCTTCTTATTTCAGCAACAAACGGCAAAATCAATGGTGATATTTTGTTTTTAATCCAGTTAGCTCACTGTCAATTAGTATTACTACGTACACTGCAAGATAATTCTCTTTACTTACATTCTCTCCTAACATTTTTTTTTTTTTTTTACATTTTGGATTTAGGTACTTATATTTATTGATCTAAAATAGAAACTGATTTCTGGAAAATCTTGCGTTTATTGTCGAGAACTAAGTACAAATAATATCGTTTTTCGAGCGAAAAACTTCAATGACCCTATATAAAATGTAAATCTGAAGAATATTTCATTATTGTCATAGCACGTTATAGTTTTCATGAATACGAGTGGAGCCCCAATTCAGAACGCTTCTTCTCTATGGTACACTCCGTGAGACCTAACCAACATACATTTGGAACCTACAGGACGTTCGCACAAACCTACACACGTCGTTGCAGCTTTGACGCCATCTTTATTCGATAGTTATGTTTTTACTCAAAGGAACACAACTTTGCCCAAAGATGAGTTTACTTTCGAATTAGGATAAATTTCTTCTGTAAACAAAACGTAATGCAAAGAGAGAACCATATGCATCTGATATATGTTGTTTTGGTTTTAAAAACAGTACTCTATTACAGAAGACAAAATTAATGTCGGAATGATTTAGTTTTCTCTTTGATGACGTCCAGTTTTGCTTGAAAGTCGTGCAGCTTCGTCCAGCGGGGAAAACAAACGCAATTTATTAAGACAATTCGGAACAAAGACGTTTTTACTTTCTTATTGTGGTAAAAATAAATTACATTTTTTTCTAAAAACAGAAGCGCAAATATAAATGATATTTTCTCTTTGCATAATTTTGACGGCAAAGAACGTCCATTTTGGTTCCAGAAAAAAATCCGCACCGCTACATCTGATGTAATGTTCTTAAATACAGTCGACTGGACTATTACAGAATGCAATTGGAATATCAGGATGATTTTATTTTGTCTTTGGTGACGTAAAAGTGTCATTCTGATTACAGAAAATAAGTGTTGCTTCGTCCCGCGGGGAAGTTTGAGTTTGCTCTCCTATTCCGATAAAAAGTAAATAATACTTCTAAAAAAAGAACACCTTACAAACAGTGAAATGTGTGCGTCAGATATAGTGCGTTTTAATGTTCTTATAATAGTTCTTTGTTATCCAAGTGGCAAAATAAAATTACTTTTATCACGTGTGTCATACAATATTTTTAGACAGCTTTCCTTTTTATTTTAATTCAAGTATCCAAATCACATATGGTACATTAAGTTCAGTAGAAGCTGATGAGGTGAGATGAAATTATTTTGCATTTGTTTTCTTTGTTGTATTCACAAATGTATCTGAACAATTGGGCATCGTCTCACTTTCTGCACTATTGGTAAACATTGAACATTTAGCACTCTACGTATGCCCTGAAAGAATCTCTTTTACTCGTAGCTGTCTAAAAATAGTATTATTCTACAGAAATGAATGTCGAAATAGTTATGTTTGGCCTTTTGAACGAACATCTCATTTTGCTTTGAGCCCCACTTCTGATGAACATTCTTGAAATTAACATAGCACTATAGACGATAAAATGAATGTGGAAATTTGTCTTTGATGGCGACGAATATCTGATGTAAGTTCTTAAAAATAATATACCGTTACATACGGTAAAATGAAAGTCGGAATGATTATATTGTTGGTCTTTGGTAGCTACGAACGTCTCATTTTTTGAGCGTCACTTCACCTGATGTATCCACGCGCACGTTTTCTTGAGTCCCGGAATACCTGCCCACGCTCCATTGCCAACATTAGTTGAATTAAGAATAATTGATAGCAACGAGCGTTGTACACAAAATCGGATAATCAGAAATGTTCGCTCCGGTGTAATACAATCTATTTTGCGTCGAGAAACGCCCCACAAATTTGACATATAATTCCTTTTATCAAAATAATTATACTCCCCACTCCTCTGGCAACTAGCGAAGCGAGGGTGCAAGAAAACGTGCGCGGATAATACTAAAAATAAAATACCTCTACAAACGACAAAATGCATGTCGGAATGATTATTGTTTGTCTTTGATGGCAACGAACGTGTCATTATGGTTTGAGCGCCGCTTCATCAGATCTACGTTCTTAAAATTAAAATAGCACTACAGACGGTAAAATGAATGTTGGAATGTTAACACAGTTTGTCTTTTACGACGACGACGACGATCGTCTTATGTTGATTTGAGTGCCGCATCTTCCGATGTACGTTCTTAAAAATAAAATACCACTACAGACAGTAAAATTGAAGACCTTGAGGCACTAACATTCTATGTCACATTTCTGATGAAATTGGGATATTAGCGTATTTCGACGCCCCATAGATGTGTCTAGATGTTGGGTTTTTATTTTAAATATTCGCCGCAAGATGGCAGTGTAATTCATACATTAATATTCTTTATCCCAATGTGTAGAATGCAATGTCTCAACCTTTAGTTTCCTTTTTCTCAAAACTTACGTATACTGGTATAGCATTATTGCCCCGAGGTCTTCAATTAAAGTCGGAATGATTGTCTTTGATGGCGACGAGCGTCTCATTTTGGTTCGAGCAGCGCTTGGCCCGTGGGGAGCGTTAAGGCGGCTCCACACATTCGTCATTCGGCGAACAGCGAGCAACCGCTTGCCGAATCCTGAGCAGTGTGGATGAGTTGCTATTTGTCGAGTGACGAACATTCGGTGTTCGCCCTAACCACCGCGTGTCGGTCTTTGGGCCACACCAAAGGGAGGGAATATTTATGGCTGGGGGAAATTTGAGAAAAAAAAATCGCCCATCACGTCAGCTGCTCGGGAATGGGCGAGCACTAGCTCGCTGCTCGGCGAATGCCGAATGTGTGGAGCCGCCTTCACAAAAGCGCGGCCGCTCAAATGACGAACAGCGTCTCGTATGTGTCGCAGGAGGCCGAGCTGCGCAGCGGCGGCGCGCCGTGCGCGTCGTCCACGGCGATGCCGACGTCGTCGCTGGGGCGTCGCGGCGCCGCGCCGCCGCCGCCCGCGCCGCCGCCTCCACCGCCGCTCGCGCCGCCGCGCAGCACCACCCTTAGTACCGTGATCGCCGCCACCAGCGCCCCCAGCGCGCCGCCGGCCAGCACATCGCTCCAGTGGTGCTTGTGGTCGGAGACCCGCGACAGCGCCGTCAGCCATGCCAGCAACACCGCCAGCAGCTGCGCGAAGGCCACCTGCAGCCGCGCGCGCCGACGCCAGCGGAAGCGCCGCTCCAGGAACAGCTGCGCAGCAGGGAACGCCCGCAATGGCCGCCATCAGCGCCAGCAGCAGCGGCAGCGACGGTAAGTCGCGCCAGGAGTATTATACGCGCACGTTTCTTTGAGCCCCGGAAATCCTACCCCCAATCTTTTGCCAACATTAGTTGAATTGACAATAAATGGTAGTAACGAGCGTTGTAGACAAAATCTGGTAACTAGAAAAGTTTGCTCCCCTGTAATAGAAACTTTTTGCACCGAAAAACGATGTAAAATTACGTATAATACGATATAAATATACGTATTCAAATACGATATTTTTTTTGTCAAAATAACCGATCTCCCCACTCTTTCCGCAACTAGCGAAGCGAGGGCTCAAAAAAAGGTGCGCTGATAATACGCCTTGCAGCATACGCTCTCTATACTTGGGTTTTTCTGTCGTGGTAGCGGAGGGTATTATTTTAAAGATGGAATATGGCACAACTTTTTGCGTCTTTCTCTGTCCTGGTGCAAGATGTTGCATGATCGCGACCGTGCTGCAGATCAAGCGACTCTAGCGGCACGGCCGAGAAAGTCGCGAAAAGTCGTGCCGTATTCTATCTTGGAAGATAATACCCACAGCTGCCACGTTAGAAAACCAAAGTATAAACTTTGATTTAAATAGTGTCTTTTGACGTACGATCATATGGATGAGGTTATCCAATCGGGAGCTTCATTACGATTTAATTTTCGATATCGAAGCTTCCGGCTGGATAATTGTATTTCAGTTGGTCGCTCTTCAAAAGTCACTCTACTTAAATCTGTGAATAAGCTCTCTGCTCAACCTTAGAGTATGCTGGATGCGAACGACTCAGTAGTTCAGTACCAGGACAGGACCATTAATTTTCAAGAATATTGGCTTGTTTATGCTAATGCTAAATATTCAACTACTTCCGCCCCCATCACGGGCGAAATAGCTGGGAATTTTCTAGTTGTCATCCTATTGGTTCACATGGTTGAAAGTAAATATTGGCTCCCAGGTTAACCGCCAAAGAGCGCTTCAACAATGGCTTCAGTAAGATTTTCCCAATTCTTGAGTTCTCCGATGACGCAAATATTTCCTATTAGGAAGGAGTATTTAATAATTTTAAATTTATAAATTAATAAATTTAAAATTGTTGAACTCTGCGGATTTCTACAATGAGGTAATTAAAACTGTTAAGTGCTTGACATCGTACATTATCAGCAACCTTATATTTTTATGGTGGTCGTAATAATATATCTGGACACTGCTCCAAGACAATGATATGCACTACCTTGTCCAGTTTCCAGTTTACGGTGTTATAAATGTTGATTATCGATCACTTGCTGTAAGAATAGCAAGCAGAACTCTATACTCCTTGACCTTATGACCTCATTCTAACATGGTGTTCATTCAACCAAAGAGTCAAAGTTGTGTTTTTATACACCTACAAAAACACCACATCTACTGGTCTTACTTAAAATACTTTTTGTTCTAGTTGATCCAAAAAGACCCATTTTGGCTGTTAGAACCGAAAGGGTCCATATTGGTAAATAGTATACTGTGTAAAAAATGAGTGAACATTTAGGTATTCTGTTTTGGATCTGAGATAACTGTGCAGTGGGAGTTAATATTCATAAGAAACAACAATGTTGCGAACAAAAAATTCTTCCCTTATTTCTACAAAATAGTTTCACAAAGGTAAATTTCGGTTTTGATGAAAAATAACACTGCGTCGAAATGGGACGCAAAAAAAGATGACGCATTGCCCCAAAGAAATTTTGGGAGATCTGGACGTGCAAAATCGCCTTGCAACGAATTATGCAAAGTTCAGGTATGGCTGTGGTGAAAGGTCATATATTTACATGAGCAAATTCTCCGTTTTGGAGTTGATGGCTTCGCATAGGGGAAGAAAAATGCAGATCTAGAGCTCGAAATTCCCTTCGAGAAATGCGGCGGTGGTTCGGTGCTCGTGTGGGAACGTAAGAATGATGTAGGTAGGTGTGGTGTAGGGCAACAACTGTTTATTGATAGAGTAATGAATCAATTCATGTACACTGGCATTCTAAAGACAGATTTGAGAGCTTGTACTGTTAAAATATAGGATGTGGAATTAGGATTTTTCAGCACGATAACGGCATAGCGCGTTCAATATCAAACTTTGGATCCTGATCAATATACTAAAACAACTGCGCCTCCATCACCGGTTCCACATCCGATTGAATATTTGTGGATTATCCTGGAAAAATTTGCAAGAGGAAAATTGCAAACAAACAGGTTTTCAAGAGAGAATTAGAAGGAAATATGAACGGCATTTCTATACTAATAAATGAGAAACTTGTTAAATCTTTGTCTGTAAGGGCTACGTGCTGTAGCAACACCATCTGGATATAGAGTAGAGGTCTGAGTAGAGGCGTTTTTGGCTGTGGTCCCTCAGAAGAGCAATTCGACAAAATAGTGATAGAATGTTGTTTTGTAACAAAAAGTTTGTGCCCCAAAACCGTTTGCACCCCATTTCGACGCAGTGTTTCTCTTCAGTGAGGTATTGGTTTGTTTTTGTAGAAATAATTTTGTTGTTGTTAAGATTGTTGCGTCTTATTGTTAACTCCCACTGCGCGGTTTTCACATACTTCAAGCAGTTAAAGTATCGAACTTTTCACTTACTATTTACGCTAACTGTAATCCGTTAATTATTTAATTTGTCTCATATTCCTTGTCGCCCCCCACGGAAAGGAATCGACGCATTTAGACGAAGTCGTGAAAACTACAAGAGCCTGTAAGGGAAGAAGGGCATCAGATACTAAATTTATACAAGAATTTATGAAATTCTTTAGGGCGCAGTTGAACCTTCGCTTCCCGTGTCCAAGTAGGTCCAATAATACAACCTCAACCATGGCCATCCTTTACTAGTAAAGCCTCCACCCTTAACAAGGCATAATTTCCAACTTGCTTTATGCCAATAATCTTGTAATTAATGTAAGAAAATAAAGTAATAATGTTTATAACTCATAAATAAACGTCACTATGTTTAAGAAAGGAAGACGACTGACGAACCAATTATCATCCTTCATATCATTACGTGTCTTGACAAATGGAACTTTTCACGCGAACGTGTAATGTTCATTGCACAGTTATTCTCATTTGTGCATAAAATTGTGTTCTTGCTACGTATTGACCCCAAAAGCATGATCCATTAATGAGCAAATAAAAATATATATAATGTAAGTAACATTATTCGAACCTGCCCTTGTGCACGAACCGGCTCCTGACTGCGAGATTGGAGAACGAAAGCAATGAACAGACGGGGGATCAGCAGGAACGAGGGCATTCCGCTGGTTTCTGTGTACTAGACATCTAGCCTAGAGATCAATTTGGAATTCCAATTCGCATGTGCGTAGTTGAACGTGTTTAATACCGGCAATACCTCAATTTCGCCTGTTTGTGTGAAGTGATTTGCAATAAAGAGGCAGGTTTAAAATTTTTGTTGCATCAAATGAGTGAGGGCTATTTTGTTTTCGCAATGAACTAGAACTAAGCTTTAGCAGTCGTCTACGAACGATAATTAGAACTGTAATACAGTGCGTCGAACTTTGGGAATGATAAGAACGGTGATTATTGTTAAAATGACATTTTCGCAAAAACTACTTTTACAACGTGAAATTATAAATGGTCGAGAATATTTCCCAAGCACTGTGATGACTCTTTCAGGCATTGTGACAGCAATGCTTTACATGAAAGCCTTCCATCTGAGACACTAGTTACAAAGAATGACAAGTATTGTGTGAAATTTGATTGATTGATTTTTTTTCGTGTTTCCGGGCGCGTCAACTGCTTTGGTCATTAGTCCCGTTCGTGTAGTGCATGTTCTTTTCTCGGGAATTGGCTGTGATCTTCCCCCGCTGGATGGCAAGATCCGGCGCCAACCTACCGTCGGCTAGTGGGGTTTCCCCCAAACCAGGACTCTCCCACCAGCGGGGCACCGCCCCAGCCGGGACAAGCTCTAAGCTCCCGACCGGTCTCCCGGGATATATGGTAGTGTAGTGCATGTTAGTGTAAGTGTGTGTGTAAGGGGTGAGGATAGGACAAGGAAGAGAAAGGACAGATCGCGCGCGGTCCGTGGCCCGTTTGATAGGGTACTGCTCCGGTATTCGCCTGGTGTTGATCGGAGAAACCGCGGAAAACTACCGATCAGAGCAGCCGGCCGCTAGAATTCTCCTCCAGACAGCGACTGAATTCGACCTAACTGAAAAGCTAGTGTCGAAAATCCTGCCGCCATCAGGACTCGAACCTAGGACCTCCCGGTCAGAGGCGCTGCAGTGACATCATGTGAAATCCGAAACAACGATACTTACAGTATTGTATCATAATTATGGTATAGAATGTATTACTCCTTTTTTAAGTTCAATTTCACTTCCAAGAATTTTCACATCAACATTTCATTTTATCAATTCTGTCGTAAACGGAAGGATGCTTCCGGTATGTGTCTTCCTCCTATCATTTTTAATGCTTGGATATTCTGATAAAGTAGTATTTATTTTCATCATGATTGTGAAGTATGTAGGTTAGATCCGGCCAGAAGAGGATATCGCAACGGCAATTACGAATGCGGTGGGAATATTGCGTACGTGCTACGCTGGAAGGAAATTGCTTTCGCTCCACTGAAGGGCATTAGACTTACCGCTGTGAAGACTGCCGCGTAGAAAGACATCGACGAGTGCCCAGAAGGAAACGACAACCTGCAACATTATACACACACGTTAGAATTACGAGCACATTTTACGCAGATGTGACTCATATTGTCAATAATAAACACAAATCAGCGTAATATTAAGAAAGCGTTACATATTTTTATTTTACAAATGCAATTAGAACATCATTCATATATTTTATCAGGATTAATATATAAACATTATTAGCAGTATAATATACAATATATTATATTATAATAACTATAACTGAAAATAGTGAGTATAATGTAACCTCACACTACAACGTGATTCAAGATACAATTCCAATGTTTCGTAGTACCACTCTGTCACATGAACAGCTACTCCTTAAAAATTGAGAAGGAATGATAGATAAACTTAATTGCTTTTTATGTCTGCACTTCTGGTATACATTTCACTTAGCTAATGTTAGTCACTTACAACATGGTGCGACAGAGAGAACTGTAAATGATCTTGGCTGTCCAGGTGACGCCGCGTCGAAGACTGTGTTGCCGACGTTTCGACCATCTTGTCGTGGTCTTCCTCAGGGCTGTAGTGCGAACAGCCCTGAGGCACTACAGCCCTGAGGAAGACCACGACAAGATGGTCGAAACGTCGGCAACACAGCCTTCGACGCGGCGTCACCTGGACAGCCAAGATCATTTACATGACTCTGGCCGCGGAAGTCTACGACTTCACAGAGAGAACTGATCCAGTAGTGAAGTTGTGGGACGCAAACAATTGAGCAAACGCTAAAACCTTGATAAAAGGAAAATGAAAGAAAACGCTACTCAAAAGTTAGTGTCCCAGACAAATACTACCTTTAATATAAAGTGAGCCGAATCGGCAAGGTAATCCAAAAGGAAACTATAGAATAGTATCACGGAAGTACACGTTTTAGTGCCAACATATCAGTGTGATTTCCAAAAAATATTTCGTGGAAAAACAACACACTCTCCTTCCAGTGTTCGAATATTTATCCAAAATGAACAATCATATTAAAGGCAAAATGAAATGCAGAGTACTTTTAACCCTACAGTTCGATTGAAATACTAGACAAATGATACTTTCATCAAATCGACTCAAGGTACTTGTAGCAAATTTATCTTCTCCCTTTTCAAGACATCATGGCTTTCTTACATTTTAGTGGTATCGATATTCTGCGCTGTTGATAATACGTTATGATAAACCGAGATATTTCAGTATTGACAATCATTATTAACGGTTTGTCATCAGAAGCCACTTGCTTGTGTACTTCGTGAGCTCGTTTGACCTTTTGTCGATCAGTTTTTCTTTCACGTATAGGTGACGTTTGTTACAGTCATTTTGACATACCATTCGCAGCTTTCAGATTTCTGCTTCCAAACACACATTCATTCTCTACAACTTCTTGAATGGACTCATTTTCCATCTCCATTGTGCCAATATTCTAGTTAAGTCGTACTGTTCAATACTTCTGACACCTTTTTAGGGTATATTTGAATGTAAAATTCCACTTCACAGAGCTTCTTCAATTTCTTAGTTATTCCAGTGCGTGTTAGCTACAACGCTATTTTTCTGTGATCTTCTTTTTCTCTTGTGTGTTTTCTTCTGTGTGATTTGTTTGACGAAAGCGTTACTTGAATATTATTAACTTCAGTTTCGACTTTACTCTCATCGCTACTCTTATCTCGCATACCGTTCTCCATTTTTCAAAACTTGATGGACACAAGATAAAATATACCAAAAAAGCAATATCATAAGACCACAAGCTCTGTGAAACTATTCAAGGCTATTGAGCAACTGAGAAAAGTTAACGAGGAGAAGAACTTCTTCGTTTATCTTGGCAAAAGTTTGAAAAGGTTTCTGAAAGCTCCACGTCGCCATTATTGGCGATACGTCGGCATGGGAGGTTTCTTTCAATGAGACTGGTTGGAAAACAGGATTTTTGTACAAAATGTGCTCTGGAATTACCCTGGATGGATTTGTTCTCATAATAATACGCCTGAAAAATATCAGGCCAATGTAGGGAAAAGCTATAAGGTATTCCAACTCCCCGGCTCTGCAAAATGACCGTTTTCTTTGTCACACTTTGCATTATTTGCAGACCTTACAATTAGCCTACGAGATTCATGTTACGAAACCGCTAATTGTAGGCTTCTTCGAGATTCTTGCAAGGTCATGCTTATCGACCACATCCATTAGGCGCCGTTGTTGATTTTCTCCACTACTTCGTTTTCCAGAAGCATAACAAATTGCAATTACGTCTGTAACTCTAATGTAACTTCATCCTCGGTCAGAAGGATCTAGTAAATACTGAAATGAATAGCTAAGTCATCAAACAGAATAGCATAGTGCTATGACGTGAACTAGTATTAAAATACTAAAACTCATCCTTGCTTTTTTTCTTTAGAAGTTTGTTTTATTTGATTTAAGAATTCTATGCAACATGCCTGTGCACGAAACTACAATCGAATCCGGTTGAACTGAACTCTAACCCTCGGTTATTGTGAAGTCACTAGTTCCGTTTCACTTACATTACAAATAAGCATAAGAAGATTCGGTTATAGAGAACTTGAATCTCGGCTATAATGAATGTAGGAAATAAGTCCTGGAAATTCATTGGATTTCGTATGTTATTAGGGGAGTTGAAAGGCCTTCGGAGAGTGGGACGGTGTTCTAACAGTGCAAGAGGCTTCGAAAGGCATCAAGACCGCATTTCGATTCTTAGAGATAGAGCACAATGCAGAATCAAATATGGAGAGAGCACGAACTCTGGAGAAGGATCTAGAGAAATTTCTAATGAAAAATGTACGAAGCAGACAATTGAAAATAATTGATTTTTTAAAGACATATAGATATTGAAATTTTCAGTTCATGCTAATGAATTTTGCTATATCCCTATATTAATGAAATCAATCATAGTGGAGAAATTCTATTTCATTTTGACATTATCGGATATAGTGAATCAAAACTGTTAGTCTCCAGAAGTTCACTATAACCGGAGTCGACTGTATTTCTAAGGAACCCAAACAGCTGCGAGATGCTTCACTGGCTCTTCTCGAGGGTGAAGGATGGCGAGTGGCCTCTTGTGAGGAAACGCCGAGGTGTACGGAATGGACAGAAACGTGCGTTTCGCATTTACGCTTAAAGCGGCAACACATTAGAGCAAATTTGTGTTATTTTGACGAATCGCACGATGAGGATTAAGAACATAGGTAAATTGTTTTCGCAACCAAGTGGATTTGAAGCGAAAATGGTTTACTTACGTAATTGGTGCGGAATGTACGAAAATTGACAAGAAAAGCTCTCATTAGTAATAATTAGTAATTCATTTTTAAAAACGAACATCTTTATACTTTTTTCAACAATTTCTTTCATTTCAGAAACTACTGACACAAATAACGATATAACAGACGTCGACCTTTAGACTCTTTTTTGTCATATTTGTTTGAATCTGAGATTGTTGGTAATTTATTTAGTCTTCCTTTACTACTAAGCAGTTGAATAAAATAATTTACAAATAAATAAGATAATAATCATATCCATGGGGTAATATCAACGACATTCGGGAAGATTAAAATAAAAAAGTAGTCAACGCTCAACATGTAATGTCAAACATTTTTTGTACTATTGATACAAATGAACGCTGAAGAATTAAACTCTCAGCTTCTGACGCAAAGGAAGGCTCGGCTTCGCAATTCCTTAGCACGCGAAAGCCATTACGACACCGACGCCCCGGTCACCGTGCTCAAATTATGATGGCGAGTCGCGCTTAGAGCGAACCACAAAGGACGTAATGCGAGCGCTCGTTTCCATGCTCGAGAGCGCTAATGAGCGCTCGCGTTCGTCACAGCGGTTATGAGAGAGGGTTTTTTTTAAGGTCGCATCAACAGCTAGGTCATTAGCGACCACTATTAGATTGAACTGTAGGGGAAACTGTAGGAAGAACACCTATAGATAACACAGACACACGCAAACATCCATGCCCGAGGCGGGATTCGAACCCGCGACCCTTCGGTCCGAGATCACTACGACACTACTGCCTCAGCGATCTCGGCCACCGGTCCGGCTATGAGAGAGTTTGTGCGCCCTCGAACTCCTCGAACGTTAAAGCACTATCGATCTTCTGCGCCTGCGCAGTTCAAGTTTCGCACCAGTTTTGTGCATCTGCGCATGCGCAAGAAGATCGATAGTGCTGTGCTCTATGGCGTGCACGTAGTTAAACTCTATTAGAGAGTTTTTGCACGGCAAAGCTTTTCAGCAATCATCACTATCGATCTTCTGCGCATGTGCAGTTTGAGTTTCGCAACACTTTTGTGCGTCTGCGCATGCGCAGAAGATCAACATTGCAGTCGATTGTTGTACGCAATGGCCATGCAAAAACTCCCCTTGAGTAGGGCCGGAATATCTAAACGCTGTGCCGGCGAGATGGTCAAAAACCCATTATTCTGTTTTAGGTCGGTAACAGACTACACCAGGCATGTCTAGGTCGGGGGCAAGGTAATCTAGCTCACTAGAGTTCACGAGAACTTGCGTCCAGAGCAAATTGCGCGAGATTTAAAAGTAAGGGTTGTACAAATCGGTCCGAAATGGCGGTACGTCACTAGATACCTGGCCCGTGGCAGCCTTTTGAAGAAGTCATTTACGAGTTATTGCCCCAATTTTAGCAATATCAATTCCCATTTCTTCTACTAAAGCAAAGAAATGGTCCATTAAATTAAATATACGTCAGATTTCAAATTGGGAGTAAAATAAATATTTTGAATCGAACTTATCTTCATTTCATAATTGTGTTATTTAAGTGTGCAATAATTGCATTGACTTCCGAATTTCAGGTTAGTTGTTTTACAAAGGTTCTTGTCTGTTAAAAGTGCTGTCCACACGTAAGCGAGAATTGTCAATTTAGAGAAACTTGTTAAATTATTTCACATTATTGCTGTATTCAAGAAATAGCTGAAATATTTAATCATATTTTCGTGTGAAGGCACTATTCCTCTCTTCTCGTCGCTTCAGCTGGAGCGTGAGCGTGCGGAGTGAGGGAAAGAGCGCGGGGCTCCCCAGGTGGGCAAGTGGTTGGTGGAGGCCGGGTTGGACGTGCCTGGACTACACCGAGAGATGCGTTGTGAGAAATGTGGAAAGAGAAAGCGTCAACACACTTGAAATGGGTTATTTCATGTTTTTAAATACATTTAAGTGCCACAAGCAGTGTGTCATGACTACAGAAATTGGCTATGAGTCAGTGGCGAGTTCCATTTGTTGTTTCATTGAATACTCTTGAGTAATTTTAACCCGTGAAATCTTAGCTGGGTGGAAAATAAACATGTGTACAAAGAGTTCGAATTGACTGAAGAGAAACACATTATTGCACTGTACGTTAATCATTATTTATTTAACATGAACATTTAAAATTGTATTTGACGCTTGGGGGAGCAGAACAATCTGCAAGTTTTCTTGAGCTCCGGAGTCTCTAACCCTTGTTACTAGTTGAGTTAAGAATAAATGGTGAACAATGAACTAATTCGAAATAAAATTTACATAAAATTTAGTTATGTAGCGCAGTTTAGGGTTTAATTGCGGCATCGAGCACCAAAATGTCGGTTAACAAATAAAAAGTGTAGAAATACGTCAGCGGGAACTCGCTCGCCGATCGACCCAAGCGAGAAACTCTTTCAAGGGTGCGTAGGTCGATATGTCTTCCTTGTTTCGATTTTCCACATTTCCCTTTGCACATTTCTTGTAACGCATTTCCCGGCGTAGGCTATTCTGGGCCTTAGGGAGACGTAGCGCAAATACAAACCTGCTCGCCGGATAAGAAACACGTAAATGCAATGTTACGCTCTGCCAACTGCATATCCGCTCTTAATTTCCTCTCTTTCGAGCATGCCCATAAGGAAGACTTCGCAACGCTGATACTCCTATCTCAGACTGTTAGGTGCACGACAAATGACTTGTCTAACCGTTATACAAAGGCACAAGGTATTGACGATAGACTATCATTTACGTAAATGGGATATAAGGTAGTTGTTGCCACGTATTTCTGTCATATGAGGGGGAAAAAACAAATACGTATATTAGACACGCCCGGCGCTAGCACTGACCTTGGGCTTTAGACGTATCCGCGAGCGTTTCGAAAGGGAAGCCACAGGAAAGTGGGAGAAACAATTATCGAAACAGGCCGACAATGCAGACCAACAGCTTGCGATTGTGCAGCCGATTTGAGTGCATTGGTATGGAGAAATCATTTGCCCCGTATAGATAACCCGCCGTTTTATACCAAATTGCATTCTTGGTTTAAAAGGTAATCTTTCTGCCAGCAGACTGAATTTCCTCCCGCTTTCATGTTAATATAAATGAACGGATTTTTATGACAAAAGGACCAAATTACTTGTATTTAGTGAGGAAATAAGACTGCATTAAAGTTACCGGAAGACAATGTATAATGTATAGTGATGCTGATTGATCGCTTCGAGACATTATTGAATGGAATGTTGATCAGGAAATCGGCTCGTATCTTAAACACGAATACATTTTAGTGCTAACCTTTCGTCCAGTCATGGTAGGCTTCTTCAAAGCTGCTTTTTGATAAAAAAATTTTGATATTGAAATTCAGAGTTTGAAAAGTTATTCCAGGCTATACTCAAACTTTCTATTTCAGAATGACACAGACTCTGTAGCATACTCTCTGCAGAAGTCTTGGACAGGGAATACAAGTAAGGTCTGGCATGACTTTGTATCAAAATTGTTCATCAAAAAGCAGCTCTGAAGAAGTCTTCCATGACTGGACCAAAGATAAGAAATAAAATGTAGTATTGAAGATACTTGCTGAATTCTTGATCCACCATGTCTTTCCACATCCATTCAAGAATTTTTTTTATTTACATTATGTCAAAGTCGAATGAATATTGTGCTCACGCCTGTTGATGAGGGTTCTAAGAACGAGAGGGTCACGAACGCATTATCATGTTAAACAGGTAGCTTAAATGCAACTATATCCGCGGAGTAAGTAAAATGTGAAGGTTCTTGACACTCCGTATTATCTACGTTACTAATTTCCAATGCACACAGATATTTAATACGAAATATATAGCGTCTAGCATGTGAGAAGTGTCCATGTTTAAGCTAGATACCCAAGAATTGGGGAGAAATATTACCCCCCCCACACACACACACACACGTACAGGCACTACACCAAAACACTCGTCGGGAACTTACTGATAGAGATGATTCGACTGGGGTGGTGCCCCTCTGGGAAGACACCTCGTCGGGAAATCTTTCGCAAGCTGACGTGTAGGTTCGCGCCTGCTCTCACCATCGGGAATAAAACGTTCACTAGAGTAACCCGGGATAACACATTCACTACAGTAACGAGACTAATGCCCATACCAGTCGCCGTTTCCGGAAACTTCAATAAATCGTTCCAGCGAGAAAGACATCTCCCATCGCATTCACAACACATACGGAACTAACAACTTCATCGATTGACAAGTCCCGCCCCCCATCGGAAAGGCAAAAAATCTCAATGAAAGCACGCACCTGGCCTCGCGGGTGACGCTGTCGTCGGCGGTGCAGGTGAAGTCGGTGACGTAGCGGTGCTGGGCGGCGTCGGGCCCGGCGCACAGCGCGGCGACGGAGGGCGTGGGGCGGCAGGCGTCGAGGAAGTGCGGGCGCAGGCGGCCGATGCTGTACTTGCCGGCGTCCACCAGCAGCTGCTGCGCGCCCAGGCCGAAGAGGAAGGCGCACAGGGCCCAGGCGGCGCGCGCGGCCCACGCCGGCAGCGCCAGCCGCCACAGCGCCACGCGGCGCTCGCGCCCCGCGGGGCCCTCCCGCGCCGCCGCCGCCGCCTCGCACGCCAGCACCTGCAACGCCACGCGCACGGAGATAAATAGGCTGAAAAAAAAAACGTATTTGCGGCGTCGATGCTGTACTACATGGTGTGATTAAAGTAGGGAACACGGTGCGGATCGTCCGCGAAACATAGTAACGTTTCGCAATTGTCTTTCGTCTTAGACTTTTATAACTGATTGATTTTTTCGTGTTTCCGGGCGTGTCAACTGCTTTGGTCATTAGTCCCGTTAGTGTAGTGCATGTTTTTTCTCGGGAGATGGCGGTGATCTTCCCCCGCTGGATGGCGAGATCCGGCGCCGACCTGTCGTCGGCTAGTGGGGTTTCCCTCTAACCAGGACTCTCCCACCAGCGGGGCACCGCCCCAGCCGGGACAAGATCTAAGCTCCCGACCGGTCTCTCAAAATATGTGGTTACTGTAAGTGTGTATGTGTGTAAGGGGAGAGGAGAGGACAAGGAAGAGGAAGGAAAGATCGCGCGCGGTCCGTGGCCCGTTTGGTAGGGTACTGCTCCGGCATTCGCCTGGTGTTGATCGGAGAAACCAGGGAAAACTACCGATCAGAGCAGCCGGCCACTAGAATTCTCCTCCAGATTTTATAATTAATAATAATTATTATTATTATTATTATTATTATTATTATTATTATTTGCATTCAGTTCTGATATGATATATTAACACCAAAACATTTACCTGTCTAAAAGTAATTTTTCAAATGAATCCAAAGAGCATTTCGCTCATGGCATGTTAAAAATCAGAATACTCTATGTGCATTGTTACCATTTCCACACATAAAATATAAACCAAGCAGTAATAATATTACTAAAAGTTAAAATGTTTAGACCACTGGTTTCTCACTTGTGCTCGAAAAGGAGTTCACTGATCCCCGGAGCGGGTCGGTTATAAACAAATGACATAGTCTGCAAGTCGAGTGATCAGAAGGAGATTTTTAAATGCTAGTATTCCTAACTTTTGGCGACGAATAAAACTCAAAAATTAGGTTTTTGATTCTGGAGGATTTTCCACGATTTGTGAAAATTACACAGATACACACGTCTCTTAAGAAGGCAACAGACGACGTACAATAGCTTTTACGGTCGAGGGAGAAGTGTTCGGTCTTCATGGTCATGAGATATAATTGCATAATAATAATGATGATAATGGCAATGACAATGTCATCTCGCAGGCTCGATTTCTGCCTGCTGTGAACGCGGACTTTCCAAACCGGCGTGGGAATTTTCGCCAGATGCACACAAGACCATGTCGCCATCTCTCACATGACTACTAGCATATTCAGCTTACCGAAAGTTTTGGTGAACGATTCGAAAGGTGAAATATTTAATATACATTTTCACACAAAATATACCGTTGCATGAAAGAAGAAATATCCCAAGAAATTCTTATTAAAAGTTTGTCCATTATCAAGAAGGAATATTCTGTCTGGACAAGTTTCAATTCATTTCTCTTCCGCATCGTGCTCTGAGAGAAATGTTGTAATACAATGTACTAAACAAGTTTAGTAAGCGACCGCATAATAAAGACAATTATTCGTGTGGTAAGATTCACTAAACACGGTTTAGTTTCGTTTAGTACATCAGGCAACAGAAAATCGTAAGTGAATGAACAAAGAGAACTGTCGGTGGTACTATACTAGTTTCGTAGGTACAATCATTGAGTGAGATCTACGTTTCATGTCGTCACACTTACTAAACTGTGCTTAGTAAGCGAGCGTTCTCAGCGATCTGATAGATTCGAATGGTTACAGAGCGTGTACATGTGAACTACGAGAAATCAACAGTGTGTGTAGTATTATATGCTACATAAATAATGTTTTTATTGATTTTAAATAATTGTGTCTTATGTTCTAATACAATAGTAGAAGTAACGTCTGCTGCCGATTGTTATCTAGCGTCCGTAGCTGTTCTGCTTGATTAGGGTCCGCCAGGAAACAGAGGATATGGAAGTAGGAGCCCACGGGGCTGTTGGATGGGTAACCGCTCAGGAACCTCAGGAGCTACCTGCCTGAAGGGATAGAAAGGGAGCATTCCCTTTCACGTTTTTGCTTAATAAGGCTTATTCAGCAGCGTTTAGTAATTTATGGAAAGTAATTATTGGTTTAGTTATTTTCAATGCAATGTGTCCAGTAAATATTACTCGATCTATTAGTCAAAGCAACGATTCGTTTAGTAATCTCCACTATATGCCTTTCCTCAGGGGAGACGATCTATTTAGTGAACATTACTATACGTACATTAGTGTATTTAGTTAATCAGTAGTTTCGTGAACATGACTAAGCACTTTGTTCTTCCAAAATATACTAGACCGTTTAGTTCAAACTACTACATGATTAATTGTACGAATTAAACATTTCTCTGAGTGTGGGAGATACACGTTGCTACTGGGGCCCGCACACTTCGGGAACTTGCAAATTACAGTCGACTCCGGTTATAGTGAGCTTCTGGGAATTCACGTGTTTGGTTCACTATATCCAATGATGTCAAAATTAAATAGAATTTCTCAGCAATGATTGATTTTATTAATATAGAGTTACAGCAAAATCCATTAACAGCACGAACTGAAAATTTCAATATCTTCATTTGTCCTTAAAAAATCAGTTATTTTAAATTGTTTGCTACGTACATTTTTCATCTCTAGATCCTTCTCCAGCCAGATTTCGTGCTCTCTCCATACTTTATCCTGCATTGTGCTCTATTTCTAAGTATTGTAATGCAGCTTTGACACCTGCCAATGCCTCTTCCACTGTTGGAACACCGTCCCTCTCTCCGAAGGCCCTTTTACTCGTCTAATAATATCCGAGATCCAATTAACTTCCTGGACGTTGTATTACGTACGTTCACTATAGCTGCGGTTCAGGTTCACTATAACCAAATCTTATGCTCATTTGTTATGTAAATGAAACGGGACCAGTGACTTAGTTCACTATAACCGAGGGTTCACTATATCCAAGTTCACTATAACCGGAGTCGACTGTGTTCCCCATTGGGTTTGCGCTGCTCCTATCCTAAGCACGTGAGTTCTTACCG
Source organism: Teleogryllus occipitalis (assembly GCA_011170035.1). Taxonomy (NCBI): domain Eukaryota; kingdom Metazoa; phylum Arthropoda; class Insecta; order Orthoptera; family Gryllidae; genus Teleogryllus; species Teleogryllus occipitalis. The sequence continues at coordinate 403,831 of BLKR01000683.1, read as the reverse complement.
TGACGGTCGGCACGAGGACCGACATGACGATGAGCAGCGCCGGCACCACGGTGTCGCCTTTGAGCGACAGCCGGATGGAGTCGTCGTCACAGAAGAAACCACGCTGGTACGGCTGGCCGAACAGGTACGTGAAGAGAATGGCCAAGCCCACTGCAACAGAACGGTGAAGAGTAAGCAGCAACTCTCCTCTCCTTCTCTCTCTCGTTTACGCTTACTATGCAAAGAAAGGGTTGTTTTTGAACGTGAATTTGAGAGTTTCTTTCCTCCTCAAAACATTCGAATCAATCGTCGAATTTTAACGATCTAAGAACCAAATGGGCGCCCTTAACGACAGAGGTTGAAGCACCCTTAAACTATGATCCAAGAACAACCAAAGTAGTATGCATTACTGTAAACTTGGAAATGACATAGACTGTAATGTACCTTAAAATTAATTTGACAGGTACTAAAAAGGACAGTTTTTTATTAATCAATGCCTTGTCGTTCGAACAAGTGTTCTATAGAACTATTAAATTTCGTGCTATAATAATGCTAACAAATGTATACACACGAGTGTGTTAATCAAATTTCAAAATAAATAACAGTAAATACTTTCCATAGACATGTAAGAGGAGTACTGGTTTTCGTTTAACAACACGATAACATTGTTCTTCAATCTAAAGTGCGAGCGACAATAGACTATTCAACATTGAGAACGTTCTTGTGGACAAGTAAGGATGTACAGAGTTAGGCGTCCTGGACATACGGGGCTTCATTGTATACGACAATACGTGAAATACGTAAAATACGAATAAGTAGATTGCGTGTCATCTGGTCAGCTGGAGGTTATGATCAGTTGCTTAAGGGATGAAGTCGAATAGATAATCACACTCCTACCGCAGTGTAACACACAATTTTTTTTACATACAATGAAGATCAAATAATTAAAACTAGTTGAATGTGGCGTCACCGACGCTGTAAACTGTCTTAAAAGTATTTTCATGTGTTGAAGATTTCTTCAATACTTCATTTCTTTCATGCCTAGCTTTGTTTAAATACCTTCTTAGATTCTAGTCTCGCATTAGACTTACCAATGAATCGTAGTAGCTGTTAATGTTATACTTCAAAAATTCCCAACACCCAATGGCCACGCATATTTGTGGTCAGGCGGAAGAGCAGGCTAAATAGCCTGAGCCTCGCCACCAATAAAGACTTTATTTATTTATTTATTTATTTATTTATTTATTTATTTATTTATTTATTTATTTATTTATTTATTTATTTATTTATTTATTTATTTATTTATTTATTTATTTATTTATTTATTTATTACCTTCATACGGAATATGAACTGGTTATATTGCAATTTCAAAATTATAATGGCCCTAAAATTTTTTGTAGGAATGAATAATGCTAATAGTTAGAATTTAGCCCATCTATATTTTTAGGTTTTGTTTTCTAATATGAATATAAATGATCACCCTTAACCTGTTCTGCGTCATTCTCTAATCCTATTGTAAGATCATTCTCAATTAGTTCGGAACATTCTGACGCAAAAGCTTCTACAACTACATTGGATTACCCTGAGTTGCACAACCAACTATATTTTTGCCCCTTATTTTTTTAAGATTTTAAAATTCCACAAACTCATTTTGATTGTTTTCTGAAGGCGAATATATACAAGCATTAAAAGGTTACTATTTTGTATGTTTATGTGAATACGGTGAAAGTTTTAAGTGATATTAAATTGAAAATCGATCTTTTCGAAATGTATTTTCTCTAGTATTGTAATTACATTTCTAGTTTTCTTCTTATTTAGTTCATATTCTTCAAATTCAATGTTCCAAGGCAATTTGCAACTTTATTTTAAATTATACCCATTAAATACTTCGAATCTTACAAATTCTGCCGCGCGATTTTCATATCATATGGCTGGTTTGTAAACAATCAGGGTGCCAAGCTCATGGAAGAAAATTACGGTGCCGTGGACTGAAAATAACCACGGGTTACTGGGGTTTAATCAACGTCACCTACATATATCTATTTAGGTGGCGTTGGTTTAATTTCGGCATATTCACTAAGCCAAAACACGTTTTTGAAATTTCTTTAATTCCTCTCGCCGGATCCTAAAACAAATTAACAATTCCCAAGGAGGAGACCGAGACGCGTATGACCCCTCATACGACTCGATTGGTGCACGGGAAGTGTTCTAGTCATGAGTTACGGAACCGCACATATGCATATTCGGTATTTACTCAAATACTGGGTAGGGATTTCAGTTTCAAATCGTGATTTGTATCAATGTTCCTTGTTAACAAAACAACTCTGGCGACATGTTAACATTTGTGGACGAAAGGATAAACTACACGGTATTTTTTTAGTATTATACATCTTAGTATGTAATTAGCAGAATTTATCGCTTTGCGTAATTAACATGTTGCGATATCCCAATATATGTGAAAAGGAGTATGTTATTAAAAGTTATTCAGTGAAGACATCCGCCCTAGGATGATAACACTTCGAAGAGGTTCATTTACCGTATTGGAACCAGTTTTTCCTTCCCCGCATGACCTATTACCCAACAACACACAAGAGATGTTTGGGAAATATGTAACGTCGGATTTAAAATGGAAGGTTCTGAAATATTTTTATCATTTAGCAATAGTCACCACCACCTTCTACATTTCCTAATTGTTAGTCTGTTCTCCTCCTTTTCCATACATCTCAATATCTACAAAGCAATGATCTGGACTCCAATAACTTACTGCTAATTGAAGACAGAATGTGTTTCGTGTTTTACAGTAATTACCATTTCTGGAAATGTGCGTGTCTTAATTCATTTTAATCATTTTGTATATTTGTAATAATGCTTTGTTGAAAACATTGTACAGAACTTCAGCTCGTACGTGATTATTTTTCATGATATCGCTCGTGGGCTTCAATAGTGGCACATCTAAAAAAATACGAATTTTGCACTCTGCAGAAGTGCAGATTGGTCTACCTTACAGTAGCAACAGCAACATATCTTACAGTACAGCATTCCACCAATAAATGAAAGAAGTTAAAATGCAACAATGGTGTATTTCAATTCGAGGTGAAAACTTCAAACTCATTTATCTCAACACCTGATTTTTTAGTTGTGCCTCTTTAGCAGACCACGATCGAAATGTTGGAAGCGAACTGTTTCAAGTCGCTACAGAGGGTTGCGAATGTGTCCTAATAGACAACAGTTTTTTCGCACATAGAGCCATGAAATAATGACCTATGTCCAGTCGTCCGGCCCTGGAATTGTCTCGGCTTTACTCCTTGACATATTTTCAATAAACTGCAGCTGGCTCTTTTTTGTGAAGCGTATTCTTTGCAGAGTTTATTGCCACTGATCTTACCAGTTCTACCCGCTTAATTTCGTTGAGGAAGATAATTTTGTAGCATTTCTTTTGGATTGGACGTAGTGCTCATGTGACTAGTGGTACTTTCATGTGGCGCTGTCTTCCGCGGGCGCGGAGGAGGTCGTGTCGAGGCCCGCTTATCGCGCTTCTGACTCACGACCCCGCCCCCTCCCCCGCACTCCTCCCCGCCCCGCCCCATCCCACTCCGCCCCGACCCGTTCCACCCACTCCACTCTGTCCCGCCGCACCCCGCTCAGCCCCGCTCTGCTCCGCTCCACCATTCCCCGCAGCCCCGCCCCGCTCTGCACTGATCCATCTCGCCCCATTCCCACTCATCCTCCTCTCCTCTTCCGCTCCCCTCATCCCGCTCCCGCTCCGCCCCCACCACCCCGCCCATCGCCGTCACTGTCTGTTTCACCCTGCTCCCGCCGCTGTCATCAACCCGCCCCCGTCACTGCCCTGTGGCGCCACGACCTCGCCCGCGCCGCCGCTACGCGTCGTATCGCCGTCGGAAGCGAAACAGGCCGCCACGCCCTCGCGGCCTCTGCAGTTGACCCCGGGGCAGGCGAAGGACGTGTTGGACCATTCGCGAGTGAAATGCTCCGATTTGCGCCAAATTTAGAAAGTGCCGTTTGATATTTTTAACGCTGCGATTGACGTGAAAATACTTCCATTCATGCAGAGCTTAGATGTAACCTCATTTTCATTTTGAAACGATTCAGACATTAAGTCGTATCCCTAGATTTAAATTTAAAAATATTTTAACTGTGATTGTAAATCCTTTATAATAAATACTCGTTTCCTTTATATATTTGTGAAGTACGCCTTTATTGCTGTAGAAAGATCACCTAATTTGCACTTCAACCATTGGTTCAGTTACGCTGTTTTCACAGTACAAATGAATACTGCAGTATTCCCCCTTTTCGAAGGAGGCGCACTTTTTTTGTCCTTAAAAATGCACGACTTGGATCGGGTTCCAACTAGAGTACAGTAGTTCGCTAAGCCAATACACCATTAAAGCTTGAATATTTTCAGAACAATATACATTACAAAAATGCAAAACCAAAAATAAACACAAACACTGAATGTTGAAAGAAATTTAAAAAAAATATTATGTGAAGTGGGCATGCGAGGGGGAGGGGCTGCCGCTTCTTTCAGGAACCAAATTTTTTGTATGAAATGGACCGGGGGCTGCGAATCTCGGACATTCAACCGACTGGGGCGGTACCTCCCGCCGGTGGGAGGTACCTGGTTGAGGGGAAAACCCCGCTAGTCGACGAAAGGTCGGCACCGGATCTCTATCCAGTGAGGGAAGATCACCGCCACCTCCCGATGAAAAAACATGCACTACTATTACGGGACTAAATGACCTCGGTAGTTGACACGCCCGGAATCACTAAGACTCAATCAATCAATCGGCACATTAGCGCTCAGCACCGCTCTGCTCTGCCCCATCATTCCCCGCAGCCCCGCCCCGCTCTGCACCGTCCCATCTCGCCTCATTCCCACCCATCCTCCACCCCTACTCCTCCCCTCCTCCCTCCTCATTCCGTTCCCGATCCGTCCGACACCTCTGCCCCCACCACCCCGCCCACCGCCGTCACTACCCGCCATCCCCAGTGACGGCGCGCCGTCACTGCTCCCGCCCCGCCCCTCCCCCATCGCCTCCCCCGTCACCACAATCGGCCAATTATGCACACTAATTCAACTCCGTTATCCCCCCCTTTCGCTCACTCGCGGAGAAAGTGGCCGACGTAGGCGACGCGCGACGCGACGCGAGGGGGCGAAGCGAGGAGGAGGAGGAGCTGTGCGTGATCGGATGGCGCGATGTGTCGTGGTGTCGCGCTCTTCGCCCCGGGCCGAGGTCCACGCGCCGCCGATTGCGTTTTTGACTGTGGTCGAGGACCGCAGCTGCGAGGCTCCACGCGAATTGCGCAGCTGTGGGAGTTCCACTTCAATTTACACTGGTCTCGGAGCCAGGCGGCGCAAAAAGAAAGGAGGGTCATGGTTTTCACCGTGAACACTTCGCTTTCCTCTCTCGTAACTTTTGATCCTGTTGCGAGATTTTGGTGATTTAGAAACTAAGTGATGAATTGATTCTCAAAGTGGAAGTGGTATGGACAGTGTAAAAATCTTAAAAGTAGTATTTGCCGTTATTATGTAGTTCACATATATTGCATTGCTTAAACATTTTTCTGCTGTGTAAACAAATTATTAGAAGGAATTCATGGCAGCACATTACACTACAATAAACTCGCTTCTCAAACAGTCAGTCAAGTCCGTTAATAAATGCATTCAGCGAATCGTCCTAGATTGCAGTCATTTGAAATAATTCGATATTATGTTTCTGAAATGAACGGATGATCTTGGATATCACAATTCCACACAGAGATAATTTTATGAGATCAAATTCACAGTTTCTAAAATATAGAAACAGATACAAAAGTATTATATCAATGTAATTAATAAGTAGTGTTTACTTATATACCTATCCAGCATGAATTGTTTCCTACTTTTTAAAAAATACGAAAATTATAAAGCGAACATACAAAATTATGGATACAGATAGACCAAACTGAAATAAGAAAATTGCCAATGGATGATAATGAGAATTTCAAAATTGTCTGAGTTACAGAAATTAATGCACTGGTATATAATTCCACAAATACAGTATAAAAATATTATTAGTATGCTGTTCACACCGTACAGTGTCTATAATTACAGTAGAAATTCGTCAAAATCTAAACTGAGATGATGGTATTACCTAAAATCTAAGTTCATGAATACTGTTATATTTACAAGAGAATAAATGCATAACGGAATAACAAATTATTATTATTATTATTATTATTATTATTATTATTATTATTATTATTATTATTATTATTATTATTATTATTATTATTATTATTATTATATTTTCATTGCTCTCTTCGTGCTACGTTTCCCCACGGGAGCGAAAATATCTACGTTTTTCAAATGTTGATAACCTCTTTTTTTTTACTTTCTGGCTTCACGAAGTATTTCGTAAGAAGAGAAAGTTGTATAATCGTGCGTCGGAAACTGTGAATATTCGACAGAAAAACTCTTATTGTCGTGCCCTGGTAACGAAAAGTGGTTAAATTCTGTTGCTAAATATAGATAAAGAAATCCTCCAACACGTGATGTTGCCAGAATACATATTTGTTGACACGGTCCTTGTTTGAAATTATATTCATCATTAAACTATTTATAGTTAAAATATTTGGAAGAGATTCTGGAGCTCAAGAAAACGTATACAGATGATACTTCTCCCCAGTGCGTCACATAATTCTCATTGTCCTTTGACTAAATAAATCAAATTAAAATCAAATAACATTTACAATGATGTAATATTCCCATAGCGTTATATGATTACACTTTAGGCAAATTTGGCTGTATATTTGCACGTTCGTGTGACGATAACAGAACTTCGAAGGTCAAGCATGCGACACTAGTTTGTTCCACAAATTCTGAAGTGACGAATTTCCAAAACTGGTCAAGGACGAACTTCGTAGCAAATCACGCTCCTCGGAACACTCCATTATTGCCTCATATCCTTTATACCTGAGCTGTTCAACTGGTATCTTTTTCTCCTGGAATTCCAAAGAAATGTGGAGTATTGGCAAATTGTTTATCAGCTTAGATAGTAATCAAACTCGTATGTGATTTTAATTGATAATGGGGAAAGTTTTTTGTCATAGATTTCAAACTCTCATTTAACTATAATGAAAATATATTTTATTTGGTTGATTTCCGTCAATAGTTCTGATAATTTAAAGACATGCTGTGAAAATAGTTTTACCATCAGTTCATTATGTATTTTTCTTATTACCATTATTATTATAATGCAATGTCATAAGTTTAATCATCTTTAAACAATTTGATGAAGCAAAAATTAATAAAAGTCAAAAAGTTGTGTTGAATATCTCGCACACAATGTCCACGAACTGTATCAGTGAAGAATAAAGGGTGAAGAGAATGAAAGTATCGATCATCGCAGTGTTAAACCAAATACTAAGAAAAACACGTATAAGTCAACTATTAAATATTTAGTCATGAAATCTCGTCGCAAGAAGCATCAGTCTAATATGCACGTAAAAAAACTATACCTATTATTTTTTAAGATTGCTTTTCGACATCTTAGTGATACAGCGACCACTGTGGTTTTTCAATTGTACACGTAAGAACAACTCACACACACACACACACACACACACACACACACACACACACACACACACACACACACAAACATTCATGTCCGACGCGGGATTCGAACCCGCGACCGTTCGAGACGAGGTAGCTATGGCCTTCACGAACTCGGCTCTCCAGTGTACCTATTCTTATTCCGAGGGGGGGGGCTTATTTTCCCTTCTGGCATTCCCGCGGCGGCCTGCAATTGATTGCGCGGCTCCGCCGACGAGCGCCTCGCACGCGGCTCGATACGCGCTCGAATAGCGGCGTCGGCGACGGCGAATGGCCCACGGAGCGGGGCGGGGGCGTGGGAGTACAGACGGCGTCAACCGCGCGCGGCTATCGCGCTCCGAATCGCCTCCGAATGCGCGTGCAGGCCGCGCGGCACCGCCCCCGCCCCCGCCCCCGCCCCCGCGGTCGATGGCTGAGACACGGCAGCGACAGCTCCCGGCCGTGGAACCGAAAGCGGGCGCCTCTGCTCGGTACCTCCTCGGAGAGCAGTATGCGCCTCGTCTCCATTTCAGCCGAGAACTCCATTCTGCCTGATTAGAAGTAGAGGGAGTGATCCTCACCTACTGGCCGCGATGAGTGTTGCCAGATTCCGCGATTTCGCGGCGGCGATGGTGTAACGGTTAGCGTATCGGACTACCCAAGTTCGCGGGCTCAAACTCAGGACCACAAATGAAGGTTTCTTCACTTGTAACGCTGTAACTTCATTTTTTGTGCACGTCTTCTAGAATTCAGTGGGAAATACAATTATACAATATTATTATTCAAATTATCGTTTCCATGTTGTCGCGGCAGGAAGTATTATTCCGAAGGACAACATGGATAAGAGCCCAAAATTTATTGCTTATTTATCCTTGAAAATAGATTTTATTACATGGGAGCTTTTTTTCTTTTTTTCTTTTTTTCTTTTTTTTCAAAATTCAAATAGTGTATGACTTAGGGTAGGGATCTCAGAATTTTGAAAATGTGCACACAATTCACCTTTCCCCATAGCACATCATACACAATTTTAACTGTTTTTTGACGAAAAATAAATTTAAAAATATAAAACTCGATCGAAGCCGTGACTTTTTAAGGGCTAAAAAATCCTTCGTACGCCCTCCTTCCGAGGGGAAGTAAAGCCGGCTGTCCTATGTTAGTAGATTCACTGCATGTAAAAAGATCAAGTCTAAATGAAGCCTCTGAGCAAAATTCAAATTGCCTGTTTCTTCACCCACGTTAATACCTTCTTTCTTCCCTACTTGCTGAAAGGAGCGTAGCAAAATTTGCGTGGTCAGACGGAAGAGCAGGCCTCATGACCTGAGTCTCGACCCGTAAAATAAGGCATCAATTTAATTTCCGCATTTTCTGCCTATTTGAGATCCAATCCACAATCCGCGCCAATGGACACAAAAACCACAATTTTTCTTCGATGATTAAAAATTTAAAAAAATGTATACCTCAATGATATTTTTTTAGAACTTTTTCGCCCCTTTTCTTCTTATTTTGAATGAAAGAAACGAAATTAATATATAGCATTGGCTAATGAAATCGTCAAGGTGGTTTAACTTCAACTGTCAGGCTTCATGCTCATTTCGGTTTCGCTGTGTTCGTGTGGAAAATTTCGCATTTGCAGAGTCCCGATTCCTCATTCTCTCATTCAGCATCTGGAAACACTGACTGCGATGTCTCATAGCAACAGCTGATGACGTTGTAGTGACTCTGACCGGTAGGTTATTGGGTTCGAGTTCCGACGTTGGCAGATTTTCGACGCTAGCTTTCTGTCTGGAGGAGAATTCTAGCGGGTGGCTGCAATGATCGGTAGTTTTCCGTGATTTCTCCGATCAACTCCAAGCGAATGCCGGAACAGTACCCTATCAAATGGGCCATGGACCGCGCGCGATCTTTCCTTCCTCTTTGTTCTATCCTCACCCCTTACACACATTTATACTAACATGCACTACACTACCACACATGCCGTGAGACCGGTCGGGGACTTAGAACTTGTTCCGGATGGGGCGTTCCCCCGTTGGTGGGAGATACCTGGTTGGAGAAAACCCCGTTAGTCGACGGTAGGTCGACGCCGGATCTGGCCATCCAGCGGGGGAAGACCACGGCCACCTCCCGAGCAAAACACGCACTTCACTTACGGAACTAATGACCATTAGTAATTAACGCTCCCGGAATCATTAACCAATCATTAAATAAATAAATCAAAGATTTTCGGTGTCCGTTTACAATAGAAACGCCATTTCTGAATTAATATTTGGCAACAAGACGGAGAAGAGACTAAAGAACATATTATTGATACGTAAAACTAGAAAACAAAATGGAAATGGAGATGAGTCACTTTGCAAACAAGCTCATTTGCGCAAAGAGCTATTCTGCCTATTTAAAAATATAAAGTGATATCTACATGATGAATTAGCCAGCTTGTGTGCTTATTTCAATGTGATGGCCTAGGTGTGAGTCCTACGTGCGGCAGATATTCGGCATTAGTTAAGGGTACAGTCACAATGAATCCACCTCGAAGAAAAATTCGGGGACAAATTAAATTAATTATGGGCAAACTATACTATTTCATTTAACTCGTGAATGTATTATATAGACGTGTGTGCGCGTCAGTTTGTGTGTATAATCTGTTATGAATGTGACGAAGTGATATGAGTGAACAAATGTGCAATAAGTGACAACATCAAACTCTTCAAACAAATTTGACTACTATATATAAAGAATATTATACTACTGCCAATATATTATATCATTGTTTTGTTTCTCAAAAAAATGTATTACTAATTAAAACAAGATGTTAGAGGTACCTGTAAGGGTATCCCTCAGTATTTATGTACATAGTTAAAATGTAGCATCTAGTTAATTTGTACATAGATTGTTTATTACTTGAAATAGTTATATGTGTATTCAATACCTTGAAAGATTCGGTCTGTAATCGAACAAGGATAATAATAAATTTTAAAAAAACTCTTCAAACAAAGGATGTAATGATGCTCCGCCCTTGATCAAATCCCAGAAGAGATACAACGGAGATAATGAATGAGACTGTTACGTCGAGACGCGACGCACGATGGTAGCAAACGATCGGAACATGTGGTGTGTCCGCACGTGACTTGAAAATATTTACGCGTCAACTTCTAGTGCGCTATCTTTACCTCGAATACATTGATGTTGGAGTGATCTCATTCAGGAAAGTAAGACCTATAAGACCTTAACCTTATAAGACCTACTCCGGTAACTTCTAATATTATCAATGATAACGCGAGAATAAGAGATTTACATAAATGTATGTTTACAAATGCGTGACTTAAGATCAAATCGAAAAGAAAATAGTATATTGTTTATTGATAATTATTGTAGTCTTCTAAACGGAATGAACAAACGGCAGGCGGATTAATTACATAAGGTGAGGACTTGCTTGCAACTATTTATTAATTATCAATAAAATTTCGTTGATTATCGAGATGTTCACCGAGCGATATTTGTATTTTACAAACATAATCATTAAAATTTGAGGATGCAAATGTACCCAATTGCTAAAATCTATCTACTGTTACGGACAAACAAATAACCTCTTTTGATTTTATCTTAAGATTTAACAGTTTTCTAATGGATATTTTAATGATGCAAATAAAGAACTCCCCTCTTCCAAACGTTAATTTAATTTGAACGTTAATTTCACACTTTTTTAATAGAGAGGCTTTTTGTGTTACGGTAATACCTTTTTATAGGAAGGAATAAAGTAAAGCTAAGAGCTGTGTAAAGAGGGCCTTCTGAGTTACGCTTGCAGCTTATCCGAAAGAGACCATAAATAAGAAATACTCCTTTTTTCGGCTAATCGCGTAGAATTTACAGTGGACCAAACGAGCTCTCAATAGGTTTTCTCGGGGTTCTCCATTTTCTTCTGCCACAGATCCAACCATTTCTCTATCTTGCACTTCATTATTGCCATCATCTACTCATTAGAGCACATATGGGCCTCAATGATCTCAGCAGTTGAAGGGCTTCTAAATCTAAACAAAGTAAAAATAAATCCTTAAATGAAATGCATTAAATACCCTCTGGAATTAAAAATCGTGAAATAAAATGAGCTTCTTTGGTAAAAAATGTGCGGATGCAACGATGTTCAGCCCACGTATCAAAACTGTTCGCAAACTAGTTTTCTACATTACAATAACAAACTACCTGAACACAATCTGAAATCGACCTTCCACGCTGCTTTCTGATTGGTGTTCGGTAGAACTCCGACGTAAACTTAACGTTAAAGCTTGGAGCTTGTGAACTCTTAAGTTTACGGACTTACGTCTGCGGTTAGGTCCTAGGATTGTGAATGGTCTCACTTGGAGACTCATTTTTAGGCTTGGCGGCTACGTTACGTTTAAGTTTGCATTGTGAATGAGGCCTAACGAAATCGGCTAGTCGCGCCGGTTTGGCGGTCGTGACCTTTCAGTAGAACCATCCGAGCATTCCCTGGTGACCGAGGGAAACCACGAAAACCCCAGTCAAGATGGTCAGCCCGGGGATTGAGCCTGGGCCTCCCGAAGGCGAAGTCAGCGTGCTACGATTGATTGATTGATTGATTTTTATCGTGTTTCCGGGCGCGTCAACTGCTTCGGTGATAGTGTAGTGCATGTTTCTCGGGAGATGGCGGTGATCCTCCCCCGCTTGATGGCGAGATCCGGCACCGACCTACCGTCGGCTAGTGGGGTTTCCTCCTAACCAGAACTCTCCCACCAGCGTGGCACCGCCCCAGCCGGGACAAGCTCTAAGCTCCCAGCTCCCGGCCGGTCTCCCGGAATGTGTGATAGTGTGGTGCATGTTAGTGTAAGTGTGTGTATAAGAGGAGAGGATAGGACAAGGAAGAGGAAGGACAGATCGCGCGCGGTCCATTTGGTAGGGTACTGCTCCGGCATTCGCCTGGTGTTGATTGGAGAAACCACGGAAAACTACCGATCAGAGCAGCCAGCCGCTAGAATTCTCCTCCAGACAGCAACGGAATTCGACCTAGCTGAAAAGCTAGTGTCGAAAATTCTGCCGCCGTCAGGACTCGAACCTAGGACCTCCCGGTCAGAGGCGTGTTACGCCCTGAACCACTTCGCTCGGTGTAGATTAGTTGTTTTTTGGTCGCAACTTGGTCATCTTTGGATCACGCGAACGTGCCATTGTACCCACCGAGGTTGAGTCATATTTTCCCGGGAGTGCACGTGACTAATTGGGGAGGGGGGATCAGTATTTCTATACTAAATCCGTGTTTACACCGCAAGGTTGTTAGCCCTGGGGGATGAGTTATGAAATGATTGAATGAATGGACAATTACATATATACAGGCTCACATAACACACACACACACACACACACACACACACAGCCATGCCCCGAGTGGGACTCGAGCCCGCGACCCTTCAGGCACGAGGCAGCAACGGCTCTCAGCATTAGCGACCTCGGCCATCCGGGCCGGCGATGTACTTTAGTATATTTTTATTTAAATAATGGGGTCTTCCCATAGCACCCTAATTAGTAAGGCTCGCAAGTTAATACTGTATCAAATAGAGAAATATGCATGCAAATATGCTCCAACATTTTTAAAATATGCGCCAGAACTAATGAAATATGTCCTAACAATTAAGTTTTGTTATTAACAGTTGTATTTATGAACTATGACATTTTTAATTTTAACAATTAATTTTGCATTTTTGTCTCTACTTAGTATTCTAGTGATAATTTTTATAGTAAAATATTATTTCGTGAGTATAATCGTCGAAGTATCAATTCCAATGCCACAAATCCTTTATCAAAGATAAATTATCACATCATTCATAATCGGACAAATCATTTCCGGTACCAGAGCCATGATGTCATCTAAAAGAAGTTCAGACAAATACTGCTGCAACGAACGAAAGACATTCCCACGATTTCCCATGAATAGCATTTGCATTCACATTTGTGAAGTACACTTTTCGGTTTCGGGAGACAAATATGCATATTAATTAAAATTCCAAGAGAAATATGCCACATTAATAACAAAAAAGCAATAAAACATTAATAACAACTTGAATATAATGGAGATATGATGCATTATCACAATATGCACCAAATATGCACTGCTATGCTATTTATAATCATCGAATTTCTGTTCGTTTGATTGTGTTTTGTGAGCATTTGATAATTAGCATTTTATAAAGCTCATAATTAAACATGATTTTTCATAAACTTCCGGGCCTTACTAATTAGTAGGGGACGGAGTTTAATGAAATGTCATTTTTTTCCTTTTCACTTTAGAGAAATGCCGTTTAGTGTAAAAATTCATTTTATGTTATGACAAAAGGAAATTACTCATTTTATACGTCATTTTTTGCATTTTTTCGTCGATTTTTACTAATAAGTCATTTTTTTACCTTTTTCTATCATTTTTAATGCATTTTCGCTGATTTCTTCGATTTTAAAGTCATTTTAATGGTACTTGTTTCAAATAATATTTACGAGATGCAACAAATGTTCTCCACAGAATTCATGAGCACCTATACATGGTGGTATATTTCATTTCTTCGCTCAGAAGTTGTAATGTCAGCCATTGTGAGTATGTAATCTAAGGTTCCTGCGACACCTGTCAGCGTTATTTGCGGTTCAGCCGATTTCTAAAGACAGAGATATTCTGGTAAAGAACAGTCCGAACCAAAAGTTTGAAAGCTGAGTTCACTTGAACGAATAGAAGATGCCTCAATTACTGATGTAATTCTGATACTGAATACTGATGATACTAATGTAACGAATCCCACCGCTTGAGTTGTTCATCCGAACTGGTTTTGATCACATTTTTTACGTCATTTTCGTTTACTTTTAGGCCATTTTAAGAGCATTTCATTGATCATTTTTGGCGATGTTTTAGGTCATCAAAATCCGCCCCCCGTACTAATTAGGTTATTTGGGCGTCGGGGCGGGCCGCCGCCTCTTGGCGCGGACTGTACCCTTTCCGAGCGGCCGCGTGGTGGAATGCGCGGGAGCCGCCGGGGCAGGGGGCGCGCATGAATGGAGCCCGTGTGCGCGGGGGTGGCTGGGGCCTATCGCAGCGGCGCGCAGGGGCGGGGCGGGCGGGTCCAGGGGCTTAGAGTCGCGCCGCCGCCGCCGAATGAAAAGCCGAGTCGGAACGGGACGCGCAATGTGACGGCGGGCGACAAAGACGCCCTCTGAGCTGTCAGCCACGCAGCTCACCGACCGCGCCGCGCCGGAGGAATGGGAGTGCGAACGTGGAGATGTGTCGGGTTCTTTGGAACAGGAGTTTGGAGTGGGGAGGGTCGTGTCTAAATGACGAAAGAAAAAAGCCAATGATGCTACCCAGGGCTTGGTTTATAAAAGTTTAAGTCCCGGAACATTATCAATTTAATGGAAAGTTATATATTAGTAATAATACTTATAAATCATACTAAACAACAATTAGTAACAGTGCTTTAATCTAATGAATATATGTGAATATAATAATAATAATAATAATAATAATAATAATAATAATAATAATATAATAGAAAATAAAAATAGTTCATTATGATATTGAATTAGTATTTAAATGTATTCGTAGAAATGATACAGTTAAATGAGAATTATTTAATTTTGAGTTTACAAAAGTTGGTGCAACTAAAAATCGAAATTGCGAAACGTTTGTCCTCTGCTTTTTAGTAGTTGTTTTTCCTATTTCGTTCCCCAGGTATCGGAACACCGTTCCGTCGCGTTCCGCCACAAATCAAGCCCTAGTGTGATCACAGCGTATGCTTCCTTCCGTTATTGGTAACTGTTAGGTAAAATAAAATTGCAACATCTATCCTGCCGACACTTCAGCTATCACTTGAAATACTTAAACGATGTAACACAAAATTATGAAAAAGTTATAGATTCTTTGAAAAAGCGCATATGATGTGATTTTAAGTTCTAAAATTGAAACAGTTTGTATTACGTCAGAACACTCCAGCCTCAGTACTGAAGATGTTGGACATGTTCGAGAAAAAATTAAACTTCTGCAATTTTCGAAATTCTAGAAGTTTGAATGAAAATTAACATATGCCGCCAAATTTGATAAGATTACTTTTCTGTAATCGCTAGCAAAAATGCAAAGGGAAACATCTGAAGCCAGATTTGAGAAAATTTCAAAAATGTCCTACGAGTTTGTTGTAAAGTGCCCCTCAAAATTAAAAGATCTCTTAAAGAACTCATAAATATAACTACATAAATACTATCTCCTGCTCCTCTTATTCAATTATGTATCTGGATAGTTGGCAATAACCAGGTTTTCTAATGGCAAATAATATACCTATATATTGGAAATTAAACATTTATATATTGTAATGGATCATTACAAGCAACGATGAGTATAAATAAAGTAATTCGTAAACGAAAGTAAAGGCGACGATAGCAACAATAGTGACGGGAATGAATGCAAAGACGAGAATGTGCATGCAAACAACAACGTGGAAAATAAACAATATTGCGATAGATTTAAGTAACACAACGTGAGCAAATTCCAAGGGGGGGATGAAAATATTTTGATAAATGTTTCGACAAGAACCAAAGAATAGATATATGAAACGCGTAACACAAGTGACCAATGATAATTTAGATAGTATTAGAGTTATCGAATGATATGCGCAGTAGAAGCAAGAAGAAACGTATTTGTGTGCTAGTTGCGCAATATTCTAAAAACAGTCGACAGGCGCGCAGGATGAACGAACGGGAGACCAGGCGTGGATCCGGTGATGGTCGAAGGTAGAGACGAGACAAGATGATTTTTCCTATTATTATTGGAGTCGGGACTTACAATTTTTACGCGATAGTGGTCAACGCGGATGATGTGTTATGAATTAGGAAGGAATGTTTGACCCGAATTATCAGGGAATTTCGGGAGTAAATGGAAATATGAGTGCGCGTATAAAACACGGACATTTTTGTGTGAATTTAAACAGCAAGATGGACATGGAACGAACCGGGAAAGACGGTCAAGGGTGCTGCCCTGCTGCAACAGGAAAGTAAACAACGGGGAATTCTGTTCAAAATTGAGACAATGTAGGAAGATCAAGTCTAGTTTAATTTTAAGAATTAATTTAATATATTTGAAAAAAGTCAATGGCCATGCATGCATTCAGGGAAATAGAAAAATATAAGATGCAAAACAACAACGAGGAATTAAGAATAATGTTTTGTTGATGTTGTTTTCGGGTTTGGATTTTGTTCATCAACTGCTATATACTGTATCCATGTACATGTTTGCGGAATACAAGAGCATATGTTATTTCCAAAGTAATTATCATTATTTCTGAGTATCGCGAGAAGATTTTCAGATCCCACATCGGAAATTACAAACAATCGCATTCGTAAAATTGTACTGCCGAGATCCTATATAGGCGGCCTATCGGACCTGCAAAATAAACTTTTTTGTGACTGTATCATTTCGACATAACTAATGATAATAAAGGGGTACAAGGGGAAAGACTGATTGATTTATGATATTCAGTGTGAATATAAATAGGTCGAAGTAAGGTACGGCCAGATTGGCACATCCAGCGGGGGGCGAAGGTATGCATATTATGATATGATTAAAGTGTATATAAAAAGATCGCAGATACAACCAGAATACAAATAATTTGAGGCATAGAGCCTCTTTTCCCTGAGAGTTGTTTCAAATAAAGTATATTCTACAATTTTTTCCTATGACGTAAAAGTTGCAAATTTAAGCATTCTGCATACTGAAGTTTTGAATTTCAGTTCAAAAAACTTCCCGGACATTTGATATTCTATTTATAATGTAAAAATGGTTAATTGTTTGTGTCGTGAATCAAACCAATTGGGATTTTCGACAGTATGAGCCCTGTAATCACAAACGGATATTGTCTACTATCACATGATGTGAACGCAATCAACTTTGTGTTTATGATTTGAACCTTTAAAAATATTCTTCGAGAGGTCACTAAAAGATAAGGACAAAGGAAACCTCTGTATTTACAAGACAGTTTTGACAATTCACTATTTCATTTCTTGCTCATCAACGCAGCATTGTTCAATGAATTGAATAGAATTATGCTCACACAATACCTTTTAATCTGGAAAACTAGTATGCTCATGAATAATTTCGCAAATAAAATGCCATTCGCTGAAATTGAAAGAACTGTTTAAAAAAAACAAATACCACTTGTCTTCTCTATCTTATCACTTTTATAACGTTTTGAAGTATTGATACTTATTTAATCTTAATTCTGCTGGCATGAAGCATATTGCTTTAATCTATTTTTACGATCTTATTTATCAATGTTTCTTTACCTAACGAAAAATTGCCAATCTTAAATGATTAACGTGCTAAGTTCACAATCCAAGCATTGAGCGCATCAAACCTTGTAAATCCATTACTTGAATAAAAAGAATAGCAATTTAATAAAAGATTTTTTACAATGTAGAAACCGCGAACAAATTTTCAAAAAGAGTCGCTGATCAATAACTGATCAATCCTTAAAAAAATTAGTAAAACCTCTTTAAGACGATTACAATTTTAAAATTAAATATATCCTTAAAACAGGTAGTGTTAACTCAGCTTTAAAAAATCCTTTGATATACATATATTTTACAATATACAAAATACTATTTTACATACACATCATTTATATTTAAATCTAATGTTTGTTTTTATTATTTCAAAAATATTTATGGGAGAAGGCTGATTATTTATTTAATCTTGACAAACACACACCCCCATCCCCCGAAACACTTTTGCACCGGCACCTGACTCATACTTACAAGTACCTAACGCAGTGGGAAACAATTTCGGAGTCATGCTGCGTACGCGGGGCGTTATCTCCGCGGATCCTATTTCAAGGGCAGCACTCAAGGCTGATAAGACATCGCGTGGTAGAGGTGCGACTTTAAGATAATGAAGTCACGTGCATGTTAGGAACTCATGCAAGAAATCAGATATTGCAGGGTTTTTTTGTTGTAGTGTTCAATTTGTTGTAGCGCGTGATTGGAATATCCTAGACACTGTTAATTAAATTGGTCCATTGGTTGGCGACCATTGCTCTGGAGCAAACTAGAAATGATAGGGAACTTAAATGATGTTACGTAAGTAAAATAGTCGCGTTATATGCTTCGGTGATCGGGGGTTTCGTTCAATAATAAATACCAGAGTATAATGGTTATTTATAGTTAAAGTAGCTAACAGAAATCATTATGTGCAAATTACTTGAATATTCACAAGCGCGGTAGAGCGAGTATCGAATTTCTAACGAGCGTATAATAATCTTTTAGACACTTATAATATAATGCCTTATCTGATCACCTTTTTAACATTTAGACACATTGACTTAACTTTACGACTGATTAATTCATGGCATTACATTGAGTTTGGCAGTACCCCTTTTAGGATACAGTAATAACCCATTTGTCCTTCCGTAGAAAGCTTTATTATATTAGATATAACAATGAGACTGTTCATCCTCTCTGATCACTCAGGTAAACAATATAATAGCGATCGGCTAAGATAAAAAACAATAAAGTACAACATTAAGAGACTATAACTGGAAAATGATGCTTCGTGACACTGGACTTTAGTTTTCATTTGAAAAGGGTGGAGGGAGATCACCTTTTGAAAGCTTTTTTTGCGTGAGTAATGATGCCATGTTTCGTGACGAACAGACGGTGAGGGCGCAACCGGATTACTCAGAAATGTCAATATGATTTCTGCTTCGCGACTGACAAGCTATCACGGCAACGTCATAACATAACGAAACGGCACGTTGCCTTGGACGTCGAGTAGTTATGGACAACGCAAGTGATGCTCGAAAAAGGAGCTATTTATGAAATTTCTAAGAAAAGACAAAAACAGCCTAAAAATACAATGTTGTTCTTTATAAATGTATTTATAACATTATAATTACTGCGTACTTTTAGATGCATGCCTAGACAAAAAATCACTTTTTAGATACATACCAAGACAAAAGTATGTCGTTATAAATACTTCTATCAGACAAAAATTTTGTCAGTTTTTAGTCCGTATCTAAGAACTCAAAAGAAAGTATATAAAGACAAAAATGTGGAGCTGTTTACTACTTTCTGTTGACCGGCACGGTTGCATTCTCACATATTGGGACATTAATCGTAAGAAATTGCAATACGCTCTACGAAGTTACAGCAACTTATTCACACCCCCACGTTCATTTGTAGAAATGAAAACAAAAAAAGATGTTGATTCAAAACCTCTTCCTGGTGTTCACTGTTTTGCCTAATATATTTTATGACAAGAGCCAAATGTAATATTATGTACAATGATGATATTATGGTTCTGCTAAAATTCGAGCGATTTCCCTGATGGCAACAGGATCGCCTGCGATTATTCTTCTTACCGACTCTAAACTAGTACATCTCTGAAGACCATGGATGATGTAAAGTTTCTTACATCCATCATGTTGAATTTTGTTGAATTAACATTTGTTTAAAATTTATTTTGTGAGCATGTTTGAAATTAAACTCCGTGCTAAAAAGTATCAGTGAAACTTGCGTGCCTAATGAGCAAACCGCTGTTGGATATCGGGGCCATGAAAATGTTCTGCATGGATGGCGTTGGCGTGACCCGGTCAATTCAATTGGCGATTAATTGGCGTTTGGCACTTAGCAGCCATTGGTGCTGGTCGCAGACACACGCCGGGGCCGTGCCGTGCCGCTTTGGTCCACTTTCCCCAATTCGCTCAGACAAACCGCACTCAAAACCACGAGATTCCTTCCCTTGTACTTAATTAAGTAATGCGTATGATTACAGATCAACCAAAACGTTTTAGGCATCAAAACGTTTTAGTTCTTGTAGACTGACCAAATGATACGAAAAAATGATGAGAAGAAATGGAAATTGGAAGTTTCAAATGTTTTCCATCATGTCTGAGAATGTGTAATATATTTTTAAGCATGCACTGAATTAAGGAAACGGATCAAAGAAACAGCAATATGCAAAAATTCTTTCCTCTCAGAATTTTTAGATATTCAGAAAATAAACCTGTCATGTTTTCTCAGTATTGTTCGTTTGTAATAATTATCAGGGGACACTGCGTCTGGTAATACTGCTATTCAAAATAATTCAAAAATTAAAATGGAACACAAAAACGCAGTATGCGCATTCAATATAAACATATCGAATATCGAATTTCATCGATAAATTTTGACACTTTCTTAAAAATGTGATTTCTTACAATCTCGCTACGTTATAAATACTATTCTTTAGAAAGAAAAAGGCCGAAGAGCCATGAAACTTCACTGAATCATTTTTAGGGGCTGGACAAGAATCCGGGAATTCAATCTGTCCACTCGAAAAAGATTTTCCGAGTGCAGTTTCATCAGTCATTGCGATAATTGATGCAATGTCGTGTCTATATCAACCCGATGGTTCTATTTACTGTAACTTACTGAATTTCCAAAAATGCACACGTGCATTTCATAGTTGACTTCAAAGAAAGATTTCAGTTACAAAAATCACTTCCCTATTTACTATTTCGAATGTGAAAATCTTCATTTTCACGGAAGTCGCCCCGCAATAATATCGTTATCTTATTATGAATTCTAAAATTATTCTAGTACATTTAACATGCCCATTTTGGAAAATTCATAAAAATCATTCTGGAAATACATAATTCCTAGTTGATTTAGTATTCTTTAAGAGCACAAGAGCGATTTGTTCTGCTTCAGTTGTACATTGCGTTTAATTATTGCAAAAAATTGTTCCAGGGAAACCTTGATTTCTTGCGAGTCTGGTCTACACCAAACGTAATCAGTCGATGCAGTAGTCATCTTTTTCTTAATGAATAATCAATCATGTCAATCATTTCACGATTAATTTTCATAATTATTTACATTGATCATTCACACACAACCACTTCGTATGGAACAGCACTTTCCGACACAGGTTGGCTAGAAGTCAGTGTTTTAGTTTTCTCCAGGCTTCACTGGACCATAGAAAGACAAGTAACTAAATACATGTAAATGAAAGTGCATCTCAAAATAATAAAATGTTCATGGTTGCAACATTCAGATTGACGTACATTATGTGAATATCTTAAGAACTTCAGTTTACTGGCAGTGACATGGCTAGAATGTTCATAAAATACTATTCTGCTGACAAAACATTTCGCGAAACACTATTACAAACTTTTGGTAAACTTTCCCAACAATATTCCACTTTACTCCTTTAGTTGTGGATTCTCTTTTTAGTTGAATTGCATATTAAGTGCACTTCAACATTGGCAACGACTAAAAAGCAACCACTAATTGATGGCACATGATAAATGGGATGATTTTAACAATTTTGTAATTAGAACGATTTTATTAAGTACATATTATTACATAACAATTAAGGAATTTAAAAGAAATAATGGATAATCTTGTTGCACATTATTAAGTTTCAATGTTCATCATCACTTGACATCACTTCTTCATTTAAACCACTATCAGTCATCCTAATCCTCTTCAACAATACGTACAGGTTAAATACAACCCGCAAGTACAAACAGCGGCACTGCATTGCTTCAACAATGGATGACCACTACAGTGTTGCCAAAGTAAATCAGTAGCTTTCATATATTGTTGTCACAAGTTTTACCAACCATTGCAAAAATTGCCCATGCCCGAAAATATCGCATTTTTTAGAAAAAATTTTAAGGTTATTGCACAGATTTAATTGTGATAACGTAGAATTAGGCGCTATTGACAAATATAATAAAAATAAAAAATATCTGAATTCATTACAGGCACATTATGTTTTAGAAACGAACTAATGGGCACTTTTTGCCCATGCTTGGTAAAGGCAGGGTTAATGACCAGCGGGTGCAAGTGCTGAGTGTCCGGTGTGACCGGAGGGTTCGGGTACTCACGCAGCACGACGAGCAGGCAGTCGACGAGCGAGGAGAGCAGCGGCACGCGGCCCACGGTGAGCGAGGAGCCGCTCACGCTCGCCATGCTGGCGGCCACCGAGGAGGCTGGCGCGCGCGCGGGGGCGCGGTCGGGCCTGGAAGCAAGCACACGCGCGGGACACCCGCGCCGCCAGCTCGCACGCGCGCGTTTGGATGGAGGCGCGCCGCGGCGGCACCGCTTATCACGCGGGTCCCCTCCCCTCCCCGCCCGCAAAGCCTCGCCACGCCCCGCAGCCGCCCGCCCCGCGACCTCCGCCCGCTCCCCGACCCCCAGCTGGGCTCACGCCTCCGCAAGCTATCCCGCCTCCCCCGCGCTCCCCCACCGCCTACCACTACCTTCCCTCCCCCGCACCCTTGCCTGCCCACTCCCGACCCCAACCCCCGCTGTGCCTGCGTGTTCCCTCCCCCACCAGCATGTCCCCGTCCGTGCCAACTAGTCTCTAACTGTCCCTTGCCTGCCTGTCTGACTGTTCCTTGCCTGCCTGTCCCCTGCTCCTGTCCCCCTGCCCTGGGTCTGCCTGCCTGTCCCCGGGTCTGCCTGCCTGTCCCCCTGGCCTGTCTGCCTGCCTGCCCCCTGTCTGTCCTGCTGCCTGTCTGTCCCCTGCCTGTCTGTGCCCTGCCCGCCTGACTGTGCCCTGCCCGCCTACCTGCCTGCCTGTCCGTCCTTCCCCAGCATGTCTCCCGCCTGCTTGACTCCCTGCCATCAGTCTCCCGCCCCCGCCCACAGTGTCCACTGTCCCCCACTGTCCCTTCGCCCTCCGTGTCCCCGGTCCCCCCCCTCCCCAGCCCGCGGAGCTCCTGCGCGAGGGGGCCGGCGGCAGTCACGTGAGCGCGGGGAAGCGGGTCGCCGCCGCCGCCGCCGCCGCCGCCGTCAAAGGTCGCGGGCGTGGGAACGTTGGGGAAGGTTGGGCGCGGGCGGGGAAGGGGAGGGAGAAGGGGAGCTCTCGTGGGACTGCACGGCGCGGGGGCGGAGACGGCGGAGGAAGCAGACGCGGGAACTGCCGTGCCGTGCGGGGGTCGGAGGGGGGGGGGCTTGTTGGAAGCAGTGGTGCAGGCGCCAGTGCGTTACGTGTCCGCCAACCCAGACGGGAGGGATTGAGGACAGGAATGGGATCCGGGGGAAGCCTTTCGGAATTGCGTGCATCATGCATGACACACACCAACATGAGTGTGTAACCGACTTCTCTTAACAGTCAGAGGGACTTTGAGTTCAGAGTTTGTACATGTGTGCGCTACTTGAATTAATGATTCTCCGGAAACGATAGGATTGGTCTGATCCATTCCGATTCGCATTGCTTTCAGTTACATCTGTCACGTTCAACTTTTGATAATGTACACATAAATGCATCTTCAGGTGTTATTTAATTTCCTTCAATACCTTATCTGAAAAAAGTTTGGTTAAAAGGTTAATTCTGACTGACGTTGCAATGGAAATTTAAAAATGATAATACAGCATTGATGGAGAACGAGATATTAAGAAGTTGTCCCAGGAGGGGATGCCAAAACTTAATAATATTTGTATTAATTTAATATAAACTTCCTGTAATTGGAAGAAAGATATGGACGGAGCTACGTTTAAAAGCGTCTTTGCTACGTTGATAGGCTTAGCGATACTCTAAATTAACATGAGCTGTTTGCATACTAATTCTTAATTACGTGCTGTTTTGCCTTCTCTTTTTCCTTCCTTGTTATTTTCCTGCCACGTAATGTGTGATATTCTATTTTTTAATGTGATAATAAGTATCATGCAAATGATAGGTAAAGTTTGGTATGTCATGAGTATATTGTTATGAAAATGCTCATAGTCAATAGTAATTGGAAGTTTATTACTCAATAATATTTATATTAATAAATATAGTTGTTTACAGTGTATGTTACACAAACATTAGTAGTAGTGGAGTGATTGCTCTCAAATTTGGTACAAATACTTTTGAGCGACAAAGGAACAAACGTAGTGTAATTGCGATTCAAATAGTGACTCCAAAATACGCTTTTTATTTTAAAAAAATACAAAATTTCTGTGGAGTACAAGCAACGTATGTGGGTTAGCTTACCCGTTGTAAAAATAACAAAATATCGAGTAGATGAACGGAGAACAGAGAACTGTAACTGTCTTCGTGTTGTCCTCAGGCATTTTAAAGGAAGTGTAAAGTGTAACAGACGAATTAATTAACAAAAATATTACTACAAGTTCAAACTATTACTCAAAATGTATTTTACCTTGGGTGGTGAGTGATTATTGTATATTCAGTTGCTTAATGTGAACGGTTTCTATTTGACAATGATAACCTTTGCCCGTTTTTCTTCACGTAGTAGGCCTATACTATTTTTAGAAAGATAACTTGGAAATAAACCTTAATTGTACCTTTACATGAATGTACAAGTGTGTAAGAGATACGAAATAAATACAAAAATGTCATGAATCAAGAACATGTAAAAACGTTCATTGATGCTAAACCTAAGACGGGTTGAAATAATTTTATAGGAAGACTGCTTTTTTTTGTATTGGTACGTTAAACTCCAAAAAAACCTATAGACCGGAGTAAAATATATTATTCTTCGTCGTAATGAAAGAGAAAACTGCTTTCGAATATAGCGAGCATTTATGGGTAAATTATACGCCGTTTCGTCTGCGAAGTGTTTTCCTAAAAGCTATTGACTCAATGCACCTGCATTGAAGAGATCTTTGTCAGTATATTGAATGTAAGTTAAGATTTTCTACGGATGTTCTGTGTATTGCAGTGATGTATCAGCTAAAACATTTTGGCTGGACCTAAGCCAACATTTTGAAATATTTTTCAATATATTCAAAACAATTATCAGCTATTGACCACATTGCGCCCAAAGGAGTATCTCCATTAGGGAAAAATATATCAAACTTACAATTTTTTAATTTTATTTTTGATGTTTCAAATCTATTTATGGTGTGGGAATGGTGATAGCTAATTTTACCCGATCCTCTCTTGCAAAACATATTTTGGGATTAACTTCTGTACTCTGCAATTTTTCAAATTTGTTTATGTAAACTGAATAAATTTCTTAAAGCGAAAAGATATACCTTTCGTTATCCGTGTATTGGGAAATCACGTTCGTGTACTAAAATATGATTGTACTCTTATCTTTATATGTCGATTGCGTGGGTACTATTCTGCTGGCGAGGAGTTGGCATTGAAACAATCATGCATAGGCATAACGTCTTTACTAACATTTTTATTTAAATGATTTTTAAATTTAAATGTTGAGCGTCTTTCGATGACGTCGATATTCTAATTCCCAATGGCAGTCCAATAGCTTAGGCACCGAAAGCGAATTTATTAAGGAATTTCTAAAAGTCTATATTTTTCCAGTCTTGATAATCAAAATAGAAGTTGTATAATGTAAGTGAAGTGTTTTTCACCGACAAAAAAAAAACACCATATTTTAAGGAAATGAGACATCTCTCCTTGTATGCTAGCAAACAAAAGTGAGTTAGAAATTCTTTCAATTTTTTTTTATTCATACGTGATCGAAGTTTCAAAATTCATAATCTAGGACATAGGATTTGTTTGTAAAAATATACTTGCATTCCTACCAAATTGACACACTTGTTCTGTATTAAACAAATATAAGGAAACGAATAACGATAAAGAATATTGCTTTGTCCAAGAAGATAATAGCACTGTATGTAGTGATGATAAGTTCAGGCATTATGCAAGTATTGCACCCATATTTAAAGCCTCAATGAAATCTCTAATTGTTTTCAAGCATTTCAGATAAGCCAATAGCTTTTTTGTCTCGAAGATTTATGCAACTTCTTTTGTACGATTATCAGTTGCAAATAGAATTTGTATCAATATCAACATAGGAAATGTGGAGATCCTGCGATCTACAAAATATGCTGATCTAATCTGAAGAACATAATTTGAAGATATTACAGTAAAATTTTTATGTGTAACTGAGTAAGAGATAAAAAATAGGGGTAGGGCCAACTCAAGAAAATAAAATTGGGGCACAAGCTAAAAGTAATTAAACCAGGAAGTATTAAAGAAGAAAGAACGGCTTAAAAGGTATAAATGTTATTTTATTCAACGTTCAGGATAAACTAAGCATGAGCAAGTTAAAGCGTTAATCAGTGGTGGATTAGTATATGCGGAATTCATTTATTTATGTATTTACACCGATTTTGTTGAAAATCTTGCCTAAGGTTTATCTGCTGGCGTTTTGCATACACGGGCGGACGTTTTGCCGTAAATAAATCTTTCGGTATCAAGCACTCACAGAAGTGGATTCTGACTTTGATAGAGGAAGAAATTTACTATTAGAATGAGATTTATCTACTTTTTCGGTTTTCGGTCTAAGGAGTTATTCTGATGAAATATCACCGCTTTTCGACACAGTATTAAAATTATTTCTCTGTACTACGTAAACAGCATATGGGAAAGTAAACACACATTATACAATTATTATCGTGATAATATAGGCATGAAAAAAGCACTTACACACGAGAAAATTAGTTATTATTATTAAGAGTTAAATTACGACAAAATATTAATGGCGAACTGATTGTGTATTGCGTATCTTTTATTAAATATGGCATATGGCCTAGATTACTAATGTTCTTAAGATGTAACCAACTTAAATAAAATCTACTTTTCTGGCATCTTCGGAAAAGAATCAAAATTTAAAATACCAATGTCCTAGCGAGTGTTGAAATTCTCGGAGGCTGATTCTCTGAGGACCCATTAGGTTTTTCCTGAGAAATTCGAATGTTTTTTATTATGTATTATTCCCGAAGAAAACTGTTGCGGAATTAAAAACACAATGCGTTTTCAAATGTAACTGTTTAAATAAGATCCTCAAATTAGACGATGCAGTTTTCTACTGGACCGTGCGTCAATTCATGAGCATGCGGTAGCGATAATAGACTCAAATGAAGTCAGAGGGGCTTAAATTGAAAATAATTGAGAGGTTGTGGAAGTAAAATTACGATGATAAGTGGAAGCACGTATATATAAAAAAAAGATTTCAAGTCGGTACTGTGAGTTTCGCCAGTTGTGAGTAATTAAATAAATGTTTACCTAACTTGTAAATATTTAAATAGTAAATAATTTTACAATGATTTACTACTTCTTTTAAGACTGAAAAAACGGATACTTCTCGTACAACTGAAATTGCTAAGCCATAAAAAATTAGAATTAATCAAAAATATTTCAGTGTACTTCTTTGAAATATAGACATTCTTCTTTCAAGTGCATTGTAGTAAATAGAAAGATCGAGATGACATTCATTTGTAGAAACATTATTTTTTAGATTAAAACAAAGAGTAAAGAAAAATCTAATTCGAGAAAAAAAATTTTTTTTTCGAAGTTTAGAATGAATATACAAATGCAGAGATGTGCACGTACGTCGCAAAGATATTTTGGAGCTATCTGGTAGCGATTGTTTGCAACTCTCATCTCTGAATTATACTGCTAGAGCCCTTCGGAGCGTCAAACGGTATAGCAAAGATTTTTCATCGTTTTCTCCTTTGTGAAATTAAGGTGCTCATCATGTAATTTCATTAGAGGACTTTCACAATGACGGTAACATTTCCTGTCACAAATGTAAACAACGATTTGCTTTAGAAGCTTTAATCGGAAAAACTATCGCCACTTTACCGTTAAATTCACAAGTTAATTAATCTGTAAATATATTATTATTATTATTATTATTATTATTATTTTATTTCAATGTTTAAGGTGCCTTTAGACATACCATACTCGTAGATCACGCGCGGTCCGTGGCCCGTTTATTAGAGTACTGCTCCGGCATTTGTCTGGTATTGATCGGAGAAACCACGACAAACCACCGATCAGAGCAGCCGGCCGCTAGAATTTTCCTCCTGACGGCGGCAGCTGAATTCGAACTAGCTATCTAGCTTGCATCGAAAATTCTGCCATCGTCGGGACTCAAACCCTAAGACATAACGCTCAGAGGCACTATAGTGACTTCAATTGATGCCCTGAGCCACCTTAGCCGGTACGCACTTACGACGTAAGAGTATTTTTGGACCTATCAGTTAGATACTTTGAAATAACAAAAAGGGGGTATAAGGTTTATGAGACAGTTATATAAATGCGCATAATCTTTCATTTCACCAAGTAGCTAGAAGTCCTTAATCTCCCCACACCTATGCATTCCACAGCTTTCAACAAGCTTCTTATTGTGGAATATGATAAGTTCTCCACAAAGAAGGATGCGGTTTCACTTCTGAGGTTCCAGCCCCTTCTCTGCCGCCCCTCGCTCCCTCCCTCTAACCACTTTTTTTTTCTGCCGCCTCCCCTATCTCACATTGAGGAAAGCGTTTTATGCGGGTTGCCCTCTCTGACCTTGTGGCATCAATGAAGAGCAAGGGGTGTTTTTTTGCTGCATCGGGGCTCCAGAATTTAAGCTCAACAACGGCAATGGGTTCAAATTACTGAGCATCCAAACGCTGTGCAATGTAGAGAAATATTTGTTGGTTTTTTTCTGGCCTTCTTTATTCATTATGAAGGGTTTGTAAGGTTGATGTGTGTATTTGTATTTACGTACATGATGACTTCCTATTAAAATGTCACTGGAATGAAGAATTGCTCACTGTGTAATGAAAAGAACCCACAATTTTAAGAAAAAGGAATTAGGTCTACCTAAAACTAGTGTTTACAGAAAATTAGACTACTGGCAGCATCCAGCTTAGTGCTTCTTCACTATCTCAAGAACTTGGTAACTACTTTATTTCTGTAGATAGTGGCAGATCAAAGGGAGATAAAGAGATATTGTCCACCCCTCCATAAGCACCCAACTGTTTACACTCAAATGTTTCTTTTGCGGAAAAGAAATTGGAGAAATGTTTTATAATGCCGTGAGGCCAGAATGACAAAGATAAAATAATATTTAATGATACTAAAACACTTTATTTCTGCTGTTATTTGTAAACGATAAAAACGCCAGATAATTTCTAAAAATAAATGTGCACAAAACGAATGTTTACTCCTCCCAAAGGGTGGAATGAATGTTTTCGCATGATCAACACAATGACCACTACATTCCATGATGAGATTCCATGCTGATTAGGGCAATAAAAAGCTTGTCAAGCCATTACTGGGTTTGCTCATTTGAAGAAAACAAAATGTGAAAAAGAAAGTTTGATAATGGTTACGTACATTGCAGCAATGGTATAACACAAAAACCACTCGTAATGCGTTGTTAAATCAAATCAACTTCAGAAGTTCGGTTTAATAACACTTGTATACGTTTCTGAAAATTACTCGTAGCACTAGAGTACGGTGTATCAGCGTCGCATAGTATCTGTATTTCACGTACGGTATTTTTAATTCGACGAAAACATGAGTTGAATTTTGTCACTTATGAAGCAATTAATCGATATTTTGTATGTTATCTCCCACCTTACCACTTGCCAAAGGGATTTGCACCTAACAAAACGGCGACAGACATGAATGATATACTGACCTTGGAGAAAGTTATTTCGAATTTTCATTTCCCCATTCTTCCAATCTTATCGACGATATATCGCAACGAGAACATCCGGAACGCGAGCATGAAATCTCACTTGTCAAGAGTCGTGCACAAGGGAGTGAGTCACGTAGTATGCATGAACATTCAGGCCCAGTGACAGGTGTGTCACCCACGAGCTTTTCCTAGCTCAACAAACTAGAACTGTAAATAGTTTCGTAATGACTACTGTGTTCACGCCGTGCTTTCCTGGAACGTCAGAAGCACACTCAACGTCTCTTGGCTGTTGTATCGGGCTTCCGAAATGGAAATTCTAGGAGCTTCACGTAAAGAACTCGTTATCCTCGATCAATGCTTAAGTATTTGCGAGATGGTTTGTAGGAGGAAATTGTTTCATTTATTCGTTCTCTGCGAATCTTAACACGGAAGATACCTGCAGAGTGCAGATGTCCCTTCCGGTTTCAATACTTTTTCGATGGACAAGGATGAAGATATGAAGGTTCATAATTTTTTATTTTTTTTCGGAGTAAAAGCTCATATACAGTAGTGAATAATCATTCCAAAGAGGGATGTAGAGTATAAACTTAATTATGCGGAAAAAAATTAAGGTAACCATTTGAAAAATGAAAAAAAGAGATAAAAAATTTCTATTTGATTCACGTAATCAACTTTCTATAACACATTG
The DNA here is from genome assembly GCA_011170035.1 of Teleogryllus occipitalis. Lineage (NCBI taxonomy): Eukaryota > Metazoa > Arthropoda > Insecta > Orthoptera > Gryllidae > Teleogryllus > Teleogryllus occipitalis. The sequence continues at coordinate 373,172 of BLKR01000683.1, read as the reverse complement.
AATCACATTTAATATTATTATTAGCCACTCTCACGATTTCCAAATTTCAGCCAACGTAATTTAAATCAGATGAAAAATGTCTCTCACAGATGTATTTTCAAGTGATTTGCTTTTTTAAAAATAAAATTGTTGGTTTTATCCATCAACAAACATTATCTTCACTCGTAAACAGTCAAACGAATGAAGATATTTGATGAACACAGTTGACATAGTCATTTGTTTATTTACGTAAAAATGAACATGTCCATACTATTCCAACACTTACGAAGGTAAGACGATGCGCTACAATCTCAAGGTGAAATCATCAATGTCTTACTTGGGATTCCAAACCTCAACGATTCATTCCATGCCTCTACGTGGAATTAAAGCTTCCATTGCATTGCATATACTGGTTCTAAATACAACAAAAAAATTCAAATATTGTGCTCGACGTAATAATTTATTTCATAAATTTACTCTCCGTATTCGGAAAGTAAAACGTATGAAATATATTATTTTTTCTTCGCATATGTCCAAATAATCACGAAAAATATTTTAGCCATGGTAGCTGGTTAGAAACCCACCACTGTCTGGAGGAGAATTCTAGCGGGCGACTGCTCTGAATTTTCCATGGTTTCTCCGTTCAACACCAGGCGAATGCCGGAGCAGTACGTTAACAAAGGGCCAAGGATCGCGCGAGATCTTTACTTCCTCGTCCACGTCCTAGCGTCTCCCCTACACTATATGTACTACACTATACGCACTACTCTATTATAAAGACGGAAGTTTCTTGTCCCGGCTGGGGCGGTGCCTCGCTAGGAGAGAACCTCGACGAGGAAAACCTAAGCCAGCAGATGTGTAGATCGGTGCCGGATCTTCTGTTCCAGAGGGGGAGGATCACCGGCGTCTCGAGGGATACATGCACTATACTTGCGGGATCAATGACCTCGGAAATTGATGCATCCGGCATACTCACAATATTTAACCCTTCGACTCTATTTTTGCAATATTAATGTAGAGTTTGTTTGGGGTCACTTTTGACCCAAAAAGTTTTACACAATAATTTACAGCACTTGATGTACAGACGTTATTTGGAAGTATTAATTAAGAAAGTGATGCTATTTATTTACTTTATTTCTTACATCATACTAAATAACAAAGAATAATGTTTCCAGAAAAACAATCTAGCATTTCCTCATAAATATAAGTAGGTGTGTATTTTACAAGTATGAGCATGTTTGAAACCCAGCTACCAAATCGTAATAGACAATTACCCCAAATTATCACTTAAAAACCGCCACAGAATACAACAAAACGGAAATGGGCACTTTTTAATAATTTTTCTTTTGTCATTTAGACGTCAAATGCATTTCTGACCCCACCTGCATAAAAATCAAATTATTTTCTACAATTTTTTTTAACTGAAAAGTTTACAACACACGTAAAACTCGTCCTAAATTCCATATCTAAAAGAAGAAGTTCATGTGAATAATTTTCAGTGTTGCAAAACATTATTTGCCTCTGGGGGTCAAAGAAGACCCCAAACAGAGTCAAATTAGCACATAACACACACAATCATAAAAAATATAAATTCACACATGCAAAATATAAGTAATAAATTTTATTAGAGACCGAATTCACTGTCAAGACAATAGTGTCCCGGAGTCTGAGAAACAAAAGACTACACACTCACCATTTTATATTGCGCAGCCATCTAGTCCAATCGTACACGGAGAAAATCATGGAAGTGCCTCTAGATGCCCTGAACCGACCGTAATGCGCGCAGATAACGAGCAAACTGATTCCGCTATCTCCGCTTGTAGGCATCACTTGCATTGCGGTTCATCCATTTGGGGATTTCCTACGTCCGCACCAACGTCTTGCCTATCCCTTCACCCAGACTTCCCCGAGCAAATGACCGGAAGTGGTGTGCGGCATACGTTTACCACTACGCGTGCTTTGGAACGAAAGAGGACAAGGAAGTTGCCTCAACCACAATGAACGTAAATAGGAATTTTTAAAATATGTTGCAAATGCCTGCCAAATTGTAACACGAAGAGGAACTTTATTAATTTAGTAACTTAGGCTTACGAGGTATTTTATTATTATTATTATTATTATTATTATTATTATTATTATTATTATTATTATTATTATTATTATTATTATTATTATTATTATTACTATTATTATTATTGCTGTTATTAGTAGTAGTAGTATAGTGATAATTACTACTAAATGTGTTGCTTTATTAAATATGAATTGAATAAATATGAAATATGTGTTGTGAAGTGTAATGCAATAGAGAAGTAGAAAGAGAACTGAAGTGCAAATGTTATGAAGTGATGTGAAGTGTGGTGTAATTAAAAAGTCGTGTATTTAATAGTTTAAAATAATTGTGCAAGTCTGCCATAAAATGTAGAGTTAATTTTATTATTGTTATTATTGATTTTATTGTTAGCATTTTTATCATATTATTTTTATAATTATTATTGTCTTAAAATAATTGAAAGTTAATTTTTTATATCGCTATTGTAATATGTAAATTGTTGTGTTTTACCATAAGGTTTTAAAAGCCTACCGGCAGAAATAATATCTAACTTCTTGTTAGAAATATGGTAGGCGAGCGAAAGACTTACCAAAGGAATGAAGATGTGGACGTATTTCGATTGCGTCCTGCGGTCAACTTTTGTTGGCTTTTAGGAAAACCTACCTCCCAAAACGGCGTTACCCTATTCGATTTTCTCCTTGGGCACAAGGAAGAGCTCGCCCAGTAACACGGCTTCTACGTTAGTTCTTTCGCTTTCATATTTGAGGACCATGAAAGTGAAAAGGACAAATGCTCCTTCTAACGCTGTTTATTTCGTATATTACTGTTGTGTTGTAATGGTGAGATAGAGTAAGGAAAGCTTGTTATTTAAGAATTCAACTATCAAATGTTCTTAATTTATTGAAACTGATTTCTACGTATTCTATGGGCTGCGTGTACCAAGGAGGAGGAAATGAGAGGTCATGAGCGTCCCTCAGAATATGCAGAATTAAAATTCAATAAAACTTGCTCAATGCTGAATCTCATGGCACCAGTATTTTTTCCGTATTAGACACAATTCCGCATGATGTAAAGTAATTCTGTAGAACTTGTTTGGCAGAACTGCGATTTTTGTTCGCATTATACTGATTTCCGCATTATACACGTTCTGGACGCAGCAAATTTTACAGTCATATTGTAGTTTGATAACGCAGTTCCGAAGATCCTGCATCGTTCACGTGTTGGAATTTCTTTTTCGACTGGTGGGAGAACTTCTATTTGCGAAACTCATGAATGGAAACTTAACTAAATTGTTTCCTCCTTCTCCGTCCCAAAACATCGGCCGGAATGCATTCGAGCTGTACCTTTTGAAGAAGAAGAAGAAGAAGAAGAAGAAGAAGAAGAAGAAGATGATGAAGAAGAAAGTAAAAGAGGATGTCTGGAGGATGAAGAGGATATCTGGGAAGTGGGTGTGATGGAAACCTGACCGCGTAATGCAATCAGGCGATTCCCTGAGGATGTCACCGACGTGTTGCTTCATTAACATTTTTTTCTAATACGTTTCTTTATGTAATGCTTGTCCACATCCTGGAAGTAATATATCGCAAGAATAAGTTATGCATTTACAAATTACGTTACCAGATTTACAATTTGTTTCAAATATCATGTAACCTCGCGCTCGTGGCACATAACGAAGTCGCTACCCTTTCACCACTGAGATCCGGGTTCGATTCCCGTCGAATCTCCTGTGAAATTTGTTCCAACAAAACGAGTTTGGCTGCTTCACATGAGCTGGACCAACCCCTGTGAAGTGTCCTAAACCTTATCCTATCCCTTATTCCTTCCCAATTCTGGCCGCTGGGTAGTGACGCAGGAGCGTAAAATTAGTTTAAATTAATTTTACTGTCTATAAATTAAGGAGTACTTTCTATAAATTAGAAAGTGAGTATGCAATACAGAAAAATAAATAAACCATTTTATTTCTTGTGATGAATTATAAATTGTACAGTAATTTGTCATAATTGATTATATACATGGGTACAGTTCACAAAGCTTCATCCGAGTCAAATTCATAGTCATTTGTTTAATCAATTGTGACAAATTACTGTAAAATACTGTATATGTACAATTACTGCAAATATGTAATGAACTGTACAAACCTGCCATTTTCAAAAATGTAATACAAAATAAATAGGTCATTAAAAGTACTGCTTGCACAACTTTTCTTTCCCACTCCCTTGAGCAATAAACAGGTGAAGGCCAAAGCTCGCAACGAGGACTGATGACAACGTTCCAAGCATTAAAACTTCGTTGACGCGAAACATAAGCCAGTTGCTTTCATAGTCGAGAACTTCTGTTCAGCTTTATTACCATTATCTAAAGAAATGGCTGAGGTTGGTCCAGGTCCTTCAAGGGAGGCACCTAAAACTTCTATCTAGTGTCCCTGCTGTTGCCCACCCACAGCGATGATCTGGCCGCACACGTAGCAGGTTGACTTTGATTTTCCAGAGGTTAGCAATACTGTAAATACTCTAGTGACCGACTTTGTAACTAATACCCCAACTCCGCCCGCATTTCTTCGATCCATCGATCAAGAAAGTTTGCGCGAGTAGTACGTACTCGTTTAGGGGATCGAGGATCTCGCAAATGTGTTCGAAGGGAGCATGGCCTCCATACCCCTCCCCTGGATCCGCCAATTGAGCTGCTGGCCATAGTGGCTGGTGCAGTCATGAGTAGAGACCGGGTATTCATGTAATCCAATTTTTTTGTCTTTCTACTTACCGTTCTCAAAATTGTAATCTTGGCGAATCGTCGCCCTACTAATACAATATCCAATTTTTTCGTTACATATTTTTATATATTTAGTACTATATTACATATTTTACATAGTTTGCTATTTTCACAAAAAAAAAATATTCTTTGAATTTTCTTGAATGTTATTACGTTTTTTTTAACGAAAAGAAGCATTAAAAAAATCAGCATTTTCCCTTCATTATTGGTGAAATCTTGCTGTGAAAAGTATTACTGTCGCCGCGTTGCGTGATCTTTAGCCTTAATTTCTGAGAATCTTTGGCGATCACCGACGTGTTACACTTCGATAGGAATGTTGTACGCTGCAGTGATTGTTTGTTGGTCGTAGATATCACCATGGCTTCTATTGCGTCTAGTGTGGCTTAAGGTGCATATAACCTTGCCTATATGCACCTTGGTACGGTTCCTAAACAACGATGGTAGATAACGATAGATAAATCTTTTACTACTGACGGAAAAGTTGTATGGTGCAAAATGTGCATCAACTTGTCTCCAAATGGTCTATAAAACGTATTATTTTTAAAATTTGCTTAGGAATATTTTTATAAATGTAATTTTGTATTATGTAAATGTTTTATAATAAGAGTAGTTTAATATTACATGCCATATCCGACTTTACATAGTTATTATATATTCTTACTCTTTTTATTACATATTTATGAACATATTTTTCCGGTCTCTAGTCCCGAGCGCCAGTCCCTCCACCTGCTTTCCGTAGTCCCACGCCCCCTGGACCACCGCAATCCCCACTGGTCGAGTCTGGACCGTAATCCTACCAGAATAAAGTGCAGGAAGCTCTGTGCCTCTAGCTTGCTGTAATCCTTTATATAATACAGTTGCCCAAAGACGAAGGTCGCGTAACATTCCTGGTTTTAAAGGATGACGAACGTTGAACGCGGAAAAAGGAGTCAGGAGCGAAGTAAAATTAAAGTAGCTTACTCTTCTAGTTTTCCAACTGAGATTTGTGATGGATTCTTTGAAAGGTGCTATTCAGTTAATAGCTTTCCTTTTTATTTAACTTTTCCAACCCATTCAGTACGAAATAAATAAATAAATAAATAAATAAATAAATAAATAAATAAAAAAATAAAAAAATAAAAAAATAAATAAATAAAAAAATAAATAAATAAAAAAATAAAAAAATAATAAATAAATAATAAATAAATAAATAAAAAAATAAAAAATAAAAAAATAAAAAATAAAAAATAAAAAATAAAAGAATAAAAAATTAAAAAATTAAAAAATTAAAAAATTAAAAAATTAAAAAATTAAAAAATTAAAAAATTAAAAAATTAAAAAATTAAAAAATTAAAAAATTAAAAAATTAAAAAATTAAAAAATTAAAAAATTAAAAAATTAAAAAATAAATAAATAAATTTAATTTTTTGTCGACCTCTTTCCACATTTTCAAATAGTCCCATCTATGATTTTGTATCTCAAATGTAAACAAAGCAACAATGTGTGGGGTCTTACATAAAAAATATTTCCCATAAGTATATATAAGCTGTTACATATGGTTTCAATACCTTCATGCATTTACATTTCTAGATCCGCGTATTTTTTATTAACTATACCCTTAAACGTTTCTGAGGGATTTGTTAAAAAGGTGGGTGATGTACAACACTCCAACGAGGCGGCTGAGTAAATTAGGGGATTTAAGCGGAAGAATAAGCCTAATAAAATAATATATATGTAAGATTCACCAGAGGATGTATTTTGCATATTTATCACCAATTCGCGATCAATTTACTCGAATCGAAGCAATTAGAAAATTGAAAGTAGTGTTTAAAAAAATTGAAATGTGTATGAATCACTTGCTGACTTGATATAAAAAGGTAATGAACAATATGGGGCTTTATTTAATCTTCTTATTCCTGTCTCGTCCACTCAGTGAGCATTTTTGTAGGTCTTCACCCGATCCCTACAAACCGAATCATTCTGCTCAGTCAGAGATGGTCAGAATTGATGCCCTAGAAACCGTGATGGAGATTCTTTCTTTTTTTTCCTAGGGCTTGTATCCAGCCGACAGCCGGTTGCCCTTTATGCCCCGAAGGGACGCATATTCGACCATACACTAGACAAACACTCTTGCGGGCTCCTCTGATCTGGGGTCAGCAGAACGCGAGGCCCGATGGAGATTCACTTGAAACAATACATTCATGTTTAGTTTCTAAATGTTTAAGGTTTAGTTCATATCGCTTTTTGTTACATTTCATTCTTTAAAACAGTTTTCATAACTAGCATTAGTTGATAAATGGAAGTTTACTTACTTAAGGTCAAAAACTTTGCAAGTGACGAGTACGAATATTACATATTTAATGGGAATGAACTTCAGACGTAGTGCAAAGTAAATGAAAAAGTATTTATGACAATAACCTCACTAACTCAAGCAATGTAAGAGGTTGAAGTGCTAACGAAAATGCCCCAAAATGCTCCAGTAGTCGAAATTTGTGCCCAGCATTCGGTAAGATTGTCAGTTCCAACGTACGTGGTTGATAGAATGAAAGTAGAGTACAGCATGACTGTCTTCACGAATTTAATCCGTCTATTGGAATTTCACCACCGTGAAGACATTAATAGAATCGCATTGATTGTGAAACTAAAGAGTTATAACTTAACCAAATGCAATTGATGAAAAATAGAAATGCAGCAACTGTTGTTGCTAGAAATGTTATCTATCCACTTTGAAAATAATTTGCATCCGTGTTTTGTAAGTGTATATTATTTCCAGTTAAGTGCAAAATCATCCATTGATAATTGTTTGATACAGCTAAAGAGAAACTTCATTGACAAACAGTTCCTAACAGAAATCGTGAATCATTCACACTCAACGTTCATTATTTTGTACCCTGTGTATTAAAAATTAGTGATTCAGAATCATTCATATCGCGTATTTTAGTACTTCGCATTGAAATATTTATCTTGTGCGGACAAATTGTATCACTTGAATAACGAATCTCTTCCATTAATCACATCTGTGGAGTATTTCGGTCCTTCAAGTCTTTTTTAATCATCAAAACGATAATATATCGGAAACGATAATATAAAACGTGATAATTTGGCTTTTTCGCAAGAGATGATGGCATCTTCCGAGAAAAACAAAACATTTAAACTTCAGAGATAAAACGCCCCCGTGCTAGTGACGCCAGAGAGCGTGGCAAGCGTGTTACTCAGTGCGTGCCTTCTTCCAGACACTCAAGCGCGCGTTGATTCACCTATTCATCTTACGATTAGAGGCAGTGACCTCAACTAAATTGTACTTTGGATTCGTTCCCCTCGTAATGCTGCTTTAGTTGTATTCGGAGTGAGTTTCTCAGAGCTGTACGGTCTCCGTTTCTATTTGGAATGCAATTTTGTTGGGGAGGAGGGTGTTGAAATGCAGCTATTTCCACATCCAAAGAATATAATGTTCATGCCAATTACACCGTAGATCGATTCGTGATTATGCTACATCATATTGTCACGAAAGCAGTGTTTGATACCGCAATCCAGTCGGTACAGCATCTGCCTTCGTATCAGAAAGTAATGGACTCGGATCTCGATGGGGTCAAATATTTACAATTTGCCACAATCCATTTTGACAAAAGTTTTAACCCTTCATCCGCTAGCAGCACTTGATTACTATTGGAAGTCACATTCAATTTTGTTTATTTCTCGACTAAATACACTCCATACTCCGTGACTTTGTTCAGAAGGGGTTAATTGTGCACGTTTAAATTTCCCCCCTTTTTTTGTTTTCGTTTTTTGAAATATTTTTATCCAATACCGATAGATATTCCTTGATCTACGCAGATACTCTACATTTAAGAACGCAAAATGTGTGGATGTGAGATAAATACATTCATTCACCAACGTAAAAATCGAATTCTTAGAAAAGAGATTTTGTTTTCCGAAATTTTTTCATAAAGACTTTTCCGTTAACTGTGTGAATTTGCTTCGTTCAGCTTGCCAGTGAAAGATCTGTCGCTCAGGTCACGTTCCAGGCGTTGCGCAGAGCTAAGCTCACTGGGAGGGCTGCTTCCTTTCTACATCTGACAACGCAGGAATTTTGTTTAAGACCGCCCCTGTTGTCTTCTCCAATATCTAATGAGTTGCTTCCATTCTAGTAGGAAAGGGGATAAAAAATAATTTTCTCAGACTGTTCTCATGATGCGCCTCTTCAGCGTAAAATTACCTGCAAAAGTTGTGACGCACGTGCAACCTGATGCATGAGCAGAGGCGTATCAAGGTATACAGGCGCCCATGACAAGCATTGAATTTGCACCCCTGACAAGTGCAACTTCTGTGCTTGCTCGAACTTTTCAACTATTAAAGTAGGGTTGTTGTTGTTGTTGTTGTTGTTGTTGTTGTTATTTCTTTTAACGAATTTACTCGAAATAGCGCCCTTTGTTGCGCCCATGGCACGTGCCCTGACTGCCATGTCGTAGACACGCCTCGTGCATGGGAATTACACTGTTTAAATTGTGCCGCCTTGCAGTTGGTTCCCTAGATATGACAGAAGGCATAGGGTTTCTACTGGCTTCACTTACAATCAGACGAAAGAAGAATAAAAAACAAATGACAAGGAAAATTTAAAGAATCTAGCCTCAGAGAACATTTTACTTTCAATTATAATGTCTGTAATGTATTTTGTCGTAAATCAGCAATTTCTCATTAAATATTTCTTTTCGAAATACCAAATTCGTACTTAACCTCAGTTTCAATCAGTATTTAAAACTTCAGTTATTCTTTTAACGGAACATAGTAAAAACTGCAGCAGTACTTTCCATAAAGCTTCAACAAATACACCAACGCTGATCTAATCCCAGAAAAACTAAATAGCGCTAGAAATGTACACTCTTTTTTTTCGGAGGGTGCACTTCTTTGTACTGTTCTCTTTGGAGAAAACGTACGGTCAAGATGCGCAAGACCCTGGTCTGCGGCGGAACGCCGTTTTATTGCAGGCGTCCTGTCTTTCCGGGAAAATGCGCATTCCCGAAAGGCTTGCGCTATGTGAGCTATTGCAGGCGTTAGAGGAATGCGAAAAGTTGAACAAAAAGACGAATCGTGTGGGCTAAGCCTTTAGGCGGCTCCACACATTCTGCATTCGGCGAGAAGGAAGCAACTGCTCACCGAATCCCGAGTAGTGTGGATGGGTTGCTTGCTAGTTGCCGAGCGATGAACATTAGGTCCTACCCTCATCGTCCTACCCTCTTCGGGGTCGGTCTCGGTCTTTTGGACACATCAAAGGAAGCGAACACATCAGCTGATCGGGATTGCTCGAAGCTCAGCGAATGTTCAATGGGTGGAGCCGTGTCTAGTAAAATATTACGGAAGCCGCCGACTTACTCGAGCCATCCATTCATCGGCACAAGCGAAGCTAGCTTGCTAGCTTGTACCGGTTGTAAATCCACCGTCGCATTCTTGTCATAACTTGCTTCACGGAGGGAATAGTCGCGGTGACATATTATAAACAGGTGCAAGTTATTCTCGCAAGCCCTACTCGATTGACTTTGGGTACCTTTAGTCCACTCAGAGGCTCACGGAATTACGAAGGGAGCAAATGGATTTATTTATTTATTGTAGTGAGGGTTGATGTGATTCCGGGAGCGTCAACTAACGATGTCATTAGTCCCGTAAGTGTAGTACATGTTTTCCCATTGGGAGGTGGCGATGATCTTCCCCCAGTGGATGGAGAGATCCGGCGCCGACCTACCGTCAATTAGCGGGGTTTTCCCTAACCAGTTATATCTCACCAGCAGGGCACCGCCCCATCCGGGACAAGTACTAAATCCCCGACCGGTCTCCCGGCATGTGTGGTAGTGTAGTTCATGTTAGTGTGTGTGTGTGTGTGTGTGTGTGTGTGTGTGTAAGGGGAGAGGATAGGACAAGGAAGAGGGAGGAAAGATCGCGCGCAGTCCGTGGCCCGTTTGTTAGGGTACTGCTCCGGTATTCGTCTACGGACACCGGAACTACGGAAAACTGTCGATCAGAGCAGCCGGCCGCTAGAACTCCTCCAGACAGCCAGATTGTCGAAAAGGAGCAAATGGAGTATTTTAGGCCAAACTTAAATAAAGAGAAAGTTTCGAAAGATTTGTTAGAAGTAGAATTCAAATGAAAGGTTGTTTGTTCTTTTCCAGATTTTTTTTGGTGGAGATTAGTTTTTGAATTTCGAAACTCTTAGAGATTCAATAATCCAAGAATATGCATTTTCAACTTTATTAGATTGTGTGGAAGCTCCATAAAATACGAATTGGTACATACATTTTCTAACATTATAGTTAAAGCTACTTGTTTGGAATATAAATTATATCCCATAAAGATTAGAAGATCATATCGATAGAATAAGTAAACCTTCTTTTCATTTGTTGTTTCCTACAGTTAGAAGGATATTTGAATTTGCGTTTTGTGGGTTAAAAGTTCCTCGTTTTGTATCGTGATTAATGAATCTATTTTCATCAGATTCCTATGTCCAATACAAGACAGCAGTATTCGAGGTAGTCCTAAAAAAATGTTTCGAAGCTATCTCATTAGTGCCTTTTGAACATTTTGTAACGATAGAACAAAAGTATCACCATTTACTAGTACATTAGTTTGTGATGTATCAAAGAGGAGGGGAATTCTAGCGGCCGGCTCCACTGATCGGTAGTTTTCCGTGGTTTCTCGGATCAATGCCAGGCGAATGCCGGAGCAGTACCCTAACAAACGGGCCACGGACCGCGCGTGATCCTCTTCTTTTTCTCTTCCTCTTCCACTTCCTCTTCCTTGTTCTATCCTCTCCCTTTACATACACACTTACACTAACATGCACTACACTTCCACATATTTCGGGAGACCGGTCGAGAGCTTAGAGCTTGTTCCGGCTGGGGCAGTGCCCCGCTGATGGAAGAGTCCTGGTTAGGGCGTAAACCCCGCTGGCCGACGGTAGGTCGGCACCGGATCTTGCCAACCAGCGGGGGAAGATCACCGCCATCTCTCGAGGAAAAACATGCACTACACTTACGGGACTAATGACCTAACCTATTGACGTGCCCGGAATTACCTACGAACCAACCAACCAAATCAAAGAGGAAAAAGAAGAATAACCGTAATACCTATTACTCTATAACCCTGACTCACGACTACTTGCAAAGCTGACGTGGAAGTCCGGTCGACGTCATGGTCACTCAGTCTTCTAATACGCGGTGCTTACTAAGGATTTGTGAAGGTAAGGAATGACGACAGATGAAAAGTATGCAAGTCTGCCCAGCAAAGAAACACTCCTGCTGAAGCTACGTGGAGCAAAATACATGATGTGATTTTAGTGAAGCTGAAAGTGTTTCTCATGCACACCGGGGCGATATTAGATTCCGCAAGATTTGTTTACATGCATCCGTCCTTTTGATAGTTTACAAAATGAGGCTTTCAGCAAACAGCACAGAGTCTAGTACACATGATAAGTGCCATGGCAGCAACTATCGCAAAACTCATATGGAGTAAACACATCGATAATAAACCCTGATATTGAATTTTAAGTATCATGTCACGTCTGAAGGTATTTTCCGCTCAGGTATTATCTCTGTATTATCACCCTGTACACGAAATACTCGAGTTTTGCGTCAAGGAATTTACACTTCCTACGTGCGAGGCAACCGCGGATATGCTCGCGTGCATGTTCGATGACCCTACAACTCATGTCTGCCTTATTACATGCAAACCTCGGAGAAAATAGCACAAACTCCGTAATTAATTCAATAGTTAAAATGTCCATAACGGCACAGGGTTAATCTATAATTTGTCATTTTTACGCAAGCTATCAAATATAATATGAAATTCGATTATCTATAATTATAATCGATTATCTATATCAATATAATACAGACATAATAATGTGATCTTTGATGTAAATAAATTATTAATCTCTCGAGGTGTATATTTATTAAAGAAGAAATCTTTCGACCGCGTTCAGAAATCAATGCTTACATGTATGAAACTCAATCTAGTTAAGTATAGGAAAGTCAATAATAAGCATATTGAAGATCATTGACATTGTGGGGTCTATTGCAAAATAAGAAAATAAGGTGGGAAAACATTTATCGCTAATTTGCTCACTTGATTTTGTGTTTTTGTGAAGTGGATCATATTACAATTATTATAATCCCCTCTTTATAATACGCTAAGGGTATTACGCCCTATAATACGCTAAGGAATTATTTCTTTTGTGCGATTATAAGAAATGGACACCATGGACCCAAATCCCGATTAATGTGCTACTGCTGGAAGAATCACTCTTCAGACCTCATCAAATAGACAAGTTTAGAATTGAATCTATTATGGAATAAAACTGGCAGGCGCCCAAGCAATTCGCAACACAGCTTACATAGTTGCATAAAACTAAAATTGTGCACCCTAAGCCCTTGAAAGAGTGTTCTCGAATCCCTGTGGGAGGATGGACAAGAGTTAAGTTACTGGGACGGCAATCTACTAGATCGTTTTTCAACCTTCCCCTTTCTAGTTTTACAATTTTGGAAATTTAGCACTTCTGAGATCCCGACAACATGGCAGAAACGACCAGAAAGAGTCAGAATCACGAAATCTTATGAGTTGATAAATGTATTATTTGACTGGTCAATTTAATTGCTCGAGTCTAACTGTAACATTGCTCATTGTTAGTATTTCTAAACAAAAGGAGAATTGCAATTAATTTACCCGGGGTGGGCCTCTATTATAAGCGCACGAAACGAACTAAACATTTAACACAACAATATTCACACCGAAATAACCACATCCCCCACTGTTCTGGCATTAAGGCAAATTAGAGCTCTAGACAGTGAGCACGGATTAGAATTATCACTTTCGCATCCTGTTATTTTTTTCTTTACATTCCATAATAATTTTTATTAACATACTACTAAAATGCTGGTAACCAAACAAAAAACTATTTCACTTCCAAAACAACAATTTATAAAGCGCAGAACGTTCCAACTGGTTCTAACAGTGACCAACAAGTAGAACTTAATGTCTGATTTCCGATGTTTACTAATTAATATCATGGAATATTAATTATTTGTATTATGTTCGCTACCAACACTGCGAATGTATTGTTACATCTGTAGGGACTCACGATAGGCCAGAAAATCTTCGTGTAAGAGACCCTAGTAGTACCTCATTCCCCGTAGCCACACACGTCACATCCTGATGCACAAAGCACGTGCCGCTGCAGTGAATACACAAGACCGAGCAGCAATGACACATGCGCGTGAGCAGCGGAATTGGAAAATTGGGACTGCGCGCGAAAGTAGAGCAGCGAACGGCCCGGCGCTGGCGGGGGCAGCGGGGCGGCGGCTTGGCGCACGTAAGGATGGCAAAAGAACATCGATGTTTTCCATAAGAAACATCGATATTTTGCTTTCGACGTTTTCTTCACATCGATATGTTGTTGCAAAACATAGATATATTTTTTTTTATTTTTAAATAAAGGGGTTTAGGCACGTTGTAGAGTAGCAGTAATCTATAGCAATATCGTTTTTTTTTTTTGCATCATCCTCTTTATCACGCTGCACATTTCGCCTGTGCAATCTGAGGGAATTTTGGGTGGTTTTACTTTGATGGTGTACGAATGAAAGTGACTAAAGGGTAAAGTAGCAAAACACGATGTTCTTTATTATTAGTTTTTTTCTTTATATTTCATAATAATTTTTATTAACAAAATACTAACACGCTGATAACCAAACAATAAAATATATTCCTTTTAGTACTGTAATTAAAAATGGATAGGAAAATAGTTTGTTTATTAGTCTACAATTAAAACATCGAGGTTTCTTTCTTCGATGTTTTCATCGACATCGAAAACCCTTTAGTGATGTATCGGAACATTGTTGTATCGATGTTTTGGTAGAATTTGCCATCACTACACGTGAGCGAGCTGGCCGGGGTCCTGGCGGCGATGGGGGCGTTGGAGGCGGGAGTCAGGAGGGAACCGCCCGACCCCATCCCGCGGTCAGTTTTTCCTCATCCCCGCTTCCCAGCTAATCCCCTTTCACTTTTCGTTGCCTGTGAAGGTGTAGCTTAATTGCATCCTGTTTCGTTTATCTGGTGTTTCGGGAAGGGTGCACATTTTTGTTACGATTCAGTTCTTGGCGTAGTAGCGCATTGGTGCAAATATATGTTCTCGCACCAGTCCAGAGAAAACGTCGAACACAGGTGAATATGGCAGAAGCTTTGGAATTGTGTATATTACAACAGTGGGGTAAGATGATGCTAGTGATGAGTTTTCAAATGTTGTGTGCACAAACTTTTAAGTGTGGTTTTCAACGTTGGCAAAGCTCTAAAGGGACACGCAAAACAGACAGGTGAATTCAATATAATACTAAGCAGACCACAGGGAAAGTAGAAATCATTCCTTACACTAAGGAGGAAAACGGAACGAGATGTAGTTGGGCTGTGCCCTTTTGGGGAGGTAGGTAAACGGCTTAGGAAAAGTTGACGCGGGATGCTGTTATACGCCCCGGCTTGGCGCACGTGAGGGAGTTGGCCGAGAGCCTGGCGGCGGCGTTGGAGGAGGGGGAGGCGGTGGGCGCCAGGACAGCGCATCGGCGGCGGCGGCGGCGCCCCCGCGACCGGAAATGGGCCCCGCGCGCGACGTCCGCCGGCAAGCGGCCGTTGGTAGGCTCGGATTTAAATTAGTAAAGCCACATCGACAGTAAAATTTTATAATAAATTGACCAAAAACAATAGATAGTTTTTAAACATCGATGTTTCAAAGTTGGTTAGTACTCTCTTAACATTAAATTCGTGCGCAACAATTTAATTTGACAGTTGCTGGGCTTATTAATTTATAATTAAAACTTAACTTAAAACACAGTTAAAAGCGCCTCTTCATACGTAAAATACGTGGAAAGACGAAGGAAAAACCAGGGCATCTGGATCATCTCGCGGGAGAGATGCTCGATAGCTCTCTCGATAGGTAGTCTGCTCGATGAAGGTAGAACAAACCGCTTTCGTTTGGGTTGAACACGTAGAGAGACTGTTATTAGTTCACATTTCAACTTTTACAAAATTGTGATTTTGGGCATTTTTCATCTACGAACAACAAGGAACACTTATAAAACCATCGAAACCAAAACATCGATGTTCTAAAAGTATCGGCTTCAATACATAGATATTTAAAACATCGTTATTTTTATAGAAACATCATGTTTTTAAAACATCCAATGGTCCAGTGGTCAACTTTTTCTAAGCAATTTACCTACCTTCCCAAAACGGCATCCCGTTCCATTTTCCTTGTTAATGTAAGGATTGATTCTTACGTTTACAGAGGTTTGCTTTGTATTGTATTGATTGATAATAATTGTTCGACTTCTGTCTGTTTTCAAGAAACACTTGTATGTCATTTAAGAGCTCTGCCAATGTTGAAAACTACCGCTTACACGTTTATGGAAACAAATTTGAAACCTTCTATCACGAGTGGGTCTTCTTACCTCGCTGACCTGACACACACGATTCCGAAGATTCTGTCGCGTTCATCTGTGTTAGAGATTTTCTCAGAACTGGTGCGAGAACATATATTTGTGCTACTTATGAATGCAAACTTAACAAAAATGTTTACTCCTTCCGAAATACCGGATGAACGAAACGGGATGCAATCGCGCTAGGTCTTCACAGGTAAGGAAACGTGAAAGGGAATTAGCTGGGAAGCGGGGACGAGGAAACTACGGGATGCAGTCGGGCGATTTCCCGGCCGTTGGCAGGCCCGGATTTAAATACGGAATCTACTAAAAGGCGGCGTCTAGGGTGCGTAGGGCACCTGTTTTTTGGTGGGGGTTCGGGTTTTAATATAATGCGAAAACTGTGTAATATAGAAACAAAATACTATTTCCTGAAAGTCACTTGTCAACGTCGGCACCCGGAAGTTGTATTAGTTTTTATGCGGAAGCAGTTACGTGCTTCCTTACAATGCAGGTGCTTTCAACGGATTCTTTGAACAACGTATACACCCACATAATTTAATATAATAATATAGCTTCGTTGTTATCCTTGTTAGTGATCACAACACTGATTAAGATACCGCATATTAACTATCACCAAACTATCCATGCTAGAAAAATGTAGTTCATTTATTTGTTGAGAATCCGTTGATTTGTGCAAATGACGAGTGTTGGAACACTCGCGAAGTTCACATTAGATAAATACTTCTTTCCTCTCGCGGTGCTTACGAATGGTTGTATACCTGCTCTTTAGTACTGGATATTGCAATATCGCCCGCTTCAAGAAAGTGGTTCAAGACTTTTTGGCCGATCTATGTAAACTGTAGAGGTAACCTGACTTTTTCAAGCGAAGTTTGTCAACGAGCTACTACATACCGTGTGTATCGTATGGGGTCTGTTTACTAAATGCGTCGAGAAAGGTCTTAATTCACGCCTGTCTTAAGGTCCTAGATTACTCATAACTTGACAGAGCAACAGAGAGAGATGAGCACGCTAAGATCACTATTAATCATGACCTGACATCCGACCCTGTGCCATATGAAAATTTTTTCCGTGAAGAAATAACAATGTGTGTCAATTTTTGAATAATATTGTGAAAATCCGAACCTTTAATTAATCTATTTTTTCCCTTCAAAGTTTATACGTAGTTTCTAGCCACAGTTTCGCGTCGCGTACTTTCATAGTTGTTGAGGTCGGTAAAGAACAGCTTTCGAGATTCGGGAATTTGGCATACAGTATACGAATTTCAGCCATTTAATTCAATATTCCTTTATTCTTACTTCATTTTAAATGCACAAAAAATGGACTTGGGAATCTGAACAAGACAAAGTGTGAATTCAATATTTATTAAATATTGATAATCTGACTGACAGGCTATCAATATTTTATGTTAACCTTTGGCGCACGAGTCTTATTAAATCAAACAAAAATTTGAGACCAACTCCCCGAAATAATATAATCAATTTTGCCAACGCAATCAGGCACCTGACTGGACCATGGTAAACAAAAATGACAAAAAAAAACAAAAAAAAACTTTAATTAACTTAATTTAAACTTTAACAATAAAAAAACAAAAAAAACATTATTCGCAAACGATCTCCTCAAATATTATAAAATATCATATATCATCGAATACAAAAAATATAAAGTTTCCAGATTTCCTTCTCAACACTTTCGTGCACATCGCAGAAGGGGTGAAGTGACACTTGCGTATGCTTTACTCTGATGCTTATTCGGCATGCAGTGCCTAGTGCCCAGAAGGCAGGTGTTCTTTTTCACTTTCCGTTCTCTGCAGATCAGCACAAACTGTTTCGTCACGAAATCAGTTACGACCTTGTCAGAAGCTTCGCAAGGAATGCAGGTGATTAGCTCGTTCTGAGAAATACGAGACACATGTGCTTTCTCACGTGCTGAAAGTGACGGCAGGAACGGGAGAGACAAGTCCATTTGTTTTGGGAGGAAGACAGCCGGGTATAAAGAAATTGAATACTGAAGAGGAGAAAAAAAATGTTTTCCTACAATTTTGTTATTAGGGTTTTATTTGCCAAATCAACTTTTGTTTAGTTAGATTTTATCAATTTTTATAGGGGGTGCTTCAGCTTCATGCAAGATGACAGAAATGCTGCAGAAACTTGACAATTAACGTGTGTTATTTGCGAATGCGATATTTTGGCGCCCAATAAATCATAGAATAACAACGAATTTGAAAATAATCCTATTTAATTAGAAATTTTAGGGAGCATAATGAGCACGCGTTCTCAATAACACTTCTAATCTTGAACGCTCAGAATTTGTGGCACTAGCTAGCCCTACTTTCTTTTCGCAGCTTACCTTCCTTTCACCGCATGCGCTCAAAATCTCATCCTGGCAAAAGAGTCCTTGTGAGAACAAAAGGCTGGGGATGGCAGCATATGAGGTATTTAATAAATCGGAGTGATTTTCTCATAATGTGCCAACTGAAACAATTATGAAAAAATATCGAAAAATTGTACGCTTGTTTTAATCGCAGAGAATTCAAATAAATCCATTCCAATCACAGAATACCATTTCGGTTAAATATTATAAGTATAACATACATTTATAGCCCCACCGATGGGTTTCTGGCGATCCTAAATGGCTTTAAAGATAAGATGCCTGTCAGAATACTGCCTGTTTTATGAACGCTAAAGTTAACCTCTCCATTAATATTTTCTTTTCCACGTTGCGGCACATTCTCTAATAGAAACCGATATAATGAAATGTGTCGTTTTCATACAACGCACATTGATATGCGCTTTTGACATCTAATATTGCACGATCGATTTACATTTTACGCGCAGTGCCAAAAACTGCCATCCCCCTCCAAGTCCACCTCCGCCATTCGCGTGTCGAAGGCGCGCATACCTGCGTATTTCGGGGCCGCCTTCTTTAGTGCTGATCACCGCCAGCCCAGCGCCTCCGCCATCTCCATCCACGGTGATGGTGGCCGCCATGGTGCTGCACGTGGGGAAGGTATCGGACGGGCCCGCGCTGCCTCCGCCACCGCCGCCTCCACCACCGTCGCAGCCGGCACTGGCGTCAACTCGGCCGCAGCGTTGCTCGGATTGCGTCCGCGTGAGCGAGCGGCTTTCTACGTCTGCGGCGGCGGCGGCGGCGGCGGCGGCGGCGGCGGCGGCCGACGTGGCCGCTCCCGGCGGTGGCGGCGGAGGCGGCCCGGTGAGCGAGGTGCGGGCGGGCGGGCGCGCGGGCAGGTGGCAGCAAACACGCCTCCGCCGCCACCGCCACCTGCTTCGGCGGAGTGGCGGGGGACGCTCCGCCCCTCTTGCACGCCGCCCCGCCCCCCGCCCGTGCTTCCGCCCGCGCCGTCACTCGATGTGGACGCGATGTACACATGGTCGGTGCGTCCCACTACAATGATTCATTGCCGTAATTCGTTATGGTCTCCACAGGCGTAAACAGACTATACAATTGCATAGTTGTCTCTGAACCGTTGTTGATCGGGGTTTCCAACGGGGTCGGTATCGACCCCTGGGAGTCAGTGATGATAAAGTGGTCAAATGGTCAAATGTGTTAAGGTATAATTAATATCCTATTGATTACAAAAAAATATTAAATGAACTTCATTAATTTCATTCTGATACAGATCAACAAATTATATAAATTACGAATTCGCTTTTCTTTCGAATCCGTTGTTCATTCTTGGGATCAGAGCGATAGACTGGTGCAACCAATGCTCTGCACCGGTGCCCCGAAATAAGGGAGCCCATGGTGGGAAGTCTTTCCAGCATGTGGGAACCTTAATAAGGACCTCCCGCGGACGGATATCGGCAAAGATTAAAATTAATTGTACTCCATGCTTATTTTCGTCATTGCACCAGCCATATTACTGTATACCAATTATATATAAAACTCTTTATTTCACGATCATTGCAGAGGTCCCATTTCGACTTTCTGCACTGATGCATCTAAGAACCTAGCTACACAACTGCTTAGGATATTTAGAAAACTGAAAAATAGTTATAACCTAGTTTTCAAAAAGACATTATATTGCGGAGAAGAGGCGAGTCTTTGTAATAGATTATTATGTGTCTTGTTGCTCTATATCAGGAAAAAATACTGTATGCAATGCTTCCTATGGCATAAATATTTTGGCCATTTAAAAACGCTCAAGATTTTGAAACAATTGCACAACAATGAGGATCAACTAGAAACTCAGCTACTTAGAAATTGAAGCGTTTCCGATTATTGAAAGTCTCGGTATATATCAAAATATTGGTGTACAAAATTGTTAACTTAAAGACATTTATGTTCAGTTCTTTGTGATATAAATTATAATATACCATACATAATTATAACTTATAATTATATATCATATGTAAAAATAATAAAGTAGGGGTGTCGATTGAACCCACAATTCTTTTAAAAGGAGTCGATGAACAAAAAAGGTCGGCAATCACTGTCCTAGGTTTTGGGCCCTGACAGTAGTAGATTTCAGACACCAGCTGGATCGAATTCAAGTACTGTGTGATCGAATTCTAGCGGTCGTTCTGGTTTCGATCGGCTGTTTTTCGATGAATACCAGGCAAATGTCGAAGCAGTATCCCAACGGACCACGAACCGACCGCCCTTAACACACTTCCACTTTATCTAGGCTACCACACATGTAGGGAGGCTAGTCTGTTGCTTAGAGGTGGAGATATGGAGGGATAGTCGGCAGCTCCTCTCTGCTTCGTCGGTGGCATTCTGTCGGAGACAACTGAAAGTAGATTCGAAGCCAACGTGTAGGTCGGTGCTGGATCTCGCGTTCCAACATAGAAGAATCACCGCTCCTTCTCGGGATATTACATCCTCTACACTAGGGGTTCCCAACCTTTTTCTTGATTCAACCCTTTTTTTAAAACAATTGTTTGCTTCATTGACCCCTTCAATTTTTTTTCTATAATATACAGCATACGAAATTATTATAATACATATAATTGCACAAAACTGACTTATGAACAAAGTTTTTGTGCCATCACTGTCTTTTAAACTTAAATATGAACAAGTTGTCTAAAATAAAATCATATTAATATTTGTGCTAAAAATTTACTTTATTAACATCATGATGCGAAATTTCAAAAGATGAGCGAATAAGTAGCTTATTATTAGATGCTGTGTAGATTTACATTGATGATGATAATAATGATAATAATAATAATAATAATAATAATAATAATAATAATAATAATAATAATAATAAATATTTTTGTAATGTATGGTATCTTGATCTTTATTATAGCAATCAGTGGTCGGTGCGTATTTGGATATCGACCCCTGGATCATCATCGACCAGGGTTGCCACCTTTCCGTGTTTCAGGAGTGATTTCCGGGCTACTTTTGAAAATATCCGGGTCATATAAAAATGAAATTAAATATCTTTTTTCGCTTTTTTAAAATATAATCTGTGTTTAATAATTTAATTTTATCGAATGTTTTCGTGTTAATTCATACTATATAAATGAAACTTAGACTAGGCGGCAAAATCCGTCTGCGGTTATGACTGGCTAATTCAAATTGATGATTTTGAGAACTTACGGACCGATTATGGGGAACTTACGGACCGATAATAGATAGAAAATGAGTACTGCATTAGTCAAAGCGGAACTATTGTTGGAAGCGGGAGTTGAATTATGAAATGACATGCGGGGAATTTTTCAAATTTTTTGGTCAACCAGCACAAATCTTAGTACTGAAGAAAGCTCTTTCAAACGAGAAGTACAGATCGAAATAGATCACATAACACTAACTGAAGAAAACCTATTTTCTGATTAATCTCTAGTTGAAGAGGAATGTACTTATTGCTATAGTAATTAATGAATTATTAACATTGTAAAGGTATTAGCGTTATGAAATAATTAATCGTAAAAGACGTATAATGTTGATTGTGAATTTATGAATTTACTTTTCGTTAACTCACCCCCCCCTGATAATTAGTGATCTCCGGACCATGTGTTCTTCGAAGGTGGCAACCCTACCCATTTGGAAATTCCTGCCCTATACATATGGAAATACTGACCAAAGTAGTGAATGCGCTCGGAACCCACACTCTGACGTAATGGACGACTCAAAGTTTTAAGGACAGTGCTTATTACCTTTCAAAATCATTCAAACGTTCGGTAATTGCTATGTAGATCGCTCCTGTCGATATTTGTGTTGAGTTCCTTTCTCAGGTGAAACAATGTACGTCACACATCTTCGATGTTAACTCAGTCTTCCTCGATTTCAAATCGCTGTTGTCGCTCATTACACCTTGCACAACGGGAAACTTGTGTTCTTTCTCGATCTAAATGTCGGTAGCTATGGTGAAATGAACCATTTGCTAGAAATTATTTTGAAGCGATTTTTACTTTCTCGTATACCTACGTATACATAAAATTCATTGCCGCGCCCTGATAACGAAAAAGTGGATAAATTCAGTTGCTAAATTAAGAACAAAATCCTCTAATACGTGATGTAGCCAGAATACGTGTTTTGTAGGCCCTTGATACCGAAAAGTCAATTAACGTCAAAACGTCCGTGCGTCTGGTGTACGTGAACAAACCTAGCGCCTAAACCATGCATAGGATTATTTCCAAATTCAAGAAACCCCTGTCGTTCTTGCGTGAGTCAAAGCTCTGCGATTTTGAAAAACATTTATTAATTTTTGGGGGGTCTTCATATGAAGCCGTAGAGTCATTTTCAAAATTTTCTCAAAAATTGCTTCAAATTTTTTCTTTAGATATCTTGTAAGAATATAGTAAAATACATTATAAAGAGTGCATAGGTCCGATTTTTAGGATTAACTCTGAATTTTCCGAAAATGTAAAAGTATGAATTTTTTCGGCAACTTCTTACAACTACAATATTGAAGATAGAGATTTTTCCTTCAGATAAAATTTGTTGTCCATAATTATTTATTTCGCTAAGGTTCATTTTTTTAAACTTTTGGTAGTTTCTGCCAAATGTTGCGTGAAATATGTGCAATTTTAAAAAATAACAAAAACAGATTTTTTCAAAAACTGGTTCAAATTTTATTCTTTAAACTTTTGTTCGGGTTAGTAATAAATTTAATCTATAAGATATCATAAACGCCATATTGCTCTATTCTTTTTGTTTTTTCAAAAATTACAAAAATGTAATATTTTTGACTTGTCTTCCACGTCGGTAATAT
Organism: Teleogryllus occipitalis; assembly: GCA_011170035.1. Lineage (NCBI taxonomy): Eukaryota > Metazoa > Arthropoda > Insecta > Orthoptera > Gryllidae > Teleogryllus > Teleogryllus occipitalis. The sequence goes on along the minus strand of BLKR01000683.1, from coordinate 349,741 downwards.
TTATATTAGAGGCAATTTCTTCATATTATTATATTTATGAGTACATGTGCTTTATATAATGTCAAATAAAGTTTCTCGAAAACTGAAGTTTTCTTTGAAAATGAGCTCCAAATTCCGCATTTTCAGAAACGCTCAAACGCCATTGTCTCAAAAACGGCTCCAATTTTTTAAAAAACATTTCGTACGAATAGTGCTAATTGCACTGTTTAATATGGCATAACGTTCATTTCGCTGTATTAGTTTATTTAAAAAAATACGCAAATGCAATTTTTAAAAAAAATCTCTCTCGTGCCGTTAATATGCTCATTTCCATCGATTTGTACACATTATTTCATTTGTCAGTGAAAGAGCTTTAAATGTCTTCATATGAAGTTTTTCGAAAACTCAATAGATTCCTGTGAAAATTTGCTTCACATTTCGCCTTTACTGTAATGCTTAAACTTTTTCTTTCTTAAAAACTGCTCGAAATTTTTCAATGAAAATTGCTGTAACCATTGCAGGGAACAGATTCGGTCCCCAAACTGGAGCAAGATTCCGATCAAATGTTTAAATTGGGAGACATATTTTCACAAAGTGGTAGAATTTGAGTCTCGATTCTCAACGGTCTTGATGTATGACATTTTTTCTGCAACTCGTTTATTTAATTTTTTACGACTCAAGAAAAGACAATAGGCAGACTTAGGTCGCTCAGCGCATCAATTGATGTCACTGCAATGCATCTGACCGTTTTGTTCTAAATTTGAATCCTAACGGTGGCAGGATTTTCTACACTAGCTACATAGCTAGGTGGAATTCGAACGGCTGTCTGGAGGAGAATTCTAGAGGCCGGCTGTTCTGGTCGGTAGTTTACCATGGTTTCTCTGATCAACACCAGGCGAATGTCAGACCCGTTACCCGGTTTGAAGATTGGCTTCATACAAAAATACGTTTGCCAGATGTCTCTCAAACAAACGAGATTATATTATACTATTTATCATTTCATGTTCATTTTCTTTTTAAATTCTGTCTTGTTTAAATATTTTTGTTGAGGGCCAGGAATATGCTTCAAAGGCGAATTATTTCTTTGTTTTCGTTTTGCTTCAGGCTTTATTAAATCATTTAGTTATTTGTTGTAAAGCAATAATGCGAAATAAATTAGAAACTATCTGTAAGTAAACAATTCTCGCTTACGGGCGCACAGCTCTAACAGACAAGATAGCTAAAGTGTGGATATTTTTGGGCTGGGCGTGTTCAAATCTTATGACTGTTTTTAAAACCGTTATTAGCTGCTGTATGTAGTGGTCATAGTGATGTCGGTGGAAAGCAAACTGTGCTTGTAGTTACTGGACTGTCCGGGAGGCGCCGCGTCCTAGGCACGGGTGCCAACATTTCGGCCGCCATCCTGCGACCTGCTGAGGCATTTCGCCCTGAGGAAGGTCGTGAAAACTCAGCTGCTGTCTGGAGAATTCTAGCGGCCGGCTGCTCTGATCGGTAGTTTTCCGTTGTTTCTCCGATCAACACCAGGCGAATGCCGGAGCAGTACCCTACCAAACGGGCCACGGACCGCGCGCGATCTATCCTTCCTCTTCCTTGTCCTATCCTCTCCCCTTACACACACACACTTACACTAACATGCACTACACTACCACATATTCTGGGAGACCGGTCGGGAGCTTAGAGCTTGTCCCGGCTGGGGCGGTGCCCCGCTGGTGGGAGAGTCCTGGTTAGGGGGAAGCCCCACTAGCCGACGGTAGGTCGGCGCCGGATCTCGCCATCCAGCGGGGGAAGATCACCGCCATATCCCGGGGGGAAACATGCACTACACTAACGGGACTAATGACCGAAGTAGTTGACGCGCCCGGAAACATGAAAAAATCAATCAATCGGCCGAAACGTTGGCGCCTGTGCCTAGGACGCGGCATCTCGCGGACAGCCAAGTAGATATTGACTCCGACCGCGGCAACCTACGCTCTTAAGGCCCATTCACAATGCAAACATAAGCATAAGCATGGCGTTAACATAAAAGTTAGGACTACGTCTACAAGTGGACTCATTCACAATGCGTTCGCATAAGCATAACACGTAAGACGTTAACTTAAGAGCTTGCAAGCTTCAAGCTTCTGTGCTATGCTTATGTCAGACATAAGGAATGAGCCAATCACAGTTCGTTAACTCAAAATCGAGTATCGATGTCGATCGTGTCGATTCGTGTGCTGCGTCTCATAGCCAATAGAAACTCTTATTTTGCCTGTGTTTATGTTCGACATTGTGAATACGCCAACTCTTCGCTTGTGTTAATGTCTATGTCTATGTGTTATGCTTATGTTTGTGATTGCATTGTGAATGGGCCTTTAAACTGCGCTTGGTTCGTATTTCAGCGAAAGGACTCGTCTTGCCACGCAGAGAATAAACATTTTTATCGTATTCGCTTTGACGACACTTCCACGATATTATTTATTGATCTTCAACAAAAACTTATTTAAAAAACAATAGAGGGCATGAATGTTTCCGCATCGAGAAAACATAATATACTTCTCACAGGGAATATTTTATCCTTGCATTAATTTTGTTTCTTCAGTGTATCGAAAATCCTGATTATTAAATGTACAACTTTAAATTATTCCACAGCATTTTCGCATTCATGTAAATCACATTAATCTAAATCGATTACATTATAATACAATCACTTGTCTCCAATGAAGCTGATGGAATTGTATGCAAGGTTCTCTATGTATCAATAAACAAAATAATCTTTACTAAAGAAAATGCGTTTTGAAATTATATTTTTAAATAAGCAATTATTTTCAATTCAATAAACGTAAAACGTTTACATCCAGAAAACGCCACTTAGTACCTGATACAACTGAGATTTTAATTTTCTGTGGGCAGTAGCGTCGGGCAGAAAGCTCAATGTTCCCTCCCTCACCCATTTCTTTTTTTCCCTCCTACTACACATTTCAATACATTTATACGAAAGAATACATTATAGGCATGTCATAATCTTCACAAATTACAAATGTACTCCTTATTTATAGAAACAATGAATTTAGCACACCAATCGTATCGGGAAAGTAAAATCACAATTCCTTTCAATTCTAATTTGATTGCATTATTTGATTTTACGAATAGTTCGCTGTCGGTTTGCGTTGAATAGTTACAATTGATTTGATTTATTTGCTGATCAATTTGATTAATTTACTTTATTGTAATCTTAAGAAATTTCAAAACTGTGATTTATGAGGATGACGTTCAGTCTGGTGCGTACGAGAAGTACTATTTGATCGTATTCAAATTTCAATAAATGACTGTCTCTCTCAGGAATCTCAGAAATATTCTTTATTGTAGTTTTATTACTGTAACGTGTTTATTATGTGTGGCGGTTGATGATTGAAGATTTCAAGACTACATTTCGTTCTTGAATGGCTCAAAAGAAATTAATATTTCTTTTAAGTTAAATGTAAAGACCGACAATTGAGTCAAGCAGTGACTAAGTGACATTTACTCATCAATAAAACGAAAGTACTCTTGAAAAAATTGTCATATCTTAACCCTGCAGAACACTATCTGGACCCTGGAGACACAGTAACATCCATTCTACGCATGCATTATTTTATATTTGTTACTCTTCTTGATTCTTCCTGGTATTCGAAAGCGTTATACTTTCATGTTGCCAGTACGAGCAACACACCGGGTAGTAAATGGTTTCTTAGAAATTTTAATTTTGTTACAGGATGTGGTATTTTCCAAATCGTGGGCTTCCTGGACCCTCTTAACTGGTATAATGCCTAATACCTTTTTTGAAAGAAAACTTATGACAAGAACTGAAACAGTTTTTCAATTCTTTTTTTCCTCCTTTCGCCTTACAATTCTCTTTCAATTTTATTTTTTTTATTTATTCTGTCAAAAACATTAAAAAATACTGTGACCTATTGCACAGAAATGTAATCTGCTCACGTTTTCTTGAGCTCCAAAATCCTCGCCCCCACTCCACCCTCCTACTTCACAAATTGGAATAACGAACAAAAGTACTAACACAACGTGATTAGGATTATTTGTAAACTCTGAATTTTCGTTTCCGAGTAATACTAATTTGCATCGGTAAAGGAACTCCAGGTTTAATTTTATTCTATTACTAACAAATAGCAGCCCCACTTCGGCTCTACTCCTACCACAACTAGCAAAAGGAAGATTAACAAAACGTGCGCATAGTGAAGCTACACATGTTTAGAAGTAAAACAATGGGCCATCAAATTATTTGCTCAATGGATCTGGAAAAATGGACGAACTGTGATCGAGATGTGACCATTGTCCCAGAAGCTGAACACACTTCTTAAAAACAGCATAAATAAATTAAGAAACGGTACACCCAAGAGAACCCGATGGATCCGCCGCAAAATTGGCGACTAGCGTTTCTTCAGCCAATCAAATGATTTCTTTTACACAATCAACTGTTTGTTCATGGTATTTATTTTATACCGATGTCAATATCCCCCCCCATTGAAACTCAATTACTTTAATGTACTGTTGGACTAAAAAAAACGAGTAACATCAGTAAAATATCTTTGTGTTCTCTTGAATCAAACACTATCGTGGTCATATAATTTTCGAACCATAGCTAATAAAACGCAAAAAAATCTAAAATCATATTCTCTGATAAATCTCAAATCTTCCATTAAAATATAATGTGGTTCACTAATCTGCAAATCAATATTTTGACCTCGGAAGGATTTCTGCTTAGTTGGGTATAACATTGCACTTACCCATTAGAAAAAATTACTATTGGTAGAAAACAAATTCGTAGACAGAAATATTAAAGTTCATTGATTTATTCTGAACATAAACACAGAAAAGTGCAAATCGAAACTCTTCACCCTACCCTTGATCAACGCACTAGCCAAAAAGTTTGCCGAAGTCTCATTCTCACTTTTTATTAATACATTTGAAGTACGTACTTAGTGTTAAACACAAAGCCAAAATGGCGTCTTTTCGAGATAGCCGGACGATATGCTTCGCTCACCATGAGTTATCAGTAAATACAAATATGATATTTGTAAATAACATTATACAAGTTTAAACAGAGAAGAAACAAAAATATAAATATTGCATAATTTATTTCTAGATCATATCTTACGCGGATGAAAGTTACTATTATTACAGATAGGGAATTATCTCAAAATATTTTTTGTAAAAATTGTTTTAAAACTGGAAAACATTTGTGTTAAGCAGAAAGAGTAACTAATTTGTGCGTCATACGTTTCATACCGAACTGTTTCTCAATTGTTAAGAAATACCAGTTTGGTGTTATTATTAATGAATCGTAAACATGCTGAAGGTGACAACTCTTCTTTGTACCGGAAAATAGAATATATTGCCTTCTTCCGTTCTCCTGGGTGGCATACAGGGAAGCCAACCCTAAAACCGTATGTGTGCACAGACGACAAGAATAGGAGCCTAATTTCAGGAGGATATTTCTGTGTCTCCTTATCTACTGAAATATTTCATTCATGCAAGTATGTAATTGAAACTTTCTTGTACAACAATTTTTTAGCCACTTTTGAATGTTTAAAAAGTATATTTGGGCGGTTGTAGGAGAGATCGATTCTAAGTTGACCGGTTTTATTCGGTCCTACTACAAATTTATTCGGTATGTCATAAGTTTTAGCTTTTTCAACCTTCTACAAGAAGGAATCTAACCTCAATTGACCACCTTTCAAGGGTGTTTTCGAAAATTTCTTCATATTTTTGCCCCGTATTCGTCCGTTACAGTTTAGGTAGGCATTATATTCTTTTCTTTTCATAGATCTTGAAAAATTTAAGAATTTTTTATACTTCATACCTCGTTTATGTAATACATTTAGTATGATTTCATAAATTTGTAAAATACTATGTTGTCAAAACGCGCTCAATGAAAAAAGGTCAGTTATTTTTGGGGAACTTAAATTAACTCGTAGACTCTAGTATAACCAACTCCCAAATTGCAAATGTCCAGATACAAATTCAGATAACACCGTGTCAAAATTTAAATAATCGAAAACTTGTACAACTAAGTAAAACGCTGATATTTTTCAAATGTTATATCCTTAGACAATAAGGCAATAGTACTAAAATATTTGATATATTTAATATACAAGAATATACATAACCTGTGTACATCATTCATCATCACATTTCGGAAATAAAATATTTCATTACTTAATGCAACAGGGTCTCTTCCAAAATTTTAAGGGGGGCATAGGGGTGGGGGGCCAAGGCCCCCCACCCCTATACGCACGCCGGTGCCAAAACTTGTTTAGAATACTACCAAAAGTATTCCATATGGAGTCATTCCATGCCCAATGATACAATTTTGGAGAAGTGCCCCATGCGACCATCTCGGATTTTGATGAAATTTTGTATGTCGAGTACGACATGTCTCAAAGGACTGTTGCGAGGTTGTAGCTTCATAGATGAGAGTTATTGAGATTTAGGTTTTTTTACTTTCTTGCCATTATATCGTATGAAGAGAAAGTTATGTAATCGTGCGCCAGAAAACGGTGAATTTTCGGCAGAAAAATGCTTATTGTCGGGCCCTGGTATTTTTTTAAATTTATTTTACGTCAAAGAAACAGTTAAAAACTGCGTATGACGTGCTATGGGGAAAAGTGAATTGTGTGCACATTTTCAAAATTCTGTGATCCCTACACTAAGTCATATACTACTTAAATTTTGAATTTTTGAAAGGGAGAAAAAAAAACTCCCATGTAATAAAATCTATTTTCAAGGATAAACAAGCGATAAATTTTGAATTTTGAAAGGGAGAAAAAAAACAAAAAAACTCCCATGTAAAAAAATCTATTTTCAAGGGTAAAAAGCAATAAATTTTGAATTTTTAATTTTGAATTTTTTGAATTTTGAATTTTGAAAGGGAGAAAAAAACAACAACAAAAAAAACTCCCATGTAATAAAATCTATTTTCAAAGATAAATAAGCAATAAATTTTGGCTCTTATTACTTCCTGCCGCGACAACATGGAAACGATAATTTGAATAATTGTATTTCCCACTGAATTCTAGAAGACGTGCACAGAAAATGAAGTTACATTTATGTCCAGAAGCAAAACAAGGGGCCATCTCAGCATTTGCTCAATGGATCAGGGAAACTGGACGAAAAACCTGATCGAGATGGGGGTCATTGACCCGGAAGCTGTAGTACAATAGTTGTTACAGGTTGTTTATACTCATTTATACAGTCCAAATGGTAAATAATGCATTATGTATCATTGTTAAAATTAATGTTACTTTTCTTGTGATGCTCAGTATAGTCTCCAATTGTATAGAAACAGTTATGCAGCAGAAACGATTTCACTTGGGATTTAAACTTTTCTATTGAATTTAATCGTTTAATGTCATCTGGCAAAGTGTTGTAAAATAATGTACATGTAACTGGTAACGCAAAAATGGTAACGCAAAAATGGATAAATCATGTTGCTATTTATATTAAATTACTTCCTCTAACATGTGGTGTAACCAGAACCCGTGTTTTGGGGGTCCTTGATACCGAAAAATCGATTGACGGCAAAACGTCCGTCCGTGGTCAAAGCTAGCGCCTAAACAGTTCAGCCGATTTTCTCCATAATTGATATTCCCTGAGCGACCTGAACGAATTCGAGGTTCTGGGAGTATCAATAGGATATTTTGACTTTTGAAGGTACTTAACATGAAGACTCAATCATTTTCAAAATTTTCTCAAGGACTCGAAATATTTTGATTAAACTTTGTCGTCGGATAACATAAAGAACGCTTAAGAGAATAATGCAGATTTTATGTTGGTTGAAATCTCTAAATTTTCGAAAATTGGAAAAATGCAAGGTTTTGTGGGCGTCTTGCTGCATCTACGCTATTCAAAATCTTTTTCTTAATGAAATCTGTTCTTTAAAGACAGATCTTAAAATAATGTGGTGTTCCATTTTTCGAAAATATTAGTAGTTTTTGTACAATGCCGCGCGAAATATAGGCAATTTTAAAACTTTAACTTTTTTTCCACTAAAACCGCTCTAAATTTTTTCTTCAATTTTCTTTCCACTGATAGAAGGGACGCCTAAGAGAATGGCATGGGTCTCATTTTCATTAAACTCTAAATTTTCGAAAATTGGAAATTTAGAATTAATGCGAGAAAGTGTGCGCTTTTGGAGCACCACTAGTTTAACTCTGGGTCGGGCCGTTGTACTGGTCTACGATTTTTGCGATTTTAGGATACAATATCTCCTTCACCCTAAGAAATGAAACTCGACTTCCTTGTGCAATTTTTTCCGCTCTACACAATGAAATCAATATCAATTTTTCCTTTTATTAACACATAATAGGTTCACTGCAGCAAATTCGCCAAAACATTGTGTTAAAAAATTCCAGACTAACATTGAGGAGCTTCTTTAATATTAGTCAGAAAAGTGAATGTTGACTAAAACATATCAACATTACATTGTTCCTTGATCCATCATATCAACCTCCTAACTCTAACATAACTTCATAAATGAAGTTCAAATTGATTTGGGGAAAAAATCTCAAAACATGGTATTTACAGCCTTCTTTTAAAGAAAAGTGCCTCCAAAAATTATTTCAAACCCATCTCATAAGAAAGTGCAGTTTGAAGCTCATTTTCTGAGTCAAATACTTCTTTCGGCAACAGTAAAAGCTGTTACTTTTAGGGCATGCACAATGAGCTAAATATTTAGCACGAGAGCTAAAACTGAGACCATACTGAAATATTCGGATAAAATTGTGAGTGCAACTGTTCAGGTTGCGAAATATCTTCAACAAATATTTTGGGAAAGCCACAGAATGCTGAATTGGGTTGCCCGCAAAGCGTGGTCACAACTTCCTAGCTTGCCACAAGGAAAAATTTTGAAAGGCAATTATTTGCGATCTATTAGTAAATCTCAGCGTGAAAATTGTTGATAATTGAAGAAGTTATCAATGTTACATTGTTTTCAATGTTTCCTTAGGCGAACAGAAGATTATTTTGTTGTATTTCGTGTGTAATATAATTTCAGCTCACTTTCAGCTTTACACGCCCAAACAACATGCTCTTTATAAAGTCTGCAACAGGTATAAGGCTGCTGCCGCTTACTACCAGTCAAAAATCCAATTTCTTCGATGCCGCCAAGATGTGAAGTACTACGGCTTTTTACTGACGAGACGATCTTTTGTGCAAACGCTCGGCTGAAAAATTCTCCAACAATTGCCTCTTGTGGCATCATATAAATACATGCGTTGTGTTGTATTTCCTCGAAATCCCGACAATGGGAGCGAGCTTGCGCTCCAATATCTCTCAGCTGAGGTGGCAATACCAACTTAGTAAATGCATACTTAAATTGATAGTCGGTAGCACATATTACGTGCATCTTAACTCGAGCGAGGCGAGTCGCCACAAAACTGTTTCGGCCACCTTCTTTTTTAAATAATACGATTCTATCGCGCCATCATTTGGAAAGACGTTTAATTCTCGGAATGTTCATAACTCCACAGTGTCTCCAGTATCTGGCACGATCTCCCGAGCGTCTGTGAAAGAATTTCAACTCTTCAACTCTTTGTCCTCCCAAAGAGTTTCATACGAAAGATGCCTTTGCCTTTCTCTTTTGGAAGCTAACCCACGGGTTGAGGAGAAAAACTATTAAAGTCCAACGCGGGACGTTTAAAATACACATGCTCTTTGCTGTTAATTAGCGCCAAGGAATTGTTATAAATGATAGATTTCACAGTACGGCGCCAAATTTGAATTAAATTTGGCCGCCATGTTCCAACATCAACAAAGAAAACAAAATGCTTTTGTCTGATCAGCTACAAATGATCTTAATGAAGCATGGTAATCAGTGATTTGTTTACTTGAATTAAAACAAAAGGCTGTCCAAAACGTATGTATGACACGTGATAAAAATAATTTTATTTCGCTCCTAGGATCGCGTCCCTTATTCTGTTGGCCTCATGCTGCAACATTTTCTATTCGCAAAATAAAATGACATTTTTACAAGTTGTACCGTAAAGAATTACAAAATAATTTAAAACGTACGAATCACTCATATCTCATTAGAAAAGACATATTTTGAAACGCCTATAGTGGATTTCTATACCAACTCAGGCATTCAAGACTTCCAGTTAGAAGGAAACTTGGAATCCATTGCCAAGACAGCGGGTTCAATTCAACGGACAAAAAATGCATAATTTTAATCCAGTTTAATATTTTCGTTTTTTTCATAGTGTAAGGAAATTGACAATTCCAATACAAGAATTTAAACTAGCGACTTCATTGCCGCACGAATGTGGGGAAATGCTTTGAAGAATATATCTGAAAACTATAACAAATATTTAAAAATATTCTTACAGTTAAATACAAAAACAAAAAATACTAGGTACATCTACGAAAATTTCCAATATGGAAAAGTTGTTAAAATAAATTGTTCCCAAAATCTCCTATTCATTTGAAGTTCTTAGGGTCCCAATCGAAATTGTGCCAACTAATGCACACTGGTAATTCTCTCTGGAATTTGCTATTTTTCTGCCTTCTTGTACACCATCACCGGTCATAAACACTAAACTCCGAATAAAAGAAGAATGTGGTTGACAGTTCGGTGTGGAGGGGGGCGGCGTTGCCGCGTACTGCAAATACAACAATAACAACAAATCTAAAAGAAAACGCTTCTCTGAATTCCCGCTCTCACAATACACTTGGACACTATAAGCTCAACACACGTCGTCGCTCAGCCGATAAACTGCAGCACTCCGGATACGCGATTCATTTCGCAGTTCAAACGTGACAACATCGGGCAAATGGCGATACTTCTGATTCGCTGTTGCCTAGGCTACGGAGCTGACGTCACCATGTTACCGGGAACTGTCAACCACATTCTTCTTTTATTCGGAAAATACGCCAATAGGATTGCTAGGCGTAACGTATTGGGGGGGGAGCAAGGATAGCTGTCCCAACATTTTCGAGCTTCACTGAATTTTTACAATCTTGTACAATGTATTAATATAAAATATTAAACGTCTTATGACATTTCAATCACTATCGAATAATTAAAGATAAAAATGTGTGAAAAAGAATTACACAACGAAGAATAATTCGAAAGCGATCGCTTTCTTATTACACGAACTAGTCTTCTATTACATTTCCAAAGCGCCATATCACACTTCTTGCAAGCGAGGGCAGCGCCGCGCCGTTCCGATGGCAGCTTCCTGGGCGTCAGGGTTTCGACCAGTGGGCTTCGACAGTTTGGTTCAAGTGATTGTTTTTCGCACATTCCGTGGAGCCTTTCCCAATGGGTTCATCACATAGACAACTTATTTTTGACAGCGACTGAATGAGTTCTCTCTCTTGAGTGTGAGAATTTTCTGCCGGGAGTGGGGGAAGAGGGGCGGAGAGTGGGGGGAGTGGGTCACACGTTTTTCAAAATATGCAATATTAATAATAGTAGTAATAATAGTAACAATAATAATAATTATTATTATAATAATAATGATAATGATAATAATGATGATGATGATGATGATGATGATAATGATAATGATAATAATTAAATTAGTTCAAAGAATTGGTCGCCCCGACCGGGATTCGAACCCGGGCCTTCTGGTTTACGCCCAGCTGCTCTAACCCCTAAGCTCACCTTGTAGGTGACGGGTAAGGTGACAATTATATATACATACAAGGAGCGATAATCACGCCCGTGAAAACTGTTCAAAGGGTTGGTTGTCTCGGTAGCTTAGGGGTTAGAGCAGCTGGGCGTAAACCAGAAGGCCCGGGTTCGAATCCCGGTCGGGGCGACCAATTCTTTGAACTAATTTAATTATTAAAATACATTTGTTACTCAGTAACATGGTCACAATTTGGATAGCTGTACGTCTGCGGAACATATTCTCCGATCGTAAGTGCATCCAACAAGGTGACGGGTAAGGTGACAATTATATTTATAGATAATGATAATGAAGATGATGATGATGATGATGATCCTACAGCAAAGACGCATCATGGCTCCAATCTCAAGTTGATGCTTCCGATGGACTTGTGGAAACAGTGGAACATATTCACGAATTCTCGGAAGAGGACCTCTTCCAAGCAATTAAGAACATGGGAAACTAGAAACCCGCCGGGATTGATAAGCTCCAGATTTATTGGCTTAATTAATTAACAGCATTACATGCTCATCTAGCAAACGCTGATAATAAAATTTTAGAAAACCCAAGGGAACTTCCGGAATGGCTCACACGTGGCGTCACTTATTTGCGACGCAAAGCTGGAGGCAGTTCTTCGGCGAAGAACTACAAGCCAGTCACTTGTCTGCCAGTATTGTACAAAGTTCAAACTGCAGCCATTGCTAACAAATTGTAAAGACACCTAGAGAAGAATCATGTGTTTCCAGTTAAATAAAAAGGATGTAAAGATACCTATAGCTGTAAGGAAATTTTGTACTAAATAAAATCATTTTGAATGATGTAAAGGAAACGAAAACGTAATTTAAAACTTCATGGCAATAAATCATGGCTTGGATTAACTACCAGAAGGCAGTGAACTACATGATTGGATTTTAAAGACCTTGGAGATCTGTCGATTTGATCCTAGACTTATTGAGTTTTGCAAGGCTAGTATGAAGTCGTGGAGTACCAGGTTACTAATTCACAGCGGAAAGGAAGTAGTAGAAACAAGAAGTATTTAGATTTACAGGGGAATTTTCCAAGGAGATTCGCTATCCCCTCTGCTACAATTCCCTCCGTGTTGCATTAGTTTGATCTCACTATCTCGACAGGTTGTCGCACACTGACTTTTGTTACAGGCTTCATGGTGATGAAAGACCTGTATCACATTTGTTTTACATGGAAGATCTTAAATCGTTTGCTAAGAATGAAGCGAATCTCTCCCAAATGCTGAGTCAACAATGATTTTAGCAATGATATCTGAATGAAGTTTGGTCTGGACAAGTGTGCAAAAATTAACTTAAAGAGAGGCAAAATAACGTCAGAGAACATTGAAGTTGATATGCACACTATGAGCTAGGTCAAACTTACAAATATCTGGGCATTGAAGAATGTGAGACCATCTCGAACCATACAATGAAAGAGAATTCGCAGGGAATATTATAGAAGAGTGAGCAGAGGCGGCTCGTGCTTAGGTTGCACGGTTGCACAACCCCCAGAAAATGCAAAAGATCTCATGTCTTAGGAATATAAATTTTCTTTTTAAAACATTTAATATTCAAGATATTGCGGCAATATCGAAATCATTTTGAAACCAAAGAGCGTCCAACTGGCGCTCTCCGGTGTCTGGTGTCTTACCAGGGATTTCACCACGCTCTTGGCTGTATTAAATGAGTTTACTGTATTTTACTCTTTGGCGCTTCCATTTTACACGAGAAACATATGGCCTTTTGGTTGGGCAACCAGTCATGTGGCGCTGTATAGCGCTGCGCGGCGACGGAGGGAATCTTAGAGGAATACCCACATTCTGTCTTCGTCTGACTCACTGCAACGTAGTTTTATGATTTTCTCTTGTTATCGAAAGTACACAAGTTCCGTCAATTATTAACGATATGCAGTGCATTGTTTATATTTGGAGACTTTGTTTTCATTTGAAATTAGGTTTGTTGATTCAAAACGTACATATTCTAACGAATAATGCCTAATCTGCCGGCGCCACCACGAACTACATGGTATGCGGGGATTGCGACATCTGCCGGCGGCCCTCGAACTAGATGGTCCCGGGGTGTTCGCGATGTTTATCGCAAGTTCCAGTAAATTCTAGACGGCGCCCGCCGAGTATAAATATGCGGCGGCCGGCGACCGCGAGTCAGTCTGAACTGGAAGCTGGGCTGTGAAGTGTGTGCATCGCGGTGAATAGCAGTGTAGTGGTTATGCTCAGTGACGTGAACCGTGGCCAGCACCGTGAACTGTGGTCAGTGCAGTGGACGGTGGGCAGTGCAGTGGACGGTGGGCAGTGCAGTGGACGGTGGGCAGTGCGACGGACGGTGGGCAGTGCGACGGACGGTGGGCAGTGCCTAGGACTGTGCGACAGTGCAAGAGAAGTGTAGTGTAAATAAATAATCGAGAGAAGATAAGTGTAGTGTAAATAAAGAGAAGTGTGCCATATAAAGAATAATCAAGTGAAGACTATGTACATAAATCAAGTGTTTTCAGTGATTGTGTTAAGAAACTAAATAAATGTTTTTGTTAAAATAATATATGCATTTTAATTCACCACGTAGAATCGTAACAATATGATGAGTTCTTTGGGTAAAGGTGGCCGCTCTGTAGTAAGTCCCTTAGGTCCGCAACAGACTACACTGAGTGATGCGTTGCCAAAAATGTGCGACGAGAAATGTGGAAAGAGGCCGGCGAAGCTGCGTCCACACACTAAAGATAGGTTATTCGAAGTCTTCCAATGTATTTATGCGCTACAAGTCGAGCGGGACAGCAGTTAGCTACGAGATCACCTGCGAGTCCCATTTCTAGTTTTATTAAAAGCTCTTGTGTAACTTTAACCCATGAAATCTTCGTTTTGCTGCCATAATCGTAAACCATCTGTTTAACTAGTTCGAATTGCCTAAATAGAAATACATTTCTGCATTGTATACAAATCATTATTTAATGTAAAAAACTGGAACGTATCTGACTTTTAAGGGAAGAGTGCAATCTGTGCCTATTTTTAAGAGCTCCGTAATTCCCCCCTCTGTTTTACTGTATTTATTGGTTGAATTATGAATAAATTGTCAACGGTCAAAAAATTCAGAATAAAATTCACAATTAATAAATTCATTCATAAATAATAAATACGAATTAGGAAAATAGTGAATTAAATTATATCAAAATACCCCTCTAAGTTTCTTGCTTCAAATTTTTATTTTTATATTGCTCATTATGAACGTGAAGTCGTAGGCTTCCGCGGCCAGAGTCATGTAAATGATCTTGGCTGTCTAGGTGACGCCGCGTCGAAGGCTGTGTTGCCGACGTTTCGACCATCTTGTCGTAGTCTTCCTCAGGGCTGTTGTGCCCAACACAAGTAGTAGAGTAGACAAGAGTAGAAATGTGTCCGAGAAAACTCGCTCGCTGACCGACTCGAGCGAGGAGCTCTTTCGCCTCCGCAGAGGCGAACGAGTAAACTCTTTCTAGTGTGTGTGTGTGTGTGGGGGGGGGGAGGTCCATAAGTGTCCCTTGTTTCGATTTTCCACATTTCTCGACGCACATTTCTCGCAACGCATTCCTCGGCGTAGTCTGTTGCGGGCCTTAGTGTCTCGCGGAAGCCAGTGTGGCTGTAGCTGGCCAGCGGTTTGCGAACGTTCTTGTGAATACGAAGGTGTGTCGAAGATCTTTCATTATTGCCAAATATACCAGGGTAATGAAGTTTCCTAAATAAAAATTATTTTATTTGTGTGAATCGTGATGATGCAATAGTGCTTGTTGCGATGTGCTGGAGTCGAATTTAAGGGTCCAGTGGAAATCAAAGCACGAACCACGTGCGCGGGAGGTGTATATGCCTTACGTGGACCCGACACATAAAATTATGTAAGTAGAGTTTCAATATGGACTTTTATTTAACTTGGTTTAAATTGATTTGAATTGCTTACATTTTTATTATATATTCGTATTTTGAATATTGGAAATTACATTTTCGTCATTCGATGGAGGTGCAACCTCCTGTGTGTTCGGGCACCGGCTGCCACTGAGACTGAGACTTGTCCTGCAGTGCGTTCTGAACTCCGGGAATAAAATATCTGCAACAGGTAGTTTGGAGGGAGTAGTAACCGAATTCAGTTTCGGACTTGTGGACTAGACTGAGCAAGAAATTCGAATCATGGATAGGAAAATCAGAAAACTATTTACAATGCATCATGTCGCCCACCCTCGAGCTGATGTACATAGGCTTCGTGTCACGTATGGAAGGAGGAAGAGGCCTCAAATACATTGAAACCTCCTGGCACAAAGCAATAGTCGGGATGGGAAAGTGTAGTCAGCCATCAAGATGACTCACTAATGAAGGTCGTGAAATCTCACTGAAAATGGGAAATAGAGGCATTGTAAGTGAGCAAGAAGGATTGCGAACAAAATTATGCAAGACATGCAGATTAACAGACACACTGAACTCCTGATGCTGCTTAACATGAAATAAGAGACACAAAAATGTTAAAGAAATCGCGGGGACAAAAATCATTCTATGGACAATATCTAGAAAGAATGGACGAGGTGCAGATCAACAAAGATCATTTATGTGGCTTAAAGGGGAAGAATGAAGCCAGAATCGAAATTACGGAGTTTAATAGCTACCCAAGATCAGGCGTCCAAAACACGGCATTATGATAAACCGGTTCTCAAAACTTCCCAAGATGGTAAAGGTCGCATTTGCCAGGAACAAGTAGAAATCCTTGATCATTTCGTCTCAGCTTGTCCAATTCTAGCAAAGACCGAATACTTGAAAAGACACGACAGGATGTGTAGTTATTTCCATTGGTAGATTTGTAACGCTCTCGAAGTTCCCAAAACAAGCACCAAGTGGTACAAACGCTCACCAAAACCGGTGACGTCTGTTGGACTGTGTACAATACTGTATGACCAACAGATTCAAACTGATCGTACGATAGCGGCAAAGAAATCTAATGTTGTTATCCGGGATTTAAGGAAAAAATTGTGTCTACTTGTTGATGTTGCTGTGCCATGGGATCAAAACATCGCAAGCAAGGAGGCAAAGAAACGTCTTAAATTGAAAAGTTTGGAAATCGAGATCAGCCGGATATGGGGCGTAAAAGCACATGCCCCGATTTTTATCAGAGCTCTGAGATTTGATCCGCAAAACTTGTGTAAGGACTTGGCTAAACTTGTAAGTCATTCAAAAGACTGGAAAGTGCAAAACATTTCTTAATTTGGAACCAACATTTTGCGCAAAGTATTGCAGAGGCATTGCCAGTCCCTAGACCTGCTCCTTAGGAAGCTGGTTGCAACCCGGAGTAGACTTTATACTCAACCGAACCTCAACATCTTAAGTCGTGAATTTAATAATAATATTGTTATTATTAAATTATCTAAGTATATTAAATATTATAATAATTTATAATACTTTTGACAGTGGGGTTGCAAGCTATTTGAGTGTCGGGTTGTAAGACGTTGGACATGAAGTAGTAAGAGGAAGTCGATTTTACCCAGGGTCGGATTTAAGTACTGCGGGAAGCAGAAAATTCTGTTGCCCCTCCCGTAAAAATAGCTCCATCTTTATTAAATAAAAAAACTCATTTTAATACAAATACCATCTTTACAAATAGAAATCAAAACTAATAATATTTATATGTAATTTTACGTATTTTGTACTAATTAAATTGAATATATTCTACAGTGGGTAGACACCGAATTAGGAATTCCATAAAATCTTATATTTTATTGTTTTATTTCAGTTTGTATATTACATTTCCAAACTTCTGACCCTATTTCAAAAGTTATTAACTAATATATTTATTTTCACATTACTTGTGCAATTTTCTTAGTTGAACCATCTTTTTCTTTAATAACATCAATAATGCGTCTTGGCATGCTGTTGACACTTCGTGCCACAAATTCTGGAAGAGCCCATCTTGTTGCCATATTCGATCCAGGTGTCCTTTTAAGTTCAGTGATCATTTATAATATTCTATATTCCTGCTATGCGATTTAGGACTGGCTGTTCCCTGGCCTGTCCCATATTTGCCCAACTACTGCGGATGTCTCAACATCAATTTTGAAATGTACAGGAAGCGCAATTCTGCATGACAATTCCATCATTTTCTGGATACCATTCAACCTATTTGAGGAAGTAGGCAAAGTATATAGGGCAAATTTGTATTGTTCCTTCCTCATGATACCTTCAACAAAATAAAATAGTCCAGTGCCATGGAGAGATATTAAACTCCTTCTGCCTGTCTGTCTGTCCGTCTGTCTCTCTCTGTCCGTCTGTCTCTCTCTGTCCGTCTGTCTCTCTCTGTCCGTCTGTCCTCTCTGTCCGTCTGTCTCTCTCTGTCCGTCTGTCTCCCGTCTGTCCTCTCTGCCGTCTGTCTCCGTCTGCCTCTGTCCGTCTGTCTCTCTCTGTCCGTCTGTCTCTCTGTCCGTCTGTCTGTCTTTTTCTGTCTCTGTCCGTCTCGTCTCTCTCTGTCTGTCCGTTCGTCTCTCTCTGTCTGTCCGTTCGTCTCTTCGTCTGTCCAAGTTCGTCTCTCTCTGTCCGTCTGTCTCTCTCTCTCTCTGTCCGTCTATCTCTGTCTATCTCTCTCTGTCTCTATCTCTGTCTATCTCTCTCTGTCTCTATCTCTGTCTGTCTCTATCTCTGTCTGTCTCTGTCTCTATCTCTGTCTGTCTCTGTCTCTATCTCTGTCTGTCTCTGTCTCTATCTCTGTCTGTCTCTGTCTCTGTCTGTCTCTGTCTCTATCTCTGTCTGTCTCTGTCTGTCTCTCTCCGTGCGTCCGTCCGTCAGATTGATTTTTTGATTGATTTGTTCGTGTTTCCGGGCGCGTCAACTACTTCGGTCACTAGTCCCGTTAGTGTAGTGCATGTTTTTTCTCGAGAGATGGCGGTGATCTTCCCCCGCTGGATGGCGAGATCCGGCGCCGACCTACCGTCGGCTAGTGGGGTTTCCCCCTAACCTGGACTCTCCCACCAGCGGGGCACCGCCCTAGCCGGGAGAAGCTGTAAGCTCCCGACCGGTCTCCCGAAATATGTGGTAGTGTAGTGCATGTTAGTATAAGTGTGTGTGTGTGTGTGTGTAAGGGGAGAGGATAGGACAAGGGAGGGGAAGGACAGATCGCGCGCGATCCGTGGCCCGTTTGGTAGGGTACTGCTCCGGCATTCGCCTGGTGTTGATCGGAGAAACCACGGAAAACTACCGATCAGAGCAGCCGGCCGCTAGAATTCTCCTCCAGACAGCAGCTGAATTCGACCTAGCTGAAAAGCTAGTGTCGAAAATCCAGCCTCCGTCAGAACTCGAACCTAGGACCTCCCGGTGAGAGGCGCTGCAGTGACATCAGTTGATGCACTGAGCTACCGCTACCGGTCAGTGCGTCAGTCCGTCCGTCCACAAAAATGGCTCCAAATTTATTCTTCTAATTTTTCTAATCGATAGTGCTAATTGCACAGTTTAATATGACGTAAAGTTCATTTGGGTGTATTTATTTGCTTTTTCAAAAATTACACAAATGTATTTTTTCAATATCTCTGACGCCATTAATATGGACTTTTCCGTCGATTTGTTTGCATTATTACATTTGTGAGTGGAAGTGCTTCAAATGAATTTAATTGAACTTTTTCAAAAACTCAATAGATTCTTGTGAAAAAGAGCTTCAAATTTCATAATTACAGTAATGCCTAATCGACATTTTCTTAAAAATCGCTACAAATTTTTCAATGAAAATTTCTATTTAGTACGAGTCTTTACTCTTTTTTAATATTTTTAAAGTAATAATTTGATTGTCTAATTAGGATAGCAAAAAGTTGAGAAAATGTCAAAAAAAGTACTTTGGGCGATGGAAGATGGCACCTGGCCAGAGAATGGAGCAAGACCTTAAAGCCAGACCACACCAATGAAATTAGAAAACTGTACAATGAGAGAGTTTGTGCAATTCTGTAGCACCTCTAGTTATTTCTAGATACAGTGTTTATTACTTCAAAATGTGATACCCACTGTAATATTGTATCATAAGATTGTAATATTCCCTCTTTGTCTTTTACTCATTTTGTACATAAGTACAGATCATAAGAGTAGTAGGTAGTAAAGATCATTAACTTCTACAGCCAAAATTGTCAACCATTCACATGGTTATTATAGTGATTTTTCAATATTCGAAAGGCTTATATTAATATGAAGAAATTATCAGCTCAGATGCACCAAGGGCATTACGGGGGTTCTTATGATCGAACTGCGAAAGCTTCTTTTCCCCGCTTGATAATTAGAACCAGTTAATGTTGGTGGTACATACAAGATTTTATTTTTTTTAACCCAATTTTAACCCAATTCAGATTGACTTATTTACTAATTCATTCATGTGAAACCTGTCTCGGTTTGTCTTTTCATATTTCCCTCCATAAGAAAATGTGTAGCGTAATTCAACTGCTTTCATGTTTCATGATTAAGAGGGAAATAATTTAATAATAATTAATATAATAATTTCATATTATGAAATTGATGATATTGTGAAAATATTTTTAGGAAAATGAAAACAGGGTTAACTCATCTTTCTCTCCCCTCCAGAGACAAAAAAAAAACAACCAAATTCTATGTTGAATTTAATAAAGAATGGGAGAACCAATAATTTTTGAAGAAAAAGGCCGTGCAAAGAATCTGCGAGAAAATTTGTTTTAAATGTCCTTCCAGGCACGCGATTCTAACCAGCTGCTGCACCATCGTAGACATGATTTTCTAGCGAGTAGCATAGTTTCTTGAAGGCAAGCATATTCAAAAACCTACTATTCTTCATGAAACTCAACTCTGAACCTAGGGTGTATTTTGCCCCATTGACTTCTGAGAATCCTGTATATCATCCTCATCTACTTGATCAGCCATTAAAGCACCTAATTTTTCAGATATTTCATTTAGAATGATTTGTTTTATTTCATTATTTTTGTTCAGTTTGGGGAAAGGTGAAGTTTACTGAGGGATCAGAGAGGACTGGTTCCCATAAAGCTGGTATCTCTGCACTAATGTCAATAGGAAGCAATGAGTGTTCTAATAATTATTAAAAATTGATCAAAATCAAACCACTATTTTAAAATTTGTAATTGGTGTGTGTCTCCCTAGAACAGCATCAACTAGATAGGGCTGCCCCCCTCCCCTCATATATATTTAAAATTTTCTACGTTTCTAAACTTGTCAACAAACATTGCAGCTCTAGAGGGGAACAGTCATTTACACCAGACATGATTTATTGTTGAAAGGGTGAAAAATAATACAGAAAAACTTTCAACTGTTTTTATTTGTACATCTATATAAAAGCAGACAAAATATACTTGAATACAGATTATACATGAATTCTACTTACATCATACCTTCAAAATTTAAGCAGATTAATAAAATAATGGAACCCGAAATAAATTTCAAAATTTCTCAGCTTCTCTTTTCTAGTATCAGTTATTTAATTTCTTTTAATGCTGAACATTTGAAGTCTCAAAACAACAGATTTTATAATGATTGTTAAATGTCTACTACCATAGTCTTATTTCAGAAATATTGTAAATATTTTAAATTGCCTATTAACATAGAAAATTTATTTCTATTTTTCAAAACTCTGAATTCAGATAATAAATGAATACTTTGAAATAGTTCCAAAATACTCCTTTAATATATAGATTAATTCTCATTTCATATAATAAGTAATTCACATATTATTTTTGTACTAAGAATATTTCATCAGCTGTACACTCTACTTATATAGAATGTATCTACAAAAAAGAATACTGTTTAGTTCCATCACCTTAGGCCAGTTATAAAGTGTCCATTATGCATAAATATATTCGCTCTTCAATAACTTGATAGTCATATTGTTGAATTTGTTATTCATGGAGTGGGTAAATGATATTGATCAATTAATTATCAATTAATCAACCAACCATTCAATCAGTCAAGTTTCAGCCAACACAAAACTACCTTAGATACAAAACAAAGTATGTGGCCTCTTAATGTTAGTTCAAAGAAAACTTTCAAAAACCTTAACTTAATTCCTTTATATTAATTAACTGTAAATGTAGGCACCTTTTTTATCTACAAAGTATTTTAAAGCTCTTGTAAAAATTGATCTGTCCAGTATATTAGGATTACTTCATAATTTGAAAAGGTTCGTTTTATGACAAAAACAACACAACTCGCTAAACAGATGGAAATAAATTTGTAGAAACAATGATTTATGCTTTCATTCAATAATTATTTAGTTTATACTGCATGGAACTCTGAAAATGTTCTACGAAGAAATATTTAATATTACTCTGCATAGAACTATTCCAAAGCTCTCAAGTTATAAGAAAATAATGCTATAAAAATAAATTAAAAAATTCACAACAGATAACAATGCTCAAGAATAAAAACTTACACTAAATAGCACACACATATATTCCTAAAACAAATAACATCAACAATATAAGGAATTTGTGTGGTTTCAATGGAAGAACATGTATATTTGGGATGTAACTGCACCATCCTTCTGGAGGATATGTGCATTTACTCTACTTCATAATAAACATTCATACAAAATATGATTGATTGTATTGATTGAAAAATCAGAGAGTATTTTGACAATATTTTGATTAAGCTACTCATGCATTTTTAAGGTCAGCCATGCAAAGCTCTTTATAAATGCAAATTTAAAATAAATTCTAAAATTCTAAATAGCTTTCAGTCTTTGCTAAATGCATTTTTTTTTACCTAAATCATTTAGTGCAAAAATGGACAACGTTTGTTCATAAATATGACTGGAGCAACTTGAACTACAGGCACAAAAATTTTGCCTCAATCAGCTTCATCAAGTTTGATAATATCTTGAAACTCCTGCCTTCTCCCTAGAATTGACATTCACTATACTCTTAGCAATCTCTAGACTCAATATTTTCCTCCAGGAGTTTGAAACTGAGAGAATATTCTGTAGAGTTGTCCACAATTGACACTGTGCACATGACAAGACTGAGAGCAAATAAAATTCACTAAAGTCAAAAGAGATGAAAATTTTCAGACATGTGGTTATTTTGTAATAAATTATTTTTTACAAATTTTACATAAGTAAAAAAATTACGAATGGTAACAATGGTACAAACTTAAATGAATATAAAAAATGGAGGGATCAAACACATCAAATCTAAAACAGTGATATGAAATTCAAACAGAGGTATATTAGGGGCCATTAAGAAAATATACTAACAAAATTTCACTTCAGACTCCCTCACAACTTATAACACTACATACCCATCCCCCCCAAAATAACATTCCATTTTGATCCCCTCCCCCACTTCTAGAGTTGTGTGAAATTTCAAACACAAGTCACATTCACTTAATTTTGAATTATTTCACAAATTTTTCAAATTTAATCAAAACACATTTCTGACTAATTTTAACATTAATTTTATTTACCATCATATTCAAAACATTAATTTAAATTAATTATCTAACATTTTGTAATAAATCTTATAAGAACATTCATATTTCAACAACCCCAAAATTTGTTTTGTCATGGTTGTGCAAGCCCCCTCCCCCCCTTCCCTATCTACCTGGGTATTTTTTTAATGACCCCCTGATGGTCTACACAATGAATTTTTGAAGAATGTCTCAGCAATATAGAAGTATGTAGTTATTGGGCTGATAATAAAGTTGCAGGTAGTTTGGGATTGCAGAGACATTACTCTTATTTTGGAGGAAATAATGTCTCAATCTTTTAAAACAGTACAATATAAAGACAATTCTTATACTGAAAAATGTATTGTGCTTAAACTCAAAAATCTGCTGTATGTCCTCAAAACTTAAATATGAACTTAGTGAGGGAGTTCTTCCTATTTCAAGATGAATTCAAAATAGTTACAAATCAAGATGCATAGGTTATTTGCATGTGTATAACGAGATGATGTTAGTATGAAAACCAATATTTCAAGTAACAGCAGTTATAACACAGCACACTAAAACTATTACATGTTAATTTTTCTACATTGTTAAAAAGATGTGTAATACATAATGAATAACTTATATTAACAATTCATATAATATAACATAAACAGCTGTCTACAAAACGCATTGAAGAAATATCACAAATTTTAATTCATCTTCGTAATTTCTCAAGCTTTAACATAGTAAAAAACAAACAAACAAACAAACAAACAAACAAAAAACAACTTCCATTTTAAACTTTGAAATTAAATTGAATTTTTTCGCATAAAATATTTAAAATTTTCAAAAATTATCTTAAAATAATGGATTCATTATTTCATAATATCCACAAACCTATATTTATCAAAAATATGATTTCTAAGTGAGGTTCTCAAGAGCTAAAAGAAAATGCAACGTTATTAAAAAAACTCTCTTCAGAAACATTAAGATAGCTTTGAGATCATTGATCAGAAAGGAGAGTTAAGATTTACTTGAATTAAAAGTCCTTAAAACACTGTTAATAATAAATCCACACATGTTCAAATTCTGCAAATGGCAACAATTCCATTAAAACTCAAAATCATTAAATAATCTTCAAATGTCTAGTGTGAATCGAAAAAAATGGCACTACTTATAAAAAGGTGAGCAAATTTATAACAAAGGATTTTTGCAAACTAATCATTTCAAAATAATTATTTTACATATACTTCCTATGTTATAATACATTTTGCAACCACTGTTTATTCTGGTCATGAATTTCCAAGCATCAAATTCAAATAATACTAAAATTCTAATCACTTTTAAAAATCGTTCTCTCACCAACTAGTTCCCACTTATACTAATCAATCTTTCTTAAATTGTTATTCATCAGATACTTCTTAATAATCATGTACTCAATGGTTGTGTATTTTTAATACATAAACATTAGATAATGTGTACTGACTAGCAAAATGTGATGTAAAAATGTTATAAGAAATTTAAAAAAATAAACTGCCACAAATCAATCTTAAAAATAAATTAATACATCAAGGCTAGCTGTGCTTTATAAATTATGTAAGAACATACCCTGCCACTGGAATGAATTTAAAAGATTTCACAATTTCATGAACATAACAAAGTAAATACCGTAGGAAGAATCAGAAATGAACTTGCCCAAGTTAGCTGCAACTCCCACTGATGAATATTGTATCTCAGGCACAGTTCATTGAAAAATTCTACTTATAAACAATACCTTCATCTATTCCTATTAGAAAAATTGACAATGAAGTTAAATCTCTAAGGGAAGCTCTAGTACAAACAGGAACTTGAGTATTCATCTACCTAGCAGAAAATTGTCGGGAAGAACATTATGATTATAGCAATGTATCTATTTTATTTAAATCTTATTTAAAAAATACCCATTGCACTGCCAAAAGCAGTGTGTTTTTTTCCTTCTTCTGTCTTTCTTCCACGCAGAAGATGGTATTCAGCAAATTCTGTTGGTCCCACTATTGGCTGAATGAGTTGTTGGAGGCTCACTGTCTGGCACTGGAATTGCAGCATGTTTGCGGGAAAATAAATCCGATATAAAAAGGACCTTGAAACAGACAAGCATTACAAAATGCAGTTTGTTTTGCAATACAGATGTATGTTAGAAGTTTGACAATCAGATTAAAGAGAATCCAATATTTTCAACTTGTAGAACTAGTGAAATATTTTGAAATAAGGAGATTACTTCCAGATTGGAACATATTATGTGTCTTTCTGATAAACCACATTGATTTTTGAAAAACATCATGATGGTATGAAGTAATGTTAAATTTTCACAAAAAGAAACATACTGTCAGAACTGCCACAACAGAACCCTGCAGTGTGCCAGCTAACACGTCACTCCAATGATGTTTATAATCAGAAACTCGTGACATTGCAGTAACCAGTGCCATAAGTATGCATATGTACTGCAAGAAATGACGAAGTAATTTCGATCCTTGCCAGGTCATTCTTGCATGAAGATACATCTGCAAAGTAAGATAAACAAATCAAATAAGTTTGTGAATGATTAACATTGGATTAATGAATAAAGAAACGATTATAATTTTATGAATAGTGAAGAACAGTTTTTTGTTAAGAAAGTAATTATAAAAACAACAAATTTTGTGTTGCATTCAGATTCAAACACAAGAAAGCCTTAATTGAAGATGTTAAATAAGGTTTTAATTGCACAGTTTTTGACATAAAGTATTACAGTATTTTGGTTAATTTAAATATTCTTCAAATACTATGTTCTGAAAGATTGTGAGGAATTTTTGAAATTTTAATTGAGGATTCTGGAAGCGGCTTAAAGCTGGGCCTTTTTGTAATGAAAACTTTTTTTTTTTTAATATGCTAAAGTGACCTAAATGGACCTAAGTGGTTGTTACAACTGTGTTGGAAAATTGTTCTAAAATTCCCAAAATACTGAGATGCATAGAACTCGCAGTGAAGGAGAGATGTTTAACTCTACTGAACATACTTACAGCTAAAAACACCATTGTGTATGCAGAGAATGATGAATGTCCAGATGGAAATGACAATCTGGAAAAATAAAACTAATAAATAAATCATGGGATACATATCAGTAAAATCAGTAAAATACTCAACAGTATATTTACCTCATTTCTTTTAAGAGATGTTTATCATGTGTCTTTCTACATTCGAAGTCAATGATATATCTGTATCTATTGTATGGATCAGTACAATTAACCATGGGATCACAGACATCAAAGAAATGAGGTCGTAAACGTCCAATAGAATACTTAGCAATATCTGTGATTAAATGAGAACAGGCCACTCCAAATCCAAACACTCCAATAATTTGGTAACACCTCCATACCCAAGGATGAATAGCCCTTCCAAGGAAAGTTTTGGCAGCTTGTCCATTAGATTCTCGAAAATGAATATACTCTGTAATCATGAACTAAACAAAACCTCAATTGCATCACTGGATTTGTATCAAATCTGAATATACTAAAAGAAGAGCTACTCACACTTATGATTGGTAAAAGCATTCCAAGAACATACAGCATACCACTTGTTATGGTTGAAGGCTTAAAAGGGTGTCTTAAAGATTCATCATCACAGAAAAATCCCCTTTCATAAGGCTGTCCATAATAATAAAATAGAAGGATTGGAAGAGCAACTGAAAAAATGGGAATAAATTAAAGTAAGACTTCTCAAGAAATGAAGAGGGAAAAAAACTGTCAACGTAAGAATTGTAACTTACCAACAAATAAACACAAGAAATCCGTAATAACTTTTCGTAAAATATATTTAGATTCCATATCCATCCTTGCTCTCCAGCAGTAGTGCAATATTCACTACCTGTTAAAGAAAACCTGTTTATTGAAACAGTAAAAGTAGTACAATGTGTCTTAATATCCAACACAAAATGTTAGAATGCTGTTTTTTTTTAAAAATAACAATAGTCGCCTGCCATTCTTGACAGTTGTGCGTATAGTTGGGAGCGACGTAATACCTATTTCAGTGCCAAACTTAAAACTACCTAAATTAAATTAGCACAAAAAAGATAAGGGCACACAGTCAATTTCACTCTTGTTATTACCTTTTTCCCCCAATTATTACTTCCGTTCCCAGTGGCTGGACGGCGTCTTTAAAAAGTGTCGCTACAGCATTTGAAAGTAAATTCTCGTATGAAGCACGAAGAGCCACAAAGGATGTAAATTAAACCTTTTGTGGGCGTTTAAGTAGATGTTCAGTAATAGGCCTGACGTTCCACCCACAGCTCAGTGGTTGGCAATCATTCAGGCCGACGAGAGCAGTCCTCCTGGTCCATGGTCCGCGAGTATTTTAAGCTTGCCAACTGACTATGAATGAATGAAATCGAAACCATTGCCGTAAATTTTGTTTCAGATTCTTGATAAGGTTTAAAACTTCAATTTTTTGCTTATATTTGATAATATGTTATCACAGTGTCCTATTAATGAGGAAATAGAATTTGAGGAGCAAACCGTTTCACTTCGGTTTTCACTTATGATGTTGGCTACACGTAAGCGTAAACAAACAGCTCACACAAACACAAGAGTGGAAAGGAAAGCGCATCGTAAACCATGCAGGATTGCTTGTGTTGATTTCGGGGTACGCGTGAAACGGGAAGCCGGCAAATTTTCACAGTAATAATTATTTGCGATCTTGCGAGTGAATTACATGCGAGTTAGTTTGTGTTATTTAGCGTATTGACAGAAGTCAAGGTAAATGAAGCCGTAATTGTCGTTTTGAAACAATAAAACGGAAAACGCTCAGTGTGACTGATGAACTAGCGTGCCGTAACAAACAATATTTTTAATGTGAAATTATTACATTGGTGACTGTACCTGTACTGAGAACCAGATTAGTTTTGAAACACATGTCGAACTTATGAAATTTTCGGTTTTCACGTCGCGAGAGAAGTTATTTTATTGAGGTTAAAGTGTTTTTCATCATCACCGTTAATTGGGGAAGTTAAGAACATTATATATACACATTTAGCAATGTCTTGTGTCGTAGGAGAAGACCTCACTATGAAGGATGTAATTGATGTGATGCAACTACAACGTGAGAAGAGCAAACAAGCAATTTCTGTGGATTATCGAGAAGTTGAAAACAATTTTGTTGCTGTGCGCTTCATTTTTGAGTGTGGTAAGAAAATATTGCTGATTTTAGTGTAAATATAATGTTCGTATTTTAGTTCATTCCTCCTTATTGTATAAGAAAAAGTATTAAGCATGGGGTGATTACTTTTTGTTTGGATTTTGCAGGGATCAAGTTAGATGCCCAGCCTTTGACTATAGCTACAGCTGCTATTTTGTATCATCGATTCTTTAAAGAAGCTGATTCAAGTGGCTATGATAGCTATGTAAGTAAACTGTATGGAAGATTTTCATATGGTTATCTTTTCCATGACTTTCTTCTGTTAATTGACAACTTTTTTAAGTTGTTGCTGTAAATGTCCTTGATGATCCATGGTGCTCTTTGGTATGAACAGGACTCAGATACTGATGAACTAATAATTCTGTGAAAATGACCTAATTTTTTTTAATTATCAAAAATGTGTATGAAATTGTTTATTTATTCAATGAATTTTGCAGTTTTAAATAAAATTTATTTATATAAAATTATATTTAATATAGTCTTTATTTTAGGAAGAAAAGTAATCCTTAGGTCTGATCTTCCATTTTTCAGTTTTGAAAGTTCGAGGAAATTACCAAAGATCCATGTAATTTTGAGAGTTCAAAAAACTGAGTCCACTGCAGTAATGAATTTCGTCATGAAGTGTGATAAAATGTGAAAACTTTGTGTGTCATTGTAAATTCATGAAACGTGTTCTAACAAAAAACACAAGAAGGAAACAAAATGCATAAAAATGATGCAAAGGTCCAAACAATGACCTAAAAATTGAAAAGTGGCAAATAATGATAAAAAATGGCCCCAAAACAATAGATTTCTATCACCTATATGTCGTGATAAACATTCATTTACAAGTTAGCCATGTCTAGAATTCACCAATGAAAAGAACACGTCATCAGAATCTGAGCCTTGGTTATCAATATACTTTTTCCCATTCTTTGGGTATTCCATTTATTTTTAAGCTATTGCTCTCTTGAAATTTTTTACATGTAAATTGTTTTTCTGTAATTTCAAAATGGTATTCATTGGATTTCTTTGTAAGTTTGAATCATCCACCAGTTCAATAACCACTCTTGGCCTTTGCATTATGAATTCCAAAGAGAAATTTTCATGATATGTCCAGCTTCAACTAGGTTTTTCAAACTTTTAAAAGTACAAGCAAGTTGTTAACTTGAGGGAAGCAAAATACTTATTACTAGTATGACTGACACTAGAATACAAGTCAATAATTTTCTCCCTATCTTTTAGGATAAATAAACCTACTTCATAAAATATGAATGAAGAGAGGAAGCCATGATCCTAGATTGACTTTATGGGAACCTTTGGGGAAATGCAGAGAAAAAATGAAACATTGTTTATTATTAAAAGCAATATTTTTTCATGGGTGAAAAAATTCATATTTTTTCATTTTCATGTCTTTCATGGGTGGAGATGAGGATGAAATTATTAAAATCAACATATATTGCACAGAAGAATCATGGTTCAAAAATTTGCATTTGTGAAAGGGTTTACAAATATTACAAATTACCTCCAGTGTCTTTCCATTGGCATGAAATATTTCAGAAGGAATTGAATAAATTGGAAATAATTTTTCCTTTTATGGAATATGTTCACTTATAACTAATTTCTTTTGTGAAACGTGTACATAGACTATCCAGAATTGTTCATTTGCTGTTATGGTTTAGGTACATTCTTGTGTTGGGACGAGTCACAAGGGCCATGTGGGTTGTGTTGTATGAATTCCTAAATAGCAATATAAATATATTATATATTATTTTATCCTAAACTGATATGGATTATTTATGGTAAAAGAAAGTGTGAGTTTGAGAGAAAATATGGAAATTAATTTTTAATTTTAAAGATTAACTTTTACAACAAGATCTGGATACAGATTTGGATTGAAAAGTGTTGTGTTATGTTGTGCTTTAAGCAAGAGTCTTATATTTTCATCCCCATTAAGTTAACTTCATTTTCCAAAAGTATACAATAACTTCTCAAAATATCATTCTTGTCCCAAAGATGGTGCGATGTCAATAAGGTGAACTGGGACAAGAGGATCCTCAATTTCAATAATTTAACTTCGATGCGCTATTTCTTGCTGGAAATGAATTCACGGCATAACTGTGAAGCTGCTATTATATGCTGTGTGGTAGATAACACTGCAGACAGTTATGCTGTCTGCAGTGTCATTTATCAGACAGCATAACTGTTTTCTTGGTGGCAGTGGTTATATTTACTCTGCATTTACACTTATCCTGGTTCGTCTGCTATATGCTATATATAAATGCAATTGAGGATGCTTTGCCCGGGGCCGTGGCAATTCTGACAGTTGAGTTCAGAAAGTTACAAGAAAAGAAAAAAAAGGAATTTGGAACAGTTTTTAAGAAAATTTTGAAAATGTCCGGGGGGCTTTATGCAAAATACCCCCAAATTTTAAAGGAGGTTTTTCAAAATTTCAAAGCTTTAGCTAGAGCCAGATGGACAGGGGTTTCTTCATATGGAAAAGTTCATATGCATGGATTAGGCATTATAAGTGTTCACTGACAGACAGATGTTTTGAAAAAAAAGAAACTTATTTGGTATTAGGGACCCCAAAACATGTATTTCCATTGAAATTCCAAAGCATTAGATTTTCCAAAGCATTACATAACTTTCTTTATACTACATATATTACACACACACGCACACACACACACACACTTAGAGCGACTTGCATCAATTTATAATTGTCCCACTTAAAAGAAGAAATGAAAGTCTGTATCCAGATCTTGTTGTAAAAGTTAATCTTTAAAATTAAATTTAATTTCCATTTTTTCTCTCAAACTCACACTTTCTTTTACCATAAATAATCCATATCAGTTTAGGATAAAATAATATATAATATATTTATATTGCTATTTCGGAATTCTTAAAATATTGTGGCTGTGGCCCTGGTCGGACTTGCAATGGACTAGTGTGCTTTAGCAACTCTATATTGGAGTTGGGCTGTAGGCGAACATTATGTTTGACCAGTTTATGTATTAGTAAGCCCTGATGAAGGAATTAAATATTCCGAAACTTTGGCAAACTAATGTATTTCGTTAATTGACCGATCCTGTGATCCTTATCCTACTAAAATATATCTAATGATAGATGGAAGTCTGTATCGAAGCAAAATTCAAAAACCTTTCATCTTTGTTAATTTTTTAATTTTGGAGTGTTTGAAAATCAAATTTCCAATTAAAGTTTTAAAAATTCTCAATAATAGATTTCTACTGAGTAAACTTTGAAAAATGCATTTTCAAATTATTCTGATTTCGTGAAAACTCATCCTTTTGAAAAGAGGAGGGTATTTGAAAATAAATAACATGTGAAATTTGTTCAAAGAGATTAAGTAGTTTAATTTTTAATTTCTCTTCAAAACCATGCGTGACATTTGGGGTGAAGTATAATTTCCTCATGTATTCTTATGCATCAGATTCCCTACCCCCAGTCTGTTATTATACATAGCTGAATTATGAAGAGAGGTACCAACAAATGTTCTTGGCTAGGGAAAAAACTTAATGTTTTTCTGCCTTTCATGAATATTTTCGACCAGAAACATTAATTTACTCACATTAATATTTTGTGTTCGATGTTTTCTTCCCATCAATATATTTTTACAGAAATATTGATGTTAAAAAAAATCTCTGCTATAAATAACATTTCAAGAAACAAATTTTTTTGTGAATTTCAAAACCAACCACCACTGACATCTATCACTTTTGTCAATGAGATGGAGAGGCAGAGAGATTTCTTTATGGTTCAATACCTGCTGTACATAACTTTAGATAGGCAGAGATAAAGATAAAACTAATTGTTTTAAAAAAAATTTACTATCGGCAAACAAGTTCTGATTTATCGACAAGAGAATCGTGCCCAAACTATGTCATTGCAAACCCAAAACTATATTTTCTACATGTATAAAATTATCATGGGGTTTCCAGATGTTCACTGTACGAGTAAAATGTTCACTATTTAGATCAATGATCTAAGTTCTTAACTAATGAAAATAGAGAACATGCAAATATATCTTAATAAAATAAAATAAAATAAATAATTATTTTGTGAGGGAAAGAATTCTGCTGTTTATTAGAGCTAGTTTTTAATCATGATTAGAGCAGACTTTTTGCAGTAAGAAATCAGCTCAAAATCTTATTTCAAATATGTGCAACGGTCTCGGTTTTTTAATCCATTTAGCATCCTATTTGGACTGATGAACAGACTGAATAGAGGTTAAGTCAATGCGAAGTATGCGGTGCATTTTTATTTAGTATTCAGAACATGTAGGCATGTTTAAGAATTATTTAAGAAGCATAAAAATGTTCTTGTTAAAACATCTTCCAAGGTTTTATGAAGTTTAGCTTATTTTTAATAACTATATTTATTTTATCTTTTTGGATGATTTTGTACATGGGAGCTAAACTGCATTGCATACCTTGTCAGTACAGAATATTGATAAAAAATTGAGATGACAGTGACTTAATGCTAAATAGACATAAAACTAATATTGAGGTTTTATGTATCACATTAGATCCAGGACAATTTACTTTGATGATTTATGATGAAAGTGAATAAATGGAAGAATAGCAAAACACAATGTCCTTTATTTTTTTATTTCCTTCTTTACATTTGATAAAGTTTATTTTTTACCATTTTATTTATCCGTGACCAAGCATTAAAATATAACTCAGTTAAATACCATAATTAAAATGAAAATAGGATGGGAAAATACCACCTGTTTAAAATACTTAAAACATCAGTTATTTGTCAGTGTTTTCATAGATTATGAAAACTCTTTAATGAGGTTTCGAAATATCAGTGTTGGACCTAAACATCAAAAAATCAAAGTTTGGGTAAAATTTCCCATCACTATGCATGGTGATGCTTGAAAACTAGAAAAATTTGAATTGTCAAAACGTCAATGAAGGTCAGTAGTCAATCCGTTATGTGCTTTTAAAACTGGCCATACTTCTAGGTGAAATGACCTGAAGTAAGCTATTCCATGTGTTTATAAGGTAGTTAGAAGTACATTAATTTATTTCAGAGTACCTAAAATCTGTGGGGGGTGTTTTAGTTTGTTTATCAAGTTTTGTTATTGGTTTTCTCTTTTCTCCCTTCCTTCTATTATTGGTCTCTTAAGTTTGGTTAGTTAGGAAAATTCATTCACTATTTTATATTTGTGAAAGATCATTTTAAGTATAATGGAGTGGCCTCAATTCTTAAATATTGTCACAGTTCAAATTCAACTGAGATTTGTGAAGTTTTGATAGTATTAATATTTGCGTAGAAGGAATATTATTTATTTCATGTGAATATAAGTGTTAGTATTTTAATTATGTTATTGATCAGAATACTACAATTTTATCATGTGCCTGTCTATGAAAAAAATTGAAAAGGTCTTCAAT
This sequence comes from Teleogryllus occipitalis, assembly GCA_011170035.1. Lineage (NCBI taxonomy): Eukaryota > Metazoa > Arthropoda > Insecta > Orthoptera > Gryllidae > Teleogryllus > Teleogryllus occipitalis. Next base: position 316,109 of record BLKR01000683.1, on the reverse strand, counting down.
TTCATTTGATTTTACAGTTGATTGCTGCTACAACATTGTACTTGGCTGGCAAAGTTAAAGACGATCCTTTAAAAATTCGGGATGTGATAAATGTGACTCACAATACCCTTAACAGAGGGGCTGCTCCTTTGGAATTGGGTGATGAATATTGGAATATGCGAGATGCTATTGTTCAAGCTGAATTGCTCATAATGAGAATGTTGAAATTTGAAGTAACTATTGTCCATCCACATAAGGTTTGTATTTGATAATGTAAACAACTTTTTAATTTTTGAGCTTTCACATCTATAGTTGTTTTCTTTTGTTTTTATTTATGTGCTTGTAATTTCATATTAATGTGTAATTGCAGTTCATGTTACATTACTTAAAATCCTTGGAAGGTTGGTGTGAGAAAGATGACTGGTCCAAGATGCCCATTGCTAAGGCTGCTTCAGCTTTTCTGCAGGTAAAACTTTCATCATATTTATATACTGTATAATGTATAATATTAAACTGATTAAAACATACTCTGTATTTTACATAATAGTTGAATTTATTAATGGTTTAATTGAGAATTCACACCATTCAAAGCCAAAGTTTCTTATTTCTATCTTTCTCATGTACATATGGATAGGTATTACTTTTTAAAATAGAGTAAAGATGGCAAAAGTCTGATTGCAAAAATTCCAATTTTGTCAAATGAAAGTTGTTCTTCACAATTAGGTCTTAAAGTTGACAATAGTTACATCAGATGTATATTAGGGACAGAACAATTAAGAAAATGAAGAAGAAAAATGACATGCTTTTTTTTTTATGGAACACAATTTTCCCAATTTTAATATTTGATGAAAGAAATATTGTTAATTAATTTATGCCATAAATCTTATTTTCTAAAACTTTTTTATAGTTAGTTAATTTTGAAAAATTGTGTATTATTGGGTGTGATGTTAATAGATTTTAATGCTACAGTAATTTTGTTTGCCTTGTTGCTATGGAAAACAAATGATGTCAAAATCTTTCAGATACATTAAGTCCTAGAAATCACATTATTGGCCACATATGCGCAAAATGGCTATTGATTTTGTCAAATTATTATTATTATTATTATTATTATTATTATTATTATTATTATTATTACTACATAATCATAACCCTTTTCAAGTAGTACAGTTGAGACAGCGTTGTGGGACGGGCTTGGGGCAAGTGAGCCCAATGACATGAACACTAAGACTGTGAGATCAAAATCTGTGTATGTCTTGCAAGTCAAGTTGTGTTTGTTCCTTGAGGCATTCTGAGAGTTTTGTGTATCTATCGTGAATGTTATTTCTAAAATGTGTTATGTAAACATCCGTTTACTGGATTAACTACTCAATCAATCTCAGCAAATAAAGTGTTGTTTGAAAGCTGAAAGCCCTCGATGTCTGCATGTGTAGCTTATATTTTTGTGTATATTATATACACAATAATTTGAAAAAATATATTTCTGAAATGTTAACATCATGCACAACCCGGCAGTAAGGCGGATAGTAGCAGTATCCAGGCAAGGCAGTTCAGAGTAAGGAAGGTGGCAAGGAGCAGGGTGGGTTTGAACAGTTTGGCATTAAGTCAGAGTAGAGTAGGGCAGAGCAGGTCGAAGGAGAGCAAAACAGAGCAGGTCATGCCAGCCCAGTCTTGGAACAGGATATGCTATAGACCCAACACATTCTGTCTGAATAGTTGAATGTGGTAAACAAATATCTGGACAAGTAAAAGGATTTGGCTTTAAATTCCCGTGCAATTTAGTTACATGGGTATCCACTAGAATTACTAATTTCCAATGTACACAGAATTTGAAAAAAAAAACTATGCATCCTCTAGGGTTTCAATAGTTAGCCAGGAATTCGGAAGAAAATACAAAAACATCTATATTACTAATTTACAATGTGAGTGGATATTGAAAGAAAACTGTGCAGCCTCCTACAGAGGTGCCGAGGGTTTCATTAGGTATCCAGGATCTCAAAAAAAATCGAAAAACAGTTGAAACAGAGCAATGCATATCAGGCTGTATCATGCATAATACATTGAAACATATTGGGATGATTTTCAATTTCTGAATTTCCTTAAATCTAAACTAATCTTTAAAAAAAAATCCTTAAATCTAAACTTAACCTTTTATTTCATTAAAGGTGGTGTTGATCCCGGCAGGGCTTGTGTGCTATTCTCTCCCAACATCACAAATCACAAAGAAGTACAATAATAAATACATCTGAATATCTAAAATTTGAAGTGGAACTGTTTGTTTTAATTAATAAACTATAGACATTCATCAAAGAAGAAAGAAATAAGTTTGATGAATTTTCTTCGGGTACATTCATTTGTGTTGTCATCTAAATTCCACTGTATGCAAGATACTCTTAATTTAAAAGACGATGGTTATTAATCATTTTGTTGCAATAATTCAAGTTCTGTGGTGAACTGGATAAACTTTTCATATAATTTCTAGAGAATGTAGAACAATAGAAGCATGTTTTTTTCTCTTTCTTTCTTTCTTTTTTTTCCTCCTTTCTTTTCTGCATTAAACTACAAAAACACTTTGTGTCAAATTGCTTTGAATATAATTTTGGGTAGGATTGATGTAATATTTTTATCATTTGAATACAAGTTTTAACTTTTGATTCCTATTTAAAATTGAAATTCTACTTGTGTTTTAAATTCCTATTTTCATTGGATGCCAAAATACTCAATGTTGAGTAGTAGCTGAATTATGCATTTGACTTGATTGCATATTGTTGATTTTAATGATTCCAAATACTATTCATTAGTCATTCAGCATTTTTCAACAACGCACTCTAATATTATTGATTATCTTTTTATATGAGCACATGTTCATTTAAATCTTTTTATATTTTACTTTATTATTTTTCTTACTTGGCAATTATTGTTGAAAGTCATTTTAATTGTGTAAAGTTGTGCTTAAAAAAAAAGCTTTTTGAAAAGCTGAATTAACAGTTATGGAATTTAAAGTATTAGGTATGTAATTGATATTTTTCTTGCACAGTTCAAAATTTAAATAGACTTTCTAAATGACTACTGATTTTTAAGTATTCAATGGAACAAGGTCAAGAGTGATGACTGGATTCATGACAATTAATTATGTAGTCTCAAAGGGCAACTATTGGGCTGGTTTCAGGTTAACATAATTAGTTTATTAATGTTTAATGTATTAATCAAACCAACTGCTAGTAAATGTAAAACATTGATAATTTTTAAATGGTTTAGTATTTACCTTGTATTTTTGTTGTTTTTGATTTGTCTGACCTTTGATCTCTCAATTTGTTTTTCAAATGAGTTACCTAAGTGCCTTTTATTAATTTTTTGAGGGTGTTAGTTCAGTTTATATTTTTGTTTATTGTAGGATTTCCACTATGATCCAGCAATTCTGGATTACACCCCTCAACATGTAGCGATTGCCTGCATTAATTTGGCTCTTCAGTGTTACGGTGGACAAGTACTACCTACAGATGAAGGAGAAGGAATTCCCTGGTATTCGGTACGTATGATTCCATCAATCTTTTTGCCTCTATTAAGTTATCTTTTAGTTAACTTTATTCATCTATTGTGTTGTTTTAGGTTTATGCAGATGATTTGCAAAAGGACAAGTTATGGGAAATTATGGAAAAAATTATGGAAGTGTATAACAAAGAACCAAAGTGAATTTTTATGAACAATTCAAATAAGTGTACTTGTTTTGTAGTTTAATTATTTTTTATTTGTCATTTCATCTGTTCGTAAATTAAAAATGTAAAGACCAAAAGAAGTGTGGTCAAAAAAAAATTGGAATTTTCAATATCAAAAGATTTGTGGACTGTTTTTCAACCAAGAAGTGGCATTTTAGTATTTTTTTTTTTATGCCAATGAAAGATAACACACGTTCTTGTAGAACTCTTAGTGTTTAAGCATTTAAAGTACAAAATAAAATGTGCAATTCATTCAAAATATCAATTTCAAAAAGGAATGATTTTTACTATCTTTATGTTTTACAGGAAGTTTCAAACAAGTTCATAGTAATTTTCAGTGATTCTAATAAATTAATATTTTTCTTTATCGTTAAGTCATCAAAATGTGCATAAACATAAATGAAAATGTTTTGATAAATGTGATGAATTGTTTAATGAATTTTTATTCTTAATACATTCCTTCTTTGCTTAAAAATACATTGAATTTTCTTATTTTCTCGTGCACCTACGATTTGACTTCTTAGTCTTGCTCCATAGATTTATAATACCATGAGTTATTTGATTGTTCTGTTTTCTCCGTACAAAAAGAAGCATAATTAAAGGAATCTAGTAATTTAAAATTTGTTGTTTGTTTGACAAATATGTGATATAGTAAGTAGTGCAGAAACTATTAAATGTAATTTCATTTGTTTTGTATTAAATTTTCCCAGATTGTTAAATTGAGCTAAGCTTGAATGCAGAAAATCATTCTGCTTGATTTCTACAGAGATTTTTCTCCATGCAGTGTTAAGAATTCTACAGGAGTGAAATGAACATGAGAATATCCTTGCATTGATTTCTGACTTGATAGGTTGTGCAGATCGTCTTGCAACAGGGAATGTCAGACAATTTGCTAGGATTATATTGAATAGATTATTATTAAGATCTGGACATTTCCTTCAATCTTTGAATTTTAAATATTTTATGTACCTCAACGTAGTAGTGACATTTAATTTAATTCTCTGAACTTTTCCAAACTTAATCTTACAAAATTAATGCTTTGAAAACTATTTATGGGTTTGAGGTTTATTTGCTCATTCTCTGAAAGATATTTTTTTGAAGGCATCATTGATGTGAATCAATTGACAAGCTGCAAAACAAGAATTGTTCTTTTGGAAATAAACTTACTTCCGTCATTTTCAAGACCTTAATAATTTTTCCCTTTTTAGAAGTACTATTACTTATAAATTTGAGGAGTTAAACGAAACTACATTTCTGGTATTTGGACATTGCAGATCATTAATTTTACATTTCAGAAGACAGTGCATTAAAAAATGCTTGTCAAATGGTGATATTCAACAAACCTAACAATTGAAAGTTAATTTTTTTATTTTGCCTTTGTCTTGACAGCAATGAAACTGTTTAAAAATGGTACCACAATTTTCCTTGTGAGCAACCTTACCTCCTCAAAAAGGTCTATGTATATTTTTAATCAGTATATTGAAGTACATTTTACTAAGACAATTGTAAATGGTTTAATAATAGTACAATTACTTCATCAACTTAATATACTTATCATACTTAAAATGGGTTTTGGATTATTCTGTGCATGAAAAACTGTGGTTACTGCCGTGGAATAATGTTGCTCTATGATACTGCTGTGAACTGGGTAATGGGCAAAAATGTCTGAATAACAACTTGAGAACATTTTTCCTGCAATATTAAACATATTTTCACCGATATTGAAAAGAGATAAAGCAACATGAAGATTATTAGATGATGATCCCTACTGAATGGTAGAAGATAAACTTTTGACAGGTTACTGACGCAAAAGTTTCTTTTGATAATGGCTTTGAGTGACAAGCTTTAAGGTGTCAATGCCGTGACATTTAAGAGATCGAGTACTTAGGTTGCGTAATTGTTGATAAAACTGATTAAACAATCTAGATTCACAGAATTGCTTGTTTGAGCGTACGGGTTTACGAGGTTTTCATTCGTTAGTTTGGTTTTCTTTCATCAACTTGCGTTAATCCAAATCGGTTCCAGGTAGTCAACCTAGTCAATTGCAGGTCGATGTGCTAAACATATTAATAATGAAAACATAATTTCGAAAACAAATGGTTCGATATATATCGATTAAGAATTTGACGATTTTCGCCTGGAAATGGCGAACATAATTTGCAATTATTTTTCTGATATTGAAGAAAATCATTGACATTTTGCGGAGTAGTCGCCATTTTCCATAGGTGGAAGGCTCAGAAGCATCACTTCTTTTGGTGAATAAAAGCTGAGTTATTTCGTATTGTAAATGCGGGATTCTTAGCAGATCTATGCGCCGTTAAATAACGAAAGTTTTTATAACGTGAGTTATGTGACGGAAGTGATTCTAGTGAAAATTCCTATTGGAGTGCGTGTGGTAGTAAGATGTTCGATTAGCATTTTCCAAATTTTCTAAGGCCTATCTGCTCCGCAGAGGTGTTTCTTGAAATTGACGTGTGGGTGATTATAGGCCTAGCCTGATTCAGTTTTCAGAAAGGTGCTTATCACAAAGTACCCAAAAGTATTAATATTTTAGTAATTGTACTGAAGTGTGTAGCAACCAAAAATGAGCCGGGCTGAAGCGGGAAGAATTACTGTTCCCGATGAATTGCGGGACATTCTGCTAGAATTTACAATCAGCTATTTACTTGAGCAGCCTGGAGATGTAGTAGAGTACGCAGTTGAATTTTTTACCAAACTGCGCGAAAGTAGAGCAACAGCCATGGTTAGATTGGACGAAGAACAGGCGGTGTCACCAGATGAATCTGTATTATCAATGGAAGAAGGTAAGGACCTATCGCAGAATTATTTTTATATTAATGTGAAAGTGTTTTGCCGTTGTAAAGCATTAAGGTAAAAGGCTAAAATTTGGAATATATTGTTCCTGCAGTTTTATGAGGTTTTCTTTAGAACTCCAGTTTTTGATTGTCCTATAATAGTTGCAATGCTTTCATTTGAATTCATTTATAGAATCTCAGACACACTTCTATAGTAATCATATGGGAAGCTGAAAGCAACTGTTAAAATTAGAATGATTTCTGCAACATGTTCCAAATATGTCTGTGTAATGCAGTACACTATTCAATGGCTTTAATCATTAAAGTAGCTATCTTGTTGTTTTTTTTATAAAAGTGTATTTTGTTTGGCTTATGTACAACTTGGAGAAAGCAACCATATTGTCACTTAATTTTCTATAATATTTTGGTATGTGGCTGTTCCCTACAATACAAGAGAGTTGTTGGCAGGTGTAACTTTTAGTGACATTGGAAGTTTGTTACCCAACAAGATTTATATATTTTTTGCAATTTTGCTTAAACTACAAATTTGATATTCAAAACATGGAATTTTTATTGAAGTCATTTGATGCCTTGTTTATCTTAATTCAGTTTAAGGATAGATGATTTCGTAGAATTTAGTTTATATTAACAAATGTGTAAGTATATCAGTCAACAACTTGGCACATAGTACATTTTATTCAATAAGAAAATAATAAGAATGTGTATATGAAGATTAAATCTCTTAATGCTAGTTGCTGTGTGTTGCAGAAAACTGAACAGTGGCCTCTTAGATTAAACCTCTTACACTTAAATGCTAGGAAATAAGTAAATATTCATTGCTTATTGATTATTCTAAATCATCAGCACATTGTAAAAATTGTAGAAATTTATTCTTTATTTTCTTTCTTAGAACCTCCAGTTGGTCGATTTAATGTAAGACGGAAATCAGTATTTGCTGAAGCATACAACCCTGAAGAGGATGATGATGATGTAGAAAAGGTAATGAATACATGAATTTACTGATCAAATGCACAAATATTGGTACATTAAAAGAACAATATCACATTAATTTTATTATTATTATTATTATTATTATTATTATTATTATTATTATTATTATTATTATTATTATTATTATTATTATTATTACTTTTCCAGATTGTGTATCCTAAATCTGATGTGCAGCGGCAACGCTTGGCAGAAAGTGTGAAGCATATCTTCCTTTTCCGTTCTTTGGAGAAGGTAAGTTTTTTCCATAATCTTTAAAATAGGTTTCTCTCTTTGGTGCTTTCATAATGTTATTCATTTTTAGGAACAAATGAATGAGGTTCTGGATGCAATGTTTGAAAGGGTTGTAGAACCTGGAGATTATATCATCAAACAAGGTGATGATGGTGATAATTTTTATATCATTGAGAGGTATGAACATTTTTAACATGCATGTTAAACTACATTTTTATAATTAATAATATTAAATTGCTATTTATATTGTTTTTACAGTGGTATTTTTAAAGCTTATGTGGCTGATGGACCAAACCAAAAGCATATTCACACGTATGAGAATTCAGGAAGTTTTGGAGAACTTGCTCTTTTGTATAACATGCCGAGAGCTGCCACGATAATAGCTACTACTGCAGGTTCTTTATGGGCCATGGACAGAACCACATTTCGACGTATATTACTGAAGAGTGCTTTCAAGAAGAGAAAGATGTATGAACAGCTCATTGAAAAGGTTCCGATGCTGAAAACTCTGCAGGTAACAAAAATTAGAAAATTCATCTCAATTCACATCATACAGTTTCTATGTCAGAGGTAAAAATTCAATTTCTGTGCAGCCCTATGAACGGATGAATTTGGCAGATGCATTGGTACCACGTAGATACAGTGATGGAGATGTTATAATTCAACAAGGAGATGTTGCTGATGGAATGTATTTTATTGAGGAAGGAGTAATTCGAATCACAATAGTGGGGGATAATGGTCAAGAGGTTGAGGTGGGCATTTGTTGTTTTATGTGATAAATCATGATTTTATGCTTAATTTTTTCATTTTATGTAATAACTGCTATTATATTTCACAGATAAATCGCTGCACTACTGGTGGTTATTTTGGAGAATTAGCACTAGTGACACACAAACCAAGAGCTGCCACTGCTTATGCAGTGGGAGATGTTAAGCTGGCATGTAAGTGTAGAGTTCTTTTCATAATTACTACTTAAATTTGTTGTGATATGTCTAGAAGTTATGTTCCATATTAGTTTTGTGTTATCTATTACATTTAACTTGTATATAAGTGAATGTAAAATTAATAAAAGTTTTGCCAATGTTAAAAATCTCTACAACAGTTTACTATAAAACTGCTTGGGTTATTACTTAATAATAAAAATCGAAGAGCAGGCTTGTTCATTAGTTTATATTAAAAGTAATGTACGTGCATTCATTTTTTCCTTACAAAATTGAACCTCTTAATTACCAATAAGGAGTTTGTTAATTTAAATTATGTTGTTGGTGGGTTGTTGAGATATAGTTGTTTTATATCCTAATATAAAATTAATTTTGATTCACATATTTACCTGCAGAGAATGATTTAAATGGGAAAATTGTTTACGGGACAGCACATTATTTTTTTCATTAATTCACAAACTTGTCTCTTTTATATGTTTTTGATGAAAATAACAAATTGTTCTTATAGTTCAGAGACTTGTCAGGGGAGATACTGACTGTTGATAAGATAAAAAATACGACATTAATTTTCCTAGAACAATTAATTATGTATCTGTATATTGATATCATGAAATACGATTGGTAATCTGTGTGATAATATTAAAACATGCACAAGAAAGACAACTGCTGACATTGTTAAAGACCATTTAAGTAGATGGTAGTTGAAGTTTATCTACTATTGGGAATTTTATTTTGTAAAATGAATTTAAAAAAAAATTGTTTGTAAGAATTAGTAATGACATTATTTGGTGCATAGAGATTGATTTTTAATGATGGCTACAATTCATTCTAATTCGTATCATTTTCATATTTCTTAAAAAATTTTAAGTTCAAAAGGGCTTTCAATAAACTCTTGGCGCTCTTCACCTTCAAATCTGTTAGTTATCAAGTCGAATGCAAAATAACCTTGATGTGTGTTGTTTCCTCTGCATTTAATATTTAGAAAATGTCTATTTGCAATATTAAAAGGGAATGTTCTTTTTCAGTTTTAGATGTGGAAGCATTTGAACGGCTTTTGGGCCCATGCATGGACATTATGAAGAGGAACATTGATGATTATGAAGATCAGTTGATTCGAATTTTTGGATCCAAGTCAGCCGTTAGTGATATTCGATGAAAAAGCTTCATCACTACTCATAGTCCTTCTAAATGTACCTATTTTCATACTGTGTTGAATCCCTTATTAATTAATAATTATTTATTTAAAACAGTGGCATGTTTTGGTCTAAATTTTATGAATAATGCATCCAGGAGGATAGGAAGAAAGCACAATGTATTATTATCATTATAGGTGCCAACAAATTCACAAAGACTGGGTAGATGCTAAAACACAACGCACATTGGGTTGTGAATATCCTATGATTTTTTGCAGATTTTGTCAATTTTCTTACTCACTGCCTTAAGCACTCAGTATTTGTCCTAATTAAAAATACTTATGGAACAAAATTTTGTGCTTCACCATGCACTTTGCCTTCATGATGTTATTTTTTACAAAGAGTTGGTTTTGATTAGTACTGAACGTTTTTAGGCTGGGAGAAATTACTTGTGGGAAGTTGGTACTACATAAATAACCAAATCTCTCAGAGATTTGTGTGATTCACAAAATAATTTAGATCGTGAATTGCAGTACAATCAGATTATTGCATACAGACAGTAAATGCATTAATGAATTGCATATAGTAGGTGAGAAGAACAGTTGATAGGTAAAAGTTTGCTGACTTGATTTTCTGTATTATCTTTTAAAAGTATGTGTTTTAAAAGTTTTGTTGTTGCTGGAATAGTTTTTCCAGTCTCATTTTCTCATCTGTTTGCACAATTGGCGCTTGCCGATTTTGTGTTAATATATGATACATTTATATACCCGACATAGAAGTGTTAACCTACCGAATCATTGTAAATGAGAGGTTGTCTGTATATACATTTGTTATTGTTGTAGAATAGGTTTTTCTTTTTTTATTTTATTTTATTTTTTTCTTTGCCATTTTCGAATCTCATTTTTTCCCCTCAAGTAAATTTTAAGTAATTCATTTGTGCCAATATTTAACACATGGTGGTTTGGACACGCAGAATGATCATGGAAATGTCTTTATTGAAGTTTTATTGTTGAAGGAAATTTAAAGACCTAGTGTTTTGTACATGCTTAGTAATTTTGACATTTGTGAGAATGTTGTTTGGTATTCGTAAGCAGTCTTTTGATAGCCGTGCTTGATTGGAATGTATGAAATGTGTGATGAGATCTGTTAATGCTGTATTAATATAAGATTTTGTGAAATATTGTGCAAGCTGAACAGAAAGTGGGAAAATAGTTTTTATTTTTAATGTGTTTTCAAAATCAATATTGTAATTGGGAATGTTAAGTTTGGAAAGTTTATTTAAATGACCACCTTGGTTGCAGAGTGCTTTTTTATATTTATATAGACATATTTATATAGGCCAATTGTATTTATTTCTCTTGGTTGAAATATTTTTGCTTGATTGCCATTTGAGTATGTACAAAATGTGGATGTTGGTACCTTCCATGCCAAGTCCTGAGTGTTTTCTATACATTAATTGCAGGTTATGTATCAGTTAAACATTTTAATTGGTTTGAAAGTTGACACATTCCGCCTTGTTTTGTGACTTCATGTGATCCTACTTGGTTAAAATATGCCTTAGATTGCAGGATTATGTGCTGTTTTTGTTGAACAGATTTTAGTACAAAGTAGTGATATTTAAATTAGGTGTGGAGGAGATTGTCCTGATGAAATACTGTAGTGCAATAATTTGAATATTCAGCTTTTGCTAGTCAGCATGGAAATGAAATGGAAAACATTTATTGCAGAAAATAATACCTCTATTTTTTTTATTTTCCTTAATTATCCCTGCTCCTATGTATTTAAGTTGTATTTGTGGCCACTGCAGGAATGAACATTCAATCAATTTGGCCTGATACCTGAAATATTAATCTATAGGGAAGTAATTCCAATTAATAGAATAATTATTGAGATAACATGATCAAACATTCAGTGACAAATTCAGTCGATTTTTTTTTGTCATGACTTAGTGCAACATTTGTAATGGTTCACATTTGGACTTTGACTGTAAGCACAATGTCTGGAAGATTCTGTATTATATCAAAATGAAGGTACTGGCTGCTAGAGATAATAAGGGGTGGAAATTAACTTTGAAAACTCAGTTATTTGACTAAGGACAGTTCATCAAGAAAATAATTTTTTCTGATTTCCCAGTTTTAAGAAAACTGATTATTTTCCCCCTTTTTACTTGTTTTTTATTTATAAATCTATATAAGAACATCTTAAAATAATTGTTTTCTTCTGATGTTTTTCTAGTCTTTTTGGTTTTAATTCTCTAATGCAATAATTCTGTATAGTTTTTATTGAACTACCATCAGTACAAATATTATATGTATGTAATATCATATAATATTATATGATGTTAGAGGTGATAGAAATTCTTCAGTGCAGTAATTAAACAAATTTTTGGTTTGGTTATGAATAGTCAATATGGAATTGCCTTCTCATGGTGTATATATCTGACCATTTTCAACATCGTTGGTTTTCCTCATTGCAATTAATAATTGAGGTGAAATTAATTCAAGAGTATCGTTATCCATATTTGTTTTGTGTTGAGACGATTTTAGTTTCAGATACTGTATAGCCATGTCCCTGTGTAACGTTTGTTCTTGCTTATAGCTGCTTGTTAGGCCAATGGTTCATCACTTGTTAATCTTGTTCTTTTGTTGTGTATTTGAACTTCTTAGTGTAAAAGAAAAATGCAATGATGTTCTGTTGATTACTTTTTTTTTTTTTTTTTAAATACAAAATTTTGTTTTTCTAATTTTTTTTTGTTAATTTTTCCTTTCACTATTTTATTTACTGAATGCATTTGCATTGCAGTTCTTTTCAGCATTTTTGTCTCAAATTAGATGAAATTTTCTATTTAAGTCGGATCCATGCTGAAGCAATTGCTAATTTCTAACTTTCTTCCATAGTTCTTAGGATACCACGTACTCTCCCTGCAATGCTTCACTTTCATTATAGCATTTGTAGCATTGGGTATTGGCATCACAAGGTATAATAGGGTGTTATGATAGTAACCCGTCCAGAATCTCATTGCTTCTGAATTTTCCTCCAACTGCGCCTAATTTGTGGTTTGATAAAATGAAAAAAATGAATCTAACCTGAATACTACCAAGAGTGTTGTATATTTGCCTGCTGTTGATTCCAAGCAAAACAAATAAATCCTTCTCTTGATATATATATATAGTGTGTGTAAAGACATACCTTCCAAAAGGTGTTAGTGGACAAAAATGGTTTCAAAGAAAATTCTTGATTAATCAGGAGTGTTCTTTGGTGTATAGCAAACTTGGTTTGCTGCCAGGTATCCCAATTAATGTACCTTATTTAAATAGGTATATAAGAACCAATTATTGATTGTTGAGTGTCCCCATATACTATATATTTTTTAGCAATTCATCAATTCATGTGGTCTCGAAAAAATTGATCCTAAATATGGAAATGAGTGTATCTGTTTCATATTAATGATTATTTCATCTTCGGTGTATCCCCTTACATTGTTGTAAGACTAGTGTATGATATGGTCTTCGAAATGTTAATGATAAACTTGATACCTTTTCTGTATAGATGTAGATAGAGTGAATGTTTTAGAAAACATAAGGCAGAGTAATAAACACTTTGCCACTTTTAATTATTGTATAAGGTAACAGTGTTGTGGTACTATAATTGGGGTATCTGGTGTTTCCCATTTTCCTTAAGGCCAGCAGAAAGACTTGAATAACATTATTGTTCCTGAACCTTATAGTGTACCATAAATGTACAATACAAAGAAAGAATAGGAATCTTTGGAAATTCTCCAGTTTTTTTTTTGTTTTTTTTTTATCAAGACTTGCAGAAGTAAGGTGTACAGTTGTTGGCCATACTCTTTAATATTGAATATGGGTGATTATTTATGAATAATTTTAACTAATGTGTTCATTTGATCCTTCTACAGCAAGACCCATCTCTTGCTTGCATGTATTTTATCTTATCCTGTCATTTGTTCTAAAATCTTGAATATTACATATATTGACAGTTGAAATGGAATATATTAGAGATGTAAGGTCAGATTGATTTGTTTGGTTGTCCTTGTGGCGTAGAGGGCTGTATATACATAATCTTCCAAAAATGTATGCAATGTGACTAGAGTATTGCAACATACTTTTGAGGCCAGTACTGAATTTCAAAAGAGAAAGCCCAAAAGATGGGAGGAGCCGTGGACAATGCTGTTGGATCAAAGTAATATGGATTCTGTCAGCGAGTGACTGATTTGACAACCCTTGTTCTAACATCAGAATTATACTAATGAAATGTAGTATGAAGCAATACTGCCTGAACTGTGTTAACATTTTTATAGTATTATGTTCAGTATTCCGTAATAAAATAATAGCTCTGTAACCTGAATCTCATGAAAATCGATATTAGAAAATAATAGTTAGGAGATGTATTGTTAAATGTTAAAAGTACTTGCATGTGTTCTCAAATTTTCTTGCAAAAAATGTTTTATCGAAAACATGTTAACAATTCTTAAGCGAGATTCATTGCATTGTATGCTATGCGTTACCTATGCTTGGACCAAGTCATACCACTTTACACATTATTACTTCTGGAAGACTGTTTCCATATAGTTCCAAAGAAAGTGTATAATTTTATTTTATGTAGGAAACGTACCAAGAGCTAATCTGCTTTGGAAAATACTAACTTCCTACCTCTTGCCTACAATCTTTTGCATTATTGTGGCAGCTTACAAGTAATGGTGCATATAATTCATTGATCTACCTAGATGTATAATTGCATCATGTTTGTATATGAAATTAATTTCAAAATTGCACATTTTCCAGTTGGATCTATTTCCAGTAAATAGTTGTGGTTTTTAATTAAAGATAATGCATTTGCTGGGATATAATGGAAATTTGAATTATTCAGAAAAATATTGCTTTATAAACCATTGTAAATCATGATAACATATTGGTTTTTATGATCCTAATGAGCAAAGAAAAATATATGTATATCATGTATGTATAAAACATATATGTATTATTTGTAAGTGCTGACCAAATTTGCTTGTTGATGTCCTTTATACATTTGAGAAGAGCATTAAGCACAAGGGGAAGTTTTCCTATTTGGCGACTTCAAACATGGAATAGTATTACTGGGACTAGATTCCTCTGTGTACTTTCTTAAGTTAGATTCTGACATCTAAAGCAGCTTATGTAAAAGATAGTGTAGTTATCTGACCCAAGTGAGAAGTGTTGATATGAGCTTAAATTGTAACTGTGTACCTTCAGTGTATTGGGTGCGAGGCTTGTTTATCAATGTGACCTCCGAGTTGGGTCATAACCATTTCTTGTATCATTGATGTGATATCAAGTGAAAGTACTTCTACCTATTTTGCAATATAATAGACTTCAGAGTATTCTCTGAGCATATTCCCTTGTGCATCTAGAGATGACAACTATTTTCATGAGTGTAAGAAAGTGTGTAATAGAAATAATTTTGTAGTGTAAAAAGTTAAATAGGTTACTACCAGCATTGTTTAGGTATAAGTGCACATCAAAGGATTTAATTGCAAAGTAGTACTCTTTTAAAAAGCACATTACAATTAGGCATCTAATTACTGGATTATCATATGTACTGGAAATATAAAATAAATCTTGTGTTGAATTTTCCCCAAACTTGCTGCAAGTGTCTTGTGTATTGTTTGTCTTGCATTGCAACTATGGAATCTTTATTTGTTTAATTTCAGGACTTTACATTTAGCTAAATTTTCCAACGTTTTAAGAGTTATCCAATATTTGCTGTGGATAGAGACGAGTATTTACTAATATGATCAATTCAAATTCAATTATTTAAAAAAAAAAATTAATTTTTTATGACCTTCACTCATTTTGAACCTTTTAATTTAGGGATACTTATCTTGTAATAAAGATTTTTCTTTTTTTAGATTGTACTGTCAATATTTGGTTTTATTGTAAATACACTAATCTGTTAAAAACACTTAAGCTAACAATTGAAAATTTTTCCCCATAAAAAAAAACAACTAGAGGTGCTACAGAATGCCACAGACTTTCTCACAGCAAATTTTTCTAATTTCCTTGGTGTGGACTGGCTTTAAGGTCTTATGCCATTCTCTGGCCAGCTGCCATCTATCGTCACCAAAAGTACATTTTCTCAACTTTTCGGTTTATTAATAGTAGAACTGAAATATGACTTTAAGAATATTAAAGAAGAGTAAAACCTCATCCTAAATGTCAATTTTCATTGAAAAATTTGAAGCCGTTTTTTTTGAAATGGCGATTAAGCATTACTGTAAATTAAAATTTGAAGCTCTTTTTCACAGGAATCTATTGAGTTTTCAAAAAACTTCATTTGAAGCACTTCCACTCATAAATGTAATGTATACAAATTGAAGGAAATATGTACATTAACAGCGTGAGAGATATTTTAAAAAAAGTACATTTCTGTAATTTTTGAAAAATACAAAAGAATACACCAAAATGAACTTTACGTCATATTAAACAGTGCAATTAGCACTATGCATTGGGAAAAGTTGAAGAAAACATTTGGGGCCGGTTTTTTAGAAAATGGCATTTGAGCATTTCTGAAAATGTGGAATTTTGAGCTCATATTTACAGAAAGCTGTTGAGTATTCGAGTAACTTTATTTGACATTATTTAATGCACATGTACTCATAAATATAATAATGTGAAGAAATTGCCTCTAATGTAAATATAACCAATGTTAGAGAAGTCAAAAAAGTTACATTTTTGAAAAAACAAGAATAGAGCAATTTGTTGTTTATGTCATAGGATAGGCTGTATTTGGTACTACCCCTGGGAAAAATTTAAAGAAAAAATTCGGAGCAGTTTTTGAGGAAATCTTGTTTTTGTAATTTTTTAAAATTGCAAATATTTAACGCGATTGCACAAAAACGACTAAAATTTTCAAGAAAGTCTACAGGACCTTAATGAAAGAATTATAAGTGTATTTTCCTCAATTCTTACTACAAATTTAAAGAAAAAATTTGCAGCCGTTTTTGAGAAAATTTTGAAAATGTTCGGGGGGCTTCATGTAAAATTATCCAAATTTTAGTTTTTCAAAGGTTTAACTAGAGCCAGATGGACAGGAAGTTTCTTCAATTTGGAAAAGATCGTACGTGTGGTTTTGGCGCTCATAGTGTTCACAGACGGACGTTTTGGGAAGAAAGAAAAAAGAGAAAAAAAAAAAAAAACACTTTTTCGGTTGATACCATTCGATCTCGAGATTCCGTGAAAAATCCAGTTCGCTTTTTCCCATTCGCGGCGAATGTACCCGGCTATTAAATGCTCCATTATTTTGCATACTACTGATGTGAGCGATACTGGTCTATAATTACAAACTTTCGTTTTATCACCTTTTTTGAAAATAGGGACCACTATAGCTGTCTTCCAATCGTCTGGTAAACTTGCATTATTGATTGAAACATTGAATAATCTTAACAAATACGGCAATACTGCCTCCCCACCGAGTTTAATAAAATCTGTCGAGATGCCGTCTGGTCCGCGTGATTTACCGTTTTTCAGTGATTTTATACGTTTGCGGAGTTCCCATGCATGAAGCTTGAACTGGTTTTCTATTGGAAAATAATGAACTTGCTCCTGCGCCCGTTTTGGTTTGAATACTGATACAAAATACGCGTTGAACGCATTTGCTTTCGCTTGGTCGCCGTGCAATGGCGCGTTATCTGCGTCTAGAATTTCCTGAATTTCTTCCTTATTCCCCCGGCGTCTGCGGACATATTTGTAAAAGTCTGACCAATTATTTCTTCCTGTCTCCAAAATATTTCTTAAAAATAATTCATGCGCAATTTTCTTTTCTTTTTCTAATTCCCTGTAGAATTTTTTAAAAGTTATCATGTCAGCAATGCTGCGATGTCTCCTATTAAATGCTAGTCTAACTTTTCTCTTTAAACGCCGTACCGCCTCGTTATAATATTTTATTTCAATTCGAATCATTTTTGTATGAATAACTACCGGGAGCGGTGGCTCAGTGCGTCAACTGGTTACTGCGGTGCCTCTGACCGGTCCTAGGTTCGAGTCCCGACGGCTGCAGGATTTTCGACACTCGCTTGTGAGCTAGGTCGAATTCAGTCGCTGCCTGGAGGAGAATTCTAGCGGCTGGCTGCTCTGATCGGTAGTTTTCCGTGGTTTCTCCGATTAACACCAGGCGAATGCCGGAGCAGTACCCTAACAAACGGGCCGCACGCGATATTTCCTTCCCCATCCTTGTCCTATCCTTCCCCCTTACGCACACACTGCAGTACACTACCACACATGCCGGGAGACCGGTCGGGGACTTGTCCCGCCTGGGGCGGTGCCCCGTTGGTGGTTGTTTCCCCCTGGCTGGGGAAAACCCCGCTTGTCGATGGTAGGTTGGCGCCGGATCTCGCCATCCAGTGGGGGAAGATCATCACCACCTCTCTGTGAAAAAAATGCACTACACTTACGGGACTAATGACCAGTAGTTGACGCACTAATCAGTGTATAACTATTTCGATAACGGCGGAATATCGTATAAATAATCTCTGACGATTTACGTCACTTTGATCGGTAGTTTTCTGTGGTTTCTCGGATCAATACAAGGCGAATACGGGAGCAGTACCCTAAAACGCGCGATCTTTGCTTTTCCTTGTCCTATCTTCATCCCTTACTTACACTTACCTCTGTGTCACACGAGCGTTGCGTTGATTTGCGATAAGTAAGACGCGTCGTAGATTAACACTATCTTACGTGGAAGGGCCAAAGTGCTCGTGTGCAATTTCGCACAAGATTATTCTACGACGCGCGTCACCGCAACGCTCGTGTGCAGGGCCCTTTTCACTCCACTCACAAAATGTGGGGATCTTAGAGCTTCTCCAGGCTGGGCCGGTACGCCGCTGATGGGTAATACCTGGTTGGGGAAAACCCCGCAGGGCGGCGTGGGATCTCTCCATTCCCTGAAGCACACCGCCACCCGCGATAACATATGCACTACTTATACGGCGCTAATGATCTTGGCAGCGCCCTGAGAACTAATCAGTCAATGCTAGGCGGTTTAAATGTATTTTTACTAATTTATTAATTTCAAAAATAAAGTATTTGTATAATGTTGTGCTAAGAAGTGTGTGAGAACGTTTGGTTTCACCACCAATTCACTAATTACAAATCGCACTTGGAATGCTCTCAAATAAATGTTCTAAAATTGATTCCTGTACTTTATAATCCATTTTGTTTTGAGGCTATAAAAGGTATTGAAATAACGTTCCTAAGGTGTGAATAAGAAAGCACATAGACAATGATTCTTCCATACATTCCGCCATACCTAAAACAAAGTATAGAAGAATCCCATGGTAACGTTCCATAATGCCAAGCAGCTCCAGAACGTACCAAACCAGTGGCGGCTGCTCCTTGAGGGCTCTAGAGCGGCGCCCTCCTCAGAAAAAACAACGGGAAAAATGCAGAAAATATTAATGTTGCAATGAATCGACTCGTTTAATCTATGCATATCACCCTCCAACTTTTTTAGAAGAATTAATTTTAAAATTCTCGATTGAGCGAAAGATAAATGTTTTTGGAATGGGTCATACTGTGGACTACCGCGAGTCAGCCCGCAGCTGGTGCATGCGAGCCATTGGAAGCTTGAGGAAGAGGTCCTGGAAGTTGAGTGGGGGCAGCGTGCTGCTAATGTTTTGTTCGGTAGATTCCGCGGCTATTAACTAAGCTAAGAATACCGACCCTTTCATCTAATTTCATAAATTACTGTTTTGATCGTAGGAAATATTTTTTAAATGTCTCCTATTTTCGCATGAGCCCAATTATTGTACCTTCCGTTATCAATGTAAAAGTTGTCTTAGACAAAGTTTAAAATCTCGAAACGTGCAATTATATGTTATAGTTTTCCTCGTTCAAGAAATATTTTGGAAAGGTACAATATATGAGATAGTTCGGACATACATGCCGCCCAGTCCTAATTCGCAACCCACCAGCCGCCACTATCAAACACCATCGATAAGCATTGCGGCAGAAACTGTGGAATATAGAAAACACATTTGAGACGTCTGCGTATTAAAACCTGCTCATTCCGTTTGCAAAGAAAAATACCAAACAAAGAAAAATGTTTTCACATCCACGCGCGATTTCATATCAACGGGATTCTTGCTACCTTGCAAGTGGTAGTAAACAGGGTTTGACCTAAATTTCTTTGTAAGGATATGAAGGACGTCCTAAACTAAGACCGGTAGCGGTAGCTCAGTGCATCAACTGATGTCACTGCAGCGCCTCTAACCGGGAGGTCCTAGGTTCGAGTCCTGACGGCGGCAGGATTTTCGACACTAGCTTTTCAGTTAGGTCGAATTCAGCTGCTGTCTAGAGGAGAATTCTAGCGGCCGGCTGCTCTGATCGGTAGTTTTCCGTGGTTTCTCCGATCAACACCAGGCGAATGCCGGAGCAGTACCTTAACAAACGGGCCACGGACCGCGCGCGATCTGTCCTTCCTCTTCCTTGTCCTATCCTCTCCCTTTACACACACACTTACACTAACATGCACTACACTACCACATATTCCGGGAGATCGGTCGGGAACTTAGAGCTTGTTCCGACTGGGGCGGTGCCCCGTTGGTGGGAGAGTCCTAGTTGGGGGAAACCCCACTAGCCGACGGTAGGTCGGCGCCGGATCTCGCCATCCAGCAGGGGAAGATCACCGCCATCTCCCGAGAAAAAATATGCACTACACTAACGGGACTAATGACCGAAGCAGTTGACGCGCCCGGAAACACGAAAAATCAATCAATCCTAATCTAAGGAAAAATGGAAAGAAAATTTAGTAGTGCTACAGAATGCCATAGATTTTATCGTAATATCGTTGCAGCATCTCACCTAATACGGCAATTTTCGTTGAAAAATCTGAAGCCATTTTAGAGAAAAGGTTTGTTTCTGAAAACGCGCAATTTGAAGTTCATTTTCACCCAAAACTTTTGAGTTACCGAGATACTCTATAAGAAATTATTTGAAGTAATTGTACTCACAAATGCAATAATTTATACAAATTGCTGGTAATTTCAATATTAATAGCATAAAAGATTTTTTTTTAATTACATACCTGTATTTTGGAAAAAACAAAATGATACATCGGTCTGGGATTTACAATATGTCACGTTATTCAGTCCATTATCCAGCACTATTCGTTCAAAAAAATTGGAGCCGTTTTCAAGATAATCACGTTTAAACATTTCTGAAAATACGGATTTTACAACTCAATTTCACAGAAAACTTTTGAGTTTCTGAGAAACTCTATAAGACATCATTTGAAGCACTCGCTTTAACAAATTCAATACTATATACAAATCGTTGTTTTAACGACGTGAGGGGAAAAATGTAATTTTTGTAAAAACAAAAGAATACAACAAAAGATAATTTACATCACCTTACAGAACAGTTAGCACTATCCATATCAAAATAAATCATTGTTTTGGATATTTTTTTTAAATTGTACATATTTCACGCTATTTTGCATGAAACCTAAAATTTGCAACATTTTCTACACGACCTTAATGAAATAACTAATTACGGAGGAAAAATTAATTTGAAGGAAAAATCTCTATTTTCAATATTGTAGTTGTACGAAGACGCCGAAAAATTTAAACTTTAGTCATTTTTGAAAATTCAAAGTTAATAATGAAAATCGGACCTATGCCATCTATCATCACTATTTTTAAAAGAAATTTTTAAAAAATTGGAGCAATTTTTGAAAAAAGTTTTGAAAATAACTTTTTGTCAGGTATCAGGGGATCCAAAACTTGCATTTCTATTGAAATCTCGAAATCGATTTATCGCATCATTACATAACTTTTTCTGTTCTGCGTATCGCTGTATCTGTAACAGTGTAATCTGTATGTGTAACTTTTTCTGTTCTACGTTTTACTCAGTGTATACGTACTCTAACGCCACCACTAGTGTAGCAGTGGTCGGAAAGAATGCTCTTTCGAGCTTTGAATATCTCAGGGGGCAGGATCTTTAGGGTATGAGAAAGACACACCCAGACACAGAATTAGGTAAAACAGTAATATATTCTTAAAATATAGCACAAATCAACCATTTTACACTGTCACCAAAATAAGAGAACAAAAAAAAAAATACTCAATTGCTTGCTGCGCGTTTGAACGCATGCAAACCACTGATGGTCAGACCTCTTAGAGAAATTTACAAAAGAAATATTTGCTTATGGTTTCACTCTTCGCCTAGCTAGCGATATTTTCCTTATAACATCCGTGCACGGAGTTCTTGCTTGGCCAACACTAGTGAATGAAATTTAATTTTTTTTCACACTTCCTGAATTAATTTGCCAGCACACGTTATTACAAGTCTTACTGCTATTCGCGTACGAGATTTCCTCGTCAATTACATTCAAAATGAGGAACACAAATTAATTATCTTTAATACAGCTTCGAAATGAAATGTACTACCGGCGTACGAGGTTATGAAATACTTCACCGTTAATCAATTTTAAGGCGAACATGCAAATTTTAGTATTTCTGGTTTCTGGTGCCAACACTACCTTTCTAGTTCCTGTCTCCCACCTCAGTTTTATGCAAATTTGGAAATTCAGCCGTGCCGCCACTCGCGTTCCTGCAACGTAGCCCGCTTCAATGCCGCTCCGAAGGCCACTCGGTCTCCTTTGCACCTGCCACCAGATCCAGGCACCAGTCTTCTTAACGCCCACCACCAGATCCACGTACCAGTTTTCTTAACGCCCACCACCAGATCCACGGTCCAGTCTTCTTCGCCCGCCTTCTTGCGACACGAGTACGCGTATTGCCCAGTCTCTCCGCGTGTGCTAGTTAGCGTGTCGCCTCACTGATGCTTTACAAAAACTCTCACAGTTCTTACTGCAATCTTCTATAATGTTCTCCTTACACCACGTAGCCTCGCTACTCTATCATTTCCCACTTACTACCACCTCCAAAACTACCGCTTCTCTACCTCAACTATTCCGCTACCTTACTCGACTTCTCACGTCGGCGTCTCACACAAGAAGGCTCTTTTCCTCGCTGCTCCGCCGTTTAAATGTTGCATTGACGTCACGGTACAACCCTACCGCGCTGCCCATATTCCGAAAGTGCACCGCCGCCGCGCTTCAGGCCGCAACTAACAGGTAGCGCCTTTTTCGATCAGTGACCGACGTTCGGTCATACCTTCGCTCTCCACGTCTCCGCCGACGCTGCGTGGGCGTTGTGGGGTTTGTGGCGATGCCCCAAACGTCACATTGCCCCCTTCTTCCCCCTTCAAGATTTTTCTTTGGAAAAATCTTACGCCGGTCGTAAGTTATAAAAATTATAGTTCCCTATGCACTCTCCGTCGCTGTAGATACAGTCGTATGCTACCGTCTATTTCATTTCAAAGACCTAATGGTTGGAAAAAATATTTTTTCGGACTGATTATAACAAATCTTAGTTTTTTGGATCTCCCTATTCTTTGACCATCTTTCCCTCTTCCTAATCAACTTGTAAATGGTGGGAGAGGACAAGAAAGTAGTGAGACAAATCAGTTCTTGCCTTTGTTGTTCGTTTCTTTTTAACTACCAAGATAGGATTTGTGTACGCCGTAGCCGCCTTCCTCATAATCCCGTCGTCTAACATCTGCTGAATCAGTGTTCGCACTTGGTCTCTATACGCAATCGGAATTGGGTAAATTTTTGCTTTGAATGGCGTATCATCTGTTACCTCGATTCGAAATTGATATTCTTTTACGGGCTCTTCTCTCTTTTCGAAAACGGTTCTAACTCTGGTTAACATTCGAAGCAACGCGTGTTTCTGATCAACGGTAATATTATTCTTCTCATCTACCTTTTCCCTCAATTACCTCAATATCTCTTCTCCTTCTCCTATTCTACACATTTCAATTTCTTCGAACTGCCTTTCCTCTTCTTCGTCCTTTATTTCGTCCTCCCTCGCCTCTACCTCTTCTTTCTCCCACACATTTTCACCGTTGATTTCAACTCGCCGCTCTTCCATGTTCACAACCACCCCATGCTCTTCCAGAAAATCTACGCCTAGTATAAAAGGATATATCAATCTCTTCACTACTAAGCAGATCACGTCATAGCTTCTACCGCCAATCTTCATCTCGACCATCACCTGCTTCGTGATAGGATGCGATTTCTTCCCCCATGCGTCTACTACTCTTATATTACTCATAGGCAGTACTAACACCTCCACATTTTTCCTCACTAATTCCTCATATGTTTCCTCCGCTATCACAGACTTCACCGATCCAGTATCAATCAGCGCTCGACTCACTATCTGCCCACACCTGACCTTGATTATTGGACATTTTGATGCTCTTGTTACGACCCCTTTCCTTGTTACATCTTCTTCCGTCTCGTCTAACATAATCGTAATAACAGGGATCGCCTTTTCGTCATATTTCAAGCTTGACCTGGGATCCCGTCTCAAATCGAACTAGCAATAATGTTTACAAATCGCTCTAAATGTGCGTATTAACGGCATATGAGATATAAAAGAATTTCATTTGGGTAATTTTTGAAAAAAACAAAAGAATGTAGCAAAATGGCTTTTATGCCATCATATGAAGAGCATTAACTCTATCCGTACAAAATTTTTGAAGAAAAAAATTTGTTGCCGTTTTTCAGAAAATTGTGTTCAAGCGTTTCTGAAAATACGCAATTTTTTAGGTCATTTTCATAGAAAACTTTTGCGTTTTCGAGGAACTATGTAAGATATCATTTAAAACACATGTCCTCATAAATACAATACTGTACACAAATTGTCGGCAATGTAAATAAATATTAAGGATGTGAGAGAAATGTCAAAAAATACATTTGTGTAATTTTTGAAAAACCAAAAGAGTAGATAAAAAGGTATTTTAGGTCATATTTTACAGTACGTCTAATACTAATCCTACCAAAAGTTTAAAGAAATAATTTGGAGCCATTTTTGAGAAATTCTTCATTTTGATATTAGTGAAATAAAAGTGAAATATTTACTCAGGTGAATAAGCTGATTAGTCAAGAAAACTTAATTTTACAGGAGAGCAAAAAACAACTTTCAACTGATGCTCTAAATAAGGGATTTATTGTATTCAATCAAAACCTACACACAAATCGTTTCGTTTGAATATCACCTTTGTTTGAATGTCATTAATCCCTGATTTACTGCAGGTATAAATGATCTATGCAGTGTAAAAATTAAAAACGTTAATTTCACAAAACAGACTCCACGTTTTTTCTGTACACTTTCGGTGGTGACAGTGCTAAATATATTGCATAAGACGACATAAGCACCATTCATGTATTTTGTTTTTTAAAAAATTACACAAATGTATTTTTTACATCTCCCACGCGTCATTAATATTTACATTACTGGCGATTTGTTTACATTATTGCATTTATGAATATATGTGGTTCAAATAATCTCTTATAAAGTGTCTAAAACGCGAACGTTTTCTGCGAAAATTAGCTCGAAATTCCGCATTTTCAGAAACGTTCAAACGCTATTTTCTCGAAACGGCTCCAATTTGTTTCTTTAATTTTTTGAACGGGTAGTTCTAAAAGGACTGAATAACATGACACATATCCCACTTTGATCAATTCTTTTCTTTTTCTTTCAAAAATTACACAAATTAACTTTTTTTAAATATCTTTCACACCTACGATATTTACATCCCCAGCGATTTGTATGAATTATTGCATTTGCGAGTACAATTGCTTCAAATAATTTTTAATGAAGTTTTGGGAGAAAACGAGCTTAAAAGGCGCATTTTTAGAGAAGCTCAAAAGACATTTTCTCAAAAACCGCTTCAAATTTTTTTAACGGAAATGTCCGTTGGAGGTTTTTCTCTTCTATAATTTTTTCTTCTAATAATTTAATAAAGTCATGTTCTACTATTAGGGAATCGAAAAATTGAGTAAATGTGAAAAAATGTAGTTTGGGCGGCGATAAATGGCAGGTGGGAAGAGGGTGGGGCGAACCTGAGAAGCTAGCCCACACCAAAGAAATTAGAAAACTAGTACGAGAAAGTCTGAGCCATTCTGTACCACCACTACTCTCTTTGCGTTTTTATTTTATTTTTGTTAGTTTATTTTCATTATTTATCTTTTTCATTATTTATCTTTTTTAACATTTGTGTGTATTGTTTCTTTTAATTTTTTGTGTATTGTTTCTCTATTTTTTTATTAACTGCCATTGAACCTACTCTCGTTTGTCGTTATAATGCCACTCTCATTCCGCTACATTGATACGGCGTCATAATCGCATACTACATCACTGTGGAACCTGGATAGAATATGCTGGAAGAGAACCAGGTCGTACAGCAGGGGAATAAGTCTGACCAGGTGGTTGCTAAAGTTCACACCGCTGTCGTCGTTGCGGTGGTTGGCGCGGTTGCGATGGTTGCGGTTTGCGGTGGTTCGCGCAGGAAAACTCGACTCGGCGTGTGAGAAGAACACACAAAGATATTCTCAC
Source organism: Teleogryllus occipitalis (assembly GCA_011170035.1). Classification (NCBI taxonomy): domain Eukaryota; kingdom Metazoa; phylum Arthropoda; class Insecta; order Orthoptera; family Gryllidae; genus Teleogryllus; species Teleogryllus occipitalis. The sequence continues at coordinate 289,847 of BLKR01000683.1, read as the reverse complement.
ATACAAGCAGAACTCCTTGGTCAGCAATATCTGCCGGTGAGCCATTCCACGTCAAATCGCACAAGAGCTGACACGACGGTTTTTCAAATCTACGATTTTTTCCCTTAAATGTAGACATCAAAAGAAGAGACAGGTTTTCTTATTTATCTGAAATTGATTATTTGTGTAGTTATTTGTGTAGTTAATTGATTATTTGTGTAGATATTCTCACATACAAGCAGAACTCCTTGGTCAGTACTATCTGTCGGTGAACCATTCCACGTCAAATCGCACAAGAGCTGACACGATGGTTTTTCAAATCTACGATTTTTTCCCCTTAAATGTAGACATCAAAAGAAGAGACAGGTTTTCTTATTTTTCTGAAATTGATTATTTGTGTAGTTAATTGATTATTTGTGTAGATATTCTCACATACAAGCAGAACTCCTTGGTCAGCACTATCTGTCGGTGAGCCATTCCACGTCAAATCGCACAAGAGCTGACACGACGGTTTTTCAAATCTACGATTTTTTCCCTTAAATGTAGACATCAAAAGAAGAGACAGGTTTTCTTATTTATCTGAAATTGATTATTTGTGTAGTTATTTGTGTAGTTAATTGATTATTTGTGTAGATATTCTCACATACAAGCAGAACTCCTTGGTCAGCACTATCTGTCGGTGAGCCATTCCACGTCAAATCGCACAAGAGCTGACACGACGGTTTTTCAAATCTACGATTTTTTCCCTTAAATGTAGACATCAAAAGAAGAGACAGGTTTTCTTATTTATATGAAATTGATTATTTGTGTAGTTATTTGTGTAGTTAATTGATTATTTGTGTAGATATTCTCACATACAAGCAGAACTCCTTGGTCAGCACTATCTGTCGGTGAGCTATTCCATGTCAAATCGCACAAGAGCTGACACGACGGTTTTTCAAATCTACGATTTTTTCCCTTAAATGTAGACATCAAAAGAAGAAACAGGTTTTCTTATTTATCTGAAATTGATTATTTGTGTAGTTATTTGTGTAGTTAATTGATTATTTGTGTAGATATTCTCACATACAAGCAGAACTCCTTGGTCAATACTCTCTGTCGGTGAGCCATTCCACGTCAAATCGCACAAGAGCTGACACGACGGTTTTTCAAATCTACGATTTTTTCCCCCTTAAATGTAGACATCAAAAGAAGAGACAGGTTTTCTTATTTTTCTGAAATTGATTATTTGTGTAGTTAATTGATTATTTGTGTAGATATTCTCACATACAAGCAGAACTCCTTGGTCAGCACTATCTGTCGGTGAGCCATTCCACGTCAAATCGCACAAGAGCTGACACGACGGTTTTTCAAATCTACGATTTTTTCCCCTTAAATGTAGACATCAAAAGAAGAGACAGGTTTTCTTATTTATCTGAAATTGATTATTTGTGTAGTTATTTGTGTAGTTAATTGATTATTTGTGTAGATATTCTCACATACAAGCAGAACTTCTTGGTCAGTACTATCTGTCGGTGAACCATTCCACGTCAAATCGCACAAGAGCTGACACGATGGTTTTTCAAATCTACGATTTTTTCCCCTTAAATGTAGACATCAAAAGAAGGAGACAGGTTTTCTTATTTTTCTGAAATTGATTATTTGTGTAGTTAATTGATTATTTGTGTAGATATTCTCACATACAAGCAGAACTCCTTGGTCAGCACTATCTGTCGGTGAGCCATTCCACGTCAAATCGAAAAAGAGCTGACACGACGTTTTTTCAAATCTACGATTTTTTTCCTTAAAGGTAGACACCAAAAGAAGAGACGGGTTTTCTTATTTCTCTGAAATTGATTATTTGTGTAGTTATGGCTATATTAAATTTTGGAATTTACGCACACTTCACAAAATATTACCAATTGTTGCGCTGAATGTACTTAATATAGAAATTCCTGGTTCGTTTCATTTAGTACTTTGAAATGTGTATTTTAATTCTCTGTAAAAACATTCTTCAAAAAATAAATATTTCATTTAAAAACTTTATTTTAAAAAATGAAAAATTCTTTATAAACTCGATGAGATAAAAATTTGACAAAAATGTGGGCGTATTCTTTGTTCAATTTTCTATAAAATACATCAAGGAAAAAGTGGGCACTCCACACATACAGTTCTAAGAAATCAATTATAAGTATGAGGGCGCGTTCTGCCTTCCCATGCACTAACGAACTGTGTTCGGTTAGTCTTTGATCCAATGTGTTGAAGAACTATAAAAAGAATGACCATCTGCCTGATTAGGGTTTCAAGAGTTATTAGTATTTTAGATGCTCACTTAGTCCCCAGAATGGATGGGTGACTGCGAAACGAATTCAAATACGAGCCATTCAAGTGAACGACCAAAAACATTAAAACGAATTCGTTAAAAATGATTGTACTTTTCACAAATTGGAAACTTTTTTTCGATTACGCTGAGAATAAATACCCTACGCAGCCCTTGCGACATCAATGTAAGGAGGATTGCACATTCGTGGGAATACAATAAAACAGATTTTTAATTATAACAATTACCTTTAAACAATAATTATCAGTACTAATAATTATTTATGTATCAAGGACATTAAATAGATGTTTTTGCCCCAAGGGCGACTTCCAAACCCGAGGGCCTCTGGCTCGAGGGGTTGGAAGTCACCTGAGGGGCAAAAGCATTTAGTAACGCCTATGTTGCATACAAAACCTTATGGGTTACTAGTTCGTTGCTGAATTAAACGAGAATTCGAAACATTTTATAATTTTTCTTGCGTTTAAAGTGAAAAGATGCATTGTATTAGTCATTTGTCAATATGAAGTCAGGTAAACAAAACAGTGTGTATGTAATTACTATTGTATAATCGTTATTGGACTGATTTGTTCGTACAAAATGAAAGACTATTGTGAAGTTCCTACGGAAATTCTCGCAAAACTTTGAACAGCGGTTTCCAGTAAAATCTCGAAAAATATATGAAAATGTTTACGGTGTATTTGAGAATTATATAACAGTGTGATTAACAGTGTAAATGGCGTTGATGAAACAGTATTTTTAGATTATTTGCTTTTATTGCCAAAAGCTATTTAGAATATGCCATAATACCAAAAAAATTCGAGGATGTTAGCCGATGTTTCTTATACATCTTATTACTACGAGTAGTACTGCTACTCAAGAAGCACATACTATGTCTCTAAAAAAAGGTAATACGTAACAGTGAAATGTGAGTGACTGGTAGCAATTTGTATATTCACGGGAACATTCCAAAATTGCAATTTTCATATCAATTAATCAAAATAAAGTGTATAACGAGATATTTTACTTATTTGAGCATTATGCTATTTATATATTGTATTTGCTTGTATCTTAACTTAACCGTAACTTAATATTGTATTTGCTTGTACCTTAAATTAATCGAGAAATAAAAAATCACTCGAATTGTGTAAATTGGGTCATTTTATTTCTGGTTAATTTATCTTTCTTTTTGTAAATTAAAAAATACATGTTTCTGGAGGGTTTTTACGCTTCTGCAAGACAAATAATTGCCTAGAAAGCATTTTTGCAAACCAACCAACCAATTCTTATTACTCGGGATTCGGCGAGCGGTGGTCATCGAACGCTGATTATGTTGAGCCACCTTAAAGCAAAACAAATGCACCTTGTCGTGTACATTGTCGAGCGCCATTGTTGGGCGTTTCCCGAGCATTAACCTCAGACCCGCTCTAACCCCGCCGTCGAAGACAACTGCACCTACAGTCCCCCCCGGAACTTCGGACTGATAAAGGTAATAATGACATTGCGAATACAAGTTTACATGCCTGCAACTGTTCTCTCATAGCAACTGAGAAAATAATCTTTGAATCAGAGCTGTGATATAACTATTTACTGTATTGTATTCCCACCTCCAAAGTCCTATATATTTTAAAACTTTTTTTGCTGTTAAATAAATAAACTGTCGATACACACAGAATACGATGTCCAAGATACACACAGAATACGATGTGTTTTGAGATATCATGTTAAAGCTGAATACTAGTTGAATGTGGAGTCGCAAACGCCGACGCGTTAACTGTTTTAAAAGTATTTTCATGTCAATTTCTTTCATGCGTAGCTTCGGTCAAATATGTTCTTACAGTATCTGGTATTGGACTCAACTATGAATCGTAGTAGCTGATAATGTTATACTCTCCTTCAAAAATTCCCAACAACTAAAGCCTTGTATGTTACCTCCAGACGGGATATGTACTGGTAATATTGCAATTTTAAAATTATAATCGCCGTAAAAAATACTTGGAAGGTATTGATGATGCGAATAGAGTTTAGTACAGCTATGTTTTTTTTACGACTTTTGCTAATATGCACAATAATGCACAAAGATCACCTGTAAGCTGTTCTTCTGGGTTATTCTCTAGTCCTAATATAAGATAATTTTCAATTGGTTCCGAAAATTCTGTCACAAAATCTTCGACAATTACATTTGATTCTTCCCCGGATTTGCTTAATACTTCCATATTTTCTCCCCTAGTTTTTCAAGAGATTAAAACTCCACAAACTCAAACTAATTTGTGTTTACTGTCTCTATTAAACGTTTCGTATGCAAATGTAATAAAACCTTAAATGCCGACTATTTTGTATGTTTATGTGAATAAGGTGTTAGTTAAGTTCAAGAAGAATAAGTTCTGGGCCACTTTCATTCGGAAATCGGTATTTGTACACTGAGAAGTCAAACGTTCGTTCATTCTCTACCATTACTCACAGTTTTGTTTTCTCCATATTCACTTGAAATTCTTCAAATTTAATAAGTTCCAAGGCAATAATGTAGGTAGATTTTTGCAAATTTATTTTTAAAAATATGATAATAGCCCTTATGGATAACAAAATGAAATATGCCGCGCGATTCACTCTTTTGTTCAATGTAACTTCATTTGTTCACTTAAAGATGTCCAAAACAGTGTTGCCAAAGTCTTGAAAGAAAATGATGACGTATTGAGCGAAAAAATGTCTTTGGGTACTGGAGTTTAATCAACTCCACCTACATAGATCTATTTAGGTGGCGTTGGTTTAATTCCCAGCTTACTCACTAAGATAGCAACGTCAAAACACGCAAAAACGCTGTTTTGGGAATTTCTTTGAATGATCTGGCCGGATCTGAAACAAACTGAAAACAAATTATCATCTCCCCATCAGGAAACCGAGATGCGTCGATTGATACCTCATATGTCTCGATTGGAGCACGGGAAGCGAGTGACGGAAATCTCACATACGCACATCTGGACACTCGAGGAGTTACTCAAATATTGTGTAGGGATTGCTTTTAAGAATAAAAAAATCTGGCCCAAATATATATTATTCACGTGCACTTTCACTTTTCTGTTATTTAGTTAAAAAGTCGGCAATTTAGTATATTCAAATTCCAGAGTGATAACGACTTCACTAACCAAAAGATTAAATGTAACTTCACAATGTAAATAACGTAAAAAATGAATGTAAAGATTTTTAATTGTACTATCTTGAAAACAAATTGACAATCATTAGCTTTACTAAGCTATTGATGATTACTTCTAAAGGGAAAATGATTTAAGTATTGGAAATGCCCAGCTCCCCTATCTGTCAGTTCTCAAATACACCGAGAGGTGACACATAATTAATTATAGTGCTAATCCATTAAAGAATATTATACTTATGTATAATCTACGGTTGAATTTAAGTACTTCTAGAGGTGAAAAACTCAACAGTACGTGCGTCCTAATTTGTGTTTTCGAATTTTTATTTCTGACGGGGTCGATGTTTAGTCACGTCATTGTGTCATTTGTGTATTGTGTTGATTTTTATTTCAATTACGGTTTCAAAAATGAATTTTTTTCGTTATTTTTAACTGATAAACCTGAAAAAAAGTTCAGGTACCTGTATGTGCATGTGGGCACTGTGAGATGCGAGATGAAGTTAGAAGATTAGCTGGGAAAGATGTGATTGCAATTTTGCTGATCGCGATATGGTAGTATTGTTTGAAATAAATTATGCTCTTGATAACGAAGAAATAATCCTGCCTTCCTTCCATTTGATGAGCGACAGGCAGATGAACGAACCACATGCAACATGAATGGCCATCTTGGCATCGAATTGATGCGAAAAAGTGAAAGAATCTCTAGGAGCTGTACACTTAATTATATTTCGCAACATTGTGTTTCTTTCTTGAATACTGTGTTTAACATTAACCAACATTAGTTTTCATGCTGCGGTAAGGGACTCGCTTGTGTCAACTTATAATTTGTAGCAGCAAAAGTGGCTCAATAATCGAATAACATTTTAAATTTTCGAATACAAATATTATATTAATGAAATTCAATGAAAACGAATAAGATTTTATTCCTTACAGCTTTCTGCAGATGATAGTATTAAGAGATAGACTTTTGGACCATTTGGGTGATTTAAACAGTATTGCTCCCACGATTATTAGAACGTGTTTCATTTCTCGATTAATGTACTGTAATAATTTAGAAAAGTTTCGATGATATTTTAACATGTTTTGTTTCGATAGTGAATTGTAAAGAAATTTTGAATCGTACTACTTTGAAAACAGATTTCTGGATATGGACGTCGATCGTCCAGGTAACACCTGCAAGAAATCTTTATCTAAATGTTAGTTTTTTCCACCTAATGAAACATTGCTTAACTTTGGTTCTTAATCTTTTACAATCTCATCTTTAATCTAATCTCTATGCAGTCAACTGTTGCAAGTGGGATTACCGATTTCAAGAAAAACATTTCTTACTAAATCTGTTGCAAAGGTTAAAACGCGTTACTCCGAGAGACAATGCCGTTTAAACTACTGAATTAGTTTGAATTAGATAACGCAGTATTTATGCACTGGAACAAGGAGAAAAGAAAAATCGCATTATCAAGCAATAGTAATGCTCACTATGCGCTGATAAGCTTCATAATCGCATTGCTTGCATATAACTGTTAGTTTTTTCAACAAAGGAAGTCATATTTTGGAATATATAAGTCGATAGCTTACTCGTTTTTTGTTTACAAGTTGTTGTTTGTTTTAAGTTTGAGATCAAAAGATTCGAAATTGATCGAGTTATGCGTGACACACTTCCATTCACAAAGACATCCCGACATTTGTGCTTCGAATCTATTTCTGCCCTCGCCACCTCCATCAAACTTAACTATATTTGGATCAATACATGTACCATAATTCTGACGTGTGTCCAAAGTCACAGTTCAAAAGAACGCGTTTTACGCACGGAATTTTACGCATGAAAATTTAAGATTGTATTATTGATGTGATTCTTGTAGAATAGAGAGGAAAAGCAAAAATGCGTTCAGTCACAAAAGGACACGGATATTATGCCGAAAATGCAACAAACAGCTTCATAGTCGTTTCTCCTTTTACCCATTTCACAAAAATATAGTAAATATATTGGTGCAAATACGCAGGTATATGTTAAGTTTATCAAAAAATAAAATGTTCTGATTAACTTGTATTAGTTTTACGAATAGTACCCAAAGGCACTTTCTCATTCACCCATAACAATTTTTAATACATTTCTTTTTAAAAAATGAAGAAAATGCTATTGGATGTGCAGTAATTAAAAATTCATGAAGTAAAATTGCATTTTTTTCTTTTTGGAATTTGGGAGATGAATCCTAAAATATTGGCATAAGATAATTTTTCAAACTGTAAGCATCATTTCGTAAATTATTTCATACATTAAAGTGTTCCAGACCATTTCTGATTAGCGTGTTTAATAACAAGATATTACATTGATATTACTACCCGCTTTGAAGAAACCTTTCAAAACTTCAAAACTACGTTCAAACCATGCAGAAGCTCAAATCGGAGCAGGCAGAAAGGTTCCAATTGATGAATGAATTCGCGGGGTGTTAGGTTTGTGTTCCAATTTGTTTTCAATATTATTTTTCCATTTGAATATGATTATATAGATCATTAGCATTGTTTCACCAACTTGGTAACACTTTTTTCCAAAGACAAACCCCATCTGAAACTGCTGTTAGTCTACAGTGCGTTAGTCTTTCCACTTCGTTAATTCTCACCCTTTGTGCATTTGCACCGTACATAAATAAGATCGCTCGTCGCCCTAACAACGTTAAATTGTCACGAATACAATTTTTTAATTCCATAATTCACTCTGTTAGAGCATCTTTGTGGATACCTGAAAGTTTCAATGTTGTGTTTTGGTAGGATAAAATATTTGGACTTCGGGACAATTTATTTCCAATTAAATATTTGCCATTTTTGCGTTTGATATTTTTTAGTTCTTTTCCTAATGGAACCGGCTTAGGTAGCTCAGGACATCAACTAATTTCACTGCAGTGCCTATGACCAAGAGGTCCTAGGGTTCGAAACCCGATGATGCCAGGATTTTCGAGCTTCATAGCTGCGTCGAATTTAGTCACTGTCTGGAGGAGAATGCTAGCAGCCGACTTCTCTGATAGGTAGTTTTCCGTGGTTTCTCTGATCAACACCAGGCGAGTGCCCGAGCAGTTCACACTGGCCACGGACTGCGCGCGATCTTCCCTGTCTTTTCCATGTCCTATTCTCACCCCTTACAAACACTTACACTTTCATGTACTACACTACTCCACATGCCGGGAGACCAGCCGGGTGCGTAGACCTTGTCCCGGCTGGGGCGGTGCCCCGCTGGTGAGAGATACCTGTCATCCTGATTGCCATTCAGTGGGGAAGATCACCGTCACTTCCCACGGTAAAACATGCACTACACTTACGGGAGTAGTGACCTTAGCCGTTGACGCGCCCGGAATCATCAATCAATCAATTAAAAAATCCTAATATATTTGTACTCGCATTTTCGAAGCGTAAAAATCATATGATCATGAACTATGATATTTCTTCAGTCATATTCAAATGTAAGCCGAAGGCGATATCATTAATAACATAGGTAATATTTATGAACATATAAACATTCTTGAAATATAAACATGTAGAGGTGTATGTATTTGCTGAGGAAAGATAAATTGCGTAATATTTTTAAAGCTCTTTTAAGTCACTTTGTTGTATTTCATTCGCTTTTGATTGGCGGTTGCCATGATGAATTTTCCGTAAGTTTTCGTATTGCATTTCTATTTTCACAGTGTTTCCGTACTATTACCGAAAATTTACTTTCATTTATAATATATTGTAAGAAATAATTCTAAGGAATGGAAAACTACAAAAGTTTGTTTCCTGTCACTTTTGGGAATAATTCTGAACCTTGCGACCATTTAATTTGTCATACACGAGCTACCGACATATTATCTTTTCACGATGAAGAATATTATAAAATAATTGAATTTACAAGAAATTATTTAATTTACAAGAAAAAACCAACGGCCCTACAAAAAAAATATTACGAATTGCATATGATTTCTTTATAGAATATAATTATGATTTAATGGAAAACACACGAAAATAATAGGAACCAATTTATGCCTCTCGAAAAACAAGGGTTTTCGTTTCTTCCGACGACAAATGATAATAGCTCACCGCAGTAAGATACTGCTTGAAGATTTATCACACTTCCTGTGGAAGTGTGGTCTGGCCCGCTTCATCTCATTTTTGTGCTGCGACCTCATTTAGTGAGCAGGAGGCACAAGAGACACGAGGATAAACGCCTCTAGGAGCCACAATGGCGAAACGCAAGGAATCGTTCGTAGTGTGGACGGTCCTGTGGCTGGCGATATCGCAAGCGGATCTGAAGGTCGTGGCCGGAAGCGCTTCGCCACCTCCCGATTCCGGGCGCGCGTGCTCGTGTTCTGGAGTCGTGTGGCGCCGCGTGGATTGTTCGAATCGCGAGCGAAGCCTCTTCCGTAAAAAGGATCTTTGCGCGGGGCGCACCACAGCCGTTGACATTTCGCGCAACTACTTCACGACGTTTCCCAACCCCATCGGGAAGTACGTCGTGGAGGTGAACGTCTCCAGCAACTATCTGTCGGATGTGCCACGCGCGCCGCCTTTGAACGCCGGGACGACTTTGCTGGACGTTTCAAACAACCGCATTTCGAACGCGACGGACGAGCTGAAGGACCTGGCTGCTTTGAAGTTGCTTGTGATCAGCGGGAACGACCTGCAGAAGCTCAACTTCCTTCCCGAAAAGTGCGCACTTGTAGATCTTCGCGCTTCCAACAACGCCATCCGCAGTTTGGACGGAGCTCTCAACCGATGCTTTCGACTCAGAAGACTCGATTTGTCTGGCAACCAGTTGGGATATCTACCGAGAGGGGCTTTTTCTGGACTTGCCGATCTACAGCTCTTGATACTCCATCGGGCGGGATTGGTTTCTGTTGCTGGAGGCACCTTTGCAGGTCTGACAGATCTTTTTCTGCTAGATCTCGCGAATAATAACTTAACATTGCTTCCATCTGGGGTATTCACTCCGTTAGAAAATTTGACTGAATTGTATTTAGATGGCAATAACATAAGTAACTTACTAGTTGATGCGTTCGCGGGACTCCACCATCTGCAAGTTGTCTCTTTAAAGAATAACTTATTAAGAGATTTACCAAAAGGAATTTTTTCTGGACTCTCCGAATTGAGATATCTCTTGTTAAATGAAAATCATCTGAGAACCCTTCCCGATGGAATATTTTCTGGACTGCAAAATCTCAAAAGCATCACTTTACCTGGCAACGAGTTAGAAGTGATTTCATCACGACTTTTTGCTGGATTAACTTCTCTTCAAACCATCGGTTTGGGTCGAAATCGCCTAATCAAACTACCCACAGATCTTCTTTTAAACATTTCATCCTTAGGATATTTCGACTTAAGAAACAACCAGTTAACAACATTACCGCACGGTCTGTTCCGAGACACAAAATCCATCAAAGTGCTCGACCTGTCCTCTAACAACCTGAGCTCCCTACGCGGTCGCGATCTGTTCGCTCTGAAGAACATCAGTCTTCTGGACGTGTCGGGTAACCAACTGACGTCGCTCCCGACGTACGACGCTTCCTGGCCCGACGTGGCGTACGCCGTGCTGGACGAGAACCGCATCGCGGAGGTGAGCGAGGCGGCGGTGCGGTCGTGGCTGGGGACCGGGGACCGGCGGAGGGTGGTGAGCCTGGGAGAGAAGCCTGCCCTGAGCTCCGCCGCGCGCCTGCGCTGGCTGCTCACCGCCAGGGAGGTGATGACGTGGGTGAGCGCCGACTGCGCCTGCGGTGGGGTGGTGCGCGGGTTGGCGGAGGTGCAGTTCTGCTTGGAGGTGGCCTGCCCTGGGGACACGCCCTCTTGGCTGGACGCGGTACAATCGGCGCCTTCCGAGGAGTCTTGAAGCAGCACTGGTGATGGAAATACGACGATTTGTGTCATGTACTTGGAATTTTCTTACCTGGCGGATGACAGTTCATCAGCTGTTACGGTGTCATCCAATCGAGAGCTAAATGTCATCACGGCGACGTCACTGTGGTGACGTTTAAGCTCCCGATTGGACGAAACCGTAACAGCTGATGAACTGTCATCGGCCAGGTTACAGAAACCCAAGTGTACTTGGTTTTTCCTAACGTGGCGCGTGAGGGATTGTCTTCACGATGGAATGTGACACGAATTTTTGCGTCTTTTTCGATTGGGCCTCCAGATGTCGCATGATCGTGACCGTATCAAGCAATGCTGCAGATCAAGCCACATCTAGTGACACTATCGAGAAAGACGCGCAAAGCCGTGCCATATTCCACTGTGAAGACAAGCTCCTCATGCGTCACGTTACGAACATCCAAGTATAGGACCCGGCTGTAGTTGAAACGACCATGCAATTGTGAATGTTCTGCACCTAAGGGTTAATTTATTATCTTGATTATCTTTGTCTTACTCGTGACTTACTATGCAAAGTATTTATGGTAATGTTGCTTTGTTTCGTATGTCAGTACTACCACGAAAATAATTATCTTTTATATTTTATTATACCTAACAATCTTATATTCAAAAATGATATAAAAAGTGCAACTATGTTTTTATGTTTATTAATTCGTGCTCCCTATTTCCAAATGCATTTTCCTCACACTGCTGAGTACACATCTTCAATTCTGAGGTGATGATTGATCCTAACAGTCTCTCTACGTGCAGGGTTTGTTCCAACATTTTCTTGCAGTTCATTCCGTCCTTCAAACCTTCGAAAGCTAATAAATACTTCAAATGCTTTTAGTATGTTCTTCTTACTCCAATTTTTATTTTATAAATACAACGTAACATTTCTATTAGTCATTTTTAAAACTTGGAAACATCAATTATTTAATTACTGAAAAATCTACAAATTATATTGTCAAACTTTTCTAAACTACCATCTCAATCTTGTCTACTCAATTCTGTTCCTAGTGATAGTCTAGTATTCACATTTTTCTATAAAGTTCGTAACTACACATTTTCATTTAATGATGCTTTTATTACATACGCTTATTTATTTGATTTTACTTAAAAACAATGTGCGTGTGTGTGTGTGTGTGTGCGTGTGTGTGTGTGTGTGTGTGTGTGTGTACGTGTGCGTGCGTGCGTGCAGCGCACAATAACAAGGATATTTTTAACATATTTTCAGACGTACTTTTAAGAATCCAGACATGGATCCCCCAGAGTCTGGTTTGAAAGCAGTCTGTATATATGAAAGAAAAGAAAGCTTCCAGGGATTCAAGGATGTTTCTTTTCTGAGCCGGGTTTACATTCCGGTAAAAGTAGCAGTAACGAAATAAAAATATAAATTTGTTCGGGTTGTATTAACTCGTGTGCTGTGTGTTGTATTAACATGTGGAAAAGAGAGAATTTAGGGATGTAGTGTCGGTTACCATGGACGCAAGCTTGTTAGCGAGAGGCTAGATCGAATTCGCGAGAGAATGGATGCCTGAATGTGGTCCAGGAATATTAATGTGACCTTCTAGTTTTAAAACCCAATTACTAACGCCTTCGGGATATTGGAAGTTTGGCGAAAGCTTGGGGAAGTTACTTCTGAAAATTATTCGGTGCTTCTATAGAAAGGAACAAAATATTCGCGGAAGCAGAGAAGGTAATATTTGCAGATTGATTCTGGTTACTTGAATTCACAAATAATATTTTTTCTTTGTGTTGAAATTAAAGTGTTTTTACTTAAATGACCTCAAGAGAGAGGCCAACAGACAGCGACGTCTGGTGAGTGGCAATGCAGCAGCTGCTGAATGTGTGGGCGTTCCCAACGATCACGGGCAGGGGCGCCCAGAGAAAACCAGGGGCCTGGGGGTGTTGATCCTCGGGGGCCCCCATTTCAAACAAAAATTACCCAACTCCCCCAATTCATAAAAAATTCATTTCTACCCACATCAGAAATAACTTATAGCGTTAAATTATAGATTAGAAATGAAAAAAAAATTATTTTTCTTGAGTGAAAAAAATTGGGGCACCAATTAATTCGGGGGCTGGGGCAAGTAGCCCCAGATGCCCCCCTTCTAGTCGCTCCTGATCGCGGGCATCTACGTGTGCATACACTGTTGCGGGAACATGAGTAGATTCGTACCAGTAGCCCTGATATCAAGCGCAGTTCTCCCGTGCCGCCCGCAGCAATGGTGAGCCCCAGCGCGCCCGCGTCGCCGCCGCCGTCGGCGCCTCCCGCGATGGGAGGCGGCGGCGCCAGCATCCACTGGCTGTCCAAAGCCGCGCGCGCGCCGGCGCCCGACCTGGACGCCGCGTGGGCCACGGCGATGGCTGCGCGCTACGGCCCCGCGGCCCGCCTGCGCTCCCCGCCCCTCGCCCTCACCCCCGCCCACGCGCACGGGCTGTGCAGCCGCTGCGCGCCGCGCCGCCGCCAGCTGCCTGCCGGCCTCCTGCTCCGCGACGCCGCGCAGGTGAGGCGCCCCCGCCACGCCCACTCCCCGCGGCCGCCCGCTATGCAATCAGCGCGTCCCGCCAACCCCGCCCCGCTACACTGCCCCGCCTCTCCCGTCCCGCCTAACTGCACCGTACGGTCCTTCCCCCCTTCTCTCTGCTCCGTCCCGCTCCTCGTCCCGCTCCTCGTCCCGCTCCTCGTCCCGCTCCTCGTCCCGCTCCTCGTCCCGCTCCTCGTCCCGCTCCTCGTCCCGCCCCTCGTCACGCTCCTCGTCACGCTCCTCGTCACGCTCCTCGTCCCGATCCTCTTCACGATCCTCTTCCACGCTCCTCGTCGCTCCTCTTCACGCTCCTCTTCGCTCCTCGTCCACGCTCCTCTTCACGCTCCTCGTCCCGTTCCTCGTCCCGTTCCTCGTCCCGTTCCTCGTCCCGTTCCTCGTCCCGTTCCTCGTCCCGTTCCTCGTCCCGTTCCTCGTCCCGCTTTCTCCCCGTGCTCTAACTCCTCCCACCCCGCTACGCTCCGCCTCGCCACACACTTCTCACTCTACCTCACCCATTGGCTCAATTAGCTCAGAGCATTGCCGCTGTGTCTGCAGCATCTCTAACCACGATGTCCTATATTCGATCCTGATGGTGACGGATTCTCGGCAAGCTATACAGTTGTATCGTATTCAGCCGCTGTCTCGCGGAGAATCGTAACGACCAGTTGCTCTGATCGAGAGTTTTCCGTGGTTTCTCTGATTAATGCCAGACGAATGGCTGAGAAGAACCCTAAAAAACGGTCCACGGATCGGAGCGATCTTTCCTTCCTATTCCTTCTCCTCTTCTGTCCCCTCACACGCACTACACTACCACAAAATCGGGAGCTTAGAACTTGTCCCGGCTGGGGCGGTGCCCCACTGGGGATACGTGGAGGGAGAAATCCCCCGCAAGACGACGTCAGCGCCAGATCTTAGCATCCAGCGGAAGAACACCAACTCCCGAGATAAATCTTTAACTAACGGGACTATGACTATAGCTGGTGACGTCCTCGGCAACAATGTTCAACCTAGCGCACCTTCCGGCCCTGCCGTACTTCTCCTCGCTCTTGTCCTTCCCTCCCTACCCCGTCTCGCCACCCGCTGCTCTCCCTGCTCCACCCCGCTCCTCATCCCGCTCTGCTGTACAGCTAACCGCCCGCGCTCCGCCACGTCCCACATTTCCACCACGTCTTTCTCGCGACCCCCGCCGCGACTCGCTTGCCTCTTCCCTAATCCGCGTCACGTGGCCCAGACAACCCCCCCCCCATTGATAACTTCCCCTCACCTCTTCACCTCCCTTTACTTGCACCGAATCCCATCATCCCAACACAACTTCCTCTCCCTTCCTAGCCCGTCCGTTTTCCCTTCTACCGCTCCCCCCATTTTTATCTCCACACCACCGCGTTCCACCTGGCTCCGAATCGCCGTAGACGTCACGTCCCCACGTCTTCAAGCTCCTCAACCAACCCAACTCGGCCCCCTCTTCGCTCTTCTTCCGCCTCGACACCGCATTCAGCCCACCGTCGGCCTCTGTGCAAATACACACCGGCCGCCGGTGTTTAGTCCGCTTTTACGTCCGCCTCCTTCCGAAATTAACCCGACTGCGCGCATCTTCCAAGGATAATACACTACCGAAATAGTAAAAGTTTATCTCGAAATCTGATGGTTCTCAAATGAATGGTCGTAAAGTAATATATACTCAACATTCCAAATCACGAGATAAAATCCCTTAACAATACATGTCGTACGTACATGTACGTGCGTAATACACACAATACTTTTGTGCACAACTGATCCATTTCTTCTAAAGCTTATACTAATATTTTCTTTTTCTTTTCACTCAATGTCTCTTTTTAACTAATAGGTTTTTCAAGAATTGAATTGACTCTTTCTGGTGCCACATGGCCTCTTTTTATCATATTTTGTCCAATAAAAATTCTTAGATATTTTATTTTCAAATAAAAAATTCGCTAGAAATCTTTGACTTTTTTTATCCTTTATTATTTTGTGTATTTGTATCTAGTGCCAAAAGTAATTATTGCCTTGCAATTGAAATTCATTTTTTGTTTGGGTTTATTTATAATTTGTTATTACTTTCGTCTTAACTACCAATGGCAAAACGAATTTGGTTTCTTCGTAAATAAATTGTTTTGTTAATTTCACGTAATTTATATGTAATATTCCCCTACAATTCTACTTGATTACTATGACAAGTGAGCCCCACCTCTCTCTCTCTCTCTCTCTCTCTCTCTCTCTCTCTCTCTCTCTCTCTTATTCTCTTTTTCT
Organism: Teleogryllus occipitalis; assembly: GCA_011170035.1. NCBI lineage: Eukaryota > Metazoa > Arthropoda > Insecta > Orthoptera > Gryllidae > Teleogryllus > Teleogryllus occipitalis. Next base: position 273,760 of record BLKR01000683.1, on the reverse strand, counting down.
CATTTCCCCTCTCTCTCTCTTTCTCTTTCTCTCATTCTCTCTCTTTCTCTCTCTCTCTTTCTCTCTCTTCCTCACTCTGTTTCTCTCGCTCTTTCTCTCTCTTCCTCACTCTGTTTCTCTCGCTCTTTCTCTCTCTTCCTCACTCTCTTTCTTTCTCTCTGATCCTATTTCTCTCACGTAGAGCTCTCGCGTTACACCCAAGCACTCGCAATACTATTGGAGTAATGGGGTGGGGTGAAGGGTCAGACCATTGTCTAGCCCTGAAATTGATCGTGGCCAATTGTGAAAGGTCGTACTCTAGAATACACTTGGAATTATTCGGAGGAAACCACGGAAACGGCCACACCATGTAATGTATGATCGTTGCACGTTAACCGTTCTTCTTTTAAAAGAAATATAAAAATGAAATTTACTTGAAATAAAATTAATCTCGGAAGAAAATGTATTTTTTATTATTACTTTACATCAAATGACTTTTATTTGTATGAAACTTCAAAAAAAATATTTATCTTGCCTATTTTTAATTTTTTTCTATTACGTACTAAAAGAAAGTTACGTAATGCTGCAAGAAAAAGTGACTCTTTTTATTCAGAAAGACAGGTTTTATGACTACTTGTTACCTAAAAAATGTATTTTTCTTGTTCTATTTGGATAACTTTCTGGTGTGAAAGGTATAGTCAAAATTACGTTTTGAGGAGGTTTGATACCGAAAAGGCATTTTTTAATGTCTGCCTACCCGTCTTTGAACACTAGTGCTCAAAACGTACGGTATTTTCACCAAAACTGATATTTCCGAACTGATTGCCTGATGCCGGGACCCCGATTTTTGAAAAAAAAATTAATTTTTGGAGGTACTTTACGTTAGTCCTAGACATTTTCTTAATGAAATCGGTTTTTAAAATTAGATCTTTGCATAATTATGTGCAATATTTTCAAGATATGAGTAGTTTTGCGGAATTTTGAATGAAATTGTGCCAATTGAAAAATATACGTAAACCAGATTTCTTCAACATATGCCTTCAATTTTATTTATTTATTTATTCTTCTAGTTCACTCAATAATATAGCATCGGTCCGTTTTTCAATCAAACCACTGCCTATGCGCCTACTTTCGAATCCTAGCTCAGGCAAATATTTTTGGGATTTCAAATAGCATTATAATATTACGCAACCGTAACACTTGAAGTAATACAAGGAAGTACGTGCTATTGTAGCTCCACTAGTTAATCTTATGAAGCATTTTAGAAGCATCAATTGGTTTGTAGCGTCCAACAATCCCGAAGCTCATGCGTGAGCGTGGCTAGCACGAAACGAAACGCAGCTCGAATCCACTTCCCTCATCCGCCTCTCCCCTCGTCGCGCCGCCCGCTCTGGCCGGGTTAACCAGGCGGCGCCGCCCCTGCCCCTGCTCGGCCGGCTGACTGCTCTCATTTGCAGGCGGAGGGGCCACGGGGCGACCCCTCGCCTAATGAATCGTGCCTGCCCCCTCGCGGACCCTGGTGAACTCACGCACGCAGCACGTGCCACGTGCCCGCGCTTTCAGGAGGGGTTCTTTTACCAAAGACGTTGAGATAGAAATGAACTAGACTCACTGAGAGCGTCTCTGTCGCTTAATAATTTAATGGCATCCTTTCTTGTAGAAACGTGCGCACCTCGTTGACATCATTCGACTATGATAGGAGCAAGTTACTTGTTTAAAAATAACGATATGTTCTTTTCGGTGCGTGTATTATTTAACTGAACGAAAATATAGTGATATAACGTGGATAAGAGTTACCCGGCATACAAGTTGTATATTAAGTTTTTTACGAATATTAATTTGTTAATATTATTTATAGGACTGCCTTTTTATATTTTTGTAATTCTTGGAAGGTCCTTTGGTTTTTTAGGCAGACATTTATATTTTATCAATTTTTATTATATTTTTTTTACATTTTGTTTAGAGACCAACGTTTCGAAGGTCATTGGCCTTATTCTTCAGGGTCTAATGAAATTAAATGTATACATAGATTAAAACAAAAAAGTTGGAATAATGAACATCATTATAAATTAGATAAGTAAAAATATAAATTAGATGCAGTTTCTCTCGCAGGTTGTACTTCATTTAATTCCAGGTTGAAATTCCGTGTAGAAGTTCGTTCTACCAGAGCCCAGGTCGCACTACGTCCGAATAGTTCGTTAGAACGGAATCAAATGAACTTGGATGAATGAATGAATGAAATAAAATTAATTATTCAGACAGGCTTAGCTGGTTCAGGGCATCAATTCGTATCACTGCTGTGCCTCACCGGGAAGTCCTAGGGTCCGAGAGCTGACATTTGCAGGATTTTTGACACTAGCTACACAGCTAGGCCGAATTCTGACGCTGTCTGGAGAAGAATTCTAGCGGTCGGCTGCTCTGGTCGGTAGTTTTCCGAAGTTTCTCCGTTCGACACCTGGCGAATACCAAAACAGTACCCTAGAAAACGGAACATAACCGCGCACGACATTTCCTTCCTATTCCTTGTCCTATCCTCACCCTTTATGCACACACGCTTACATTTTTATACACTACACTACTACACCTGTCGGGAGACCAGTTGGGAGTTTACAGCTTGTCCCGGATGGGCGGTGCCCTGCCGGTGGGAGACGCTTATTTGGGGAAAACACAGCTAGCAGACGTAGGTCGGCGCCGGCTCTCGCCGTCCAGCGAGGAAAGACCTCCACCTCCCGCGATAAAACATGTACTATACTTATGCGCTAATGACCTTAGCAGTTGATCTGATCGGGAACAATCAATTTTTTGGCTGAACTGAGCTATTCAACATGGACGTACATATAGTTTTTGCATTATTTTATGAACGAAAAGTTCTGATGAAGACCTCCAATTCATTTAAAATATGGCATAAAAATGCATGTACTCGAATGGTGCACTTGAAATCGACCGAATATTCTCATAATCGCAGTTCATTGTTTGAAACATTCGCGAGGGGTACGCTCAAGGCCATCTATATGTATTGCAGGCAGTCTTGATATTGCAGGTGGCCTTGGCTCTCCAGCTGGTTTCGGGCGAATGGAGCTGACTAAAATCAAACGAAACATCTTCGCCCGACAGCTAATGTTTCGGGACACCATTGGTAGAGGTCGTTCGGGGTTCATAATGACATTTCCGTTCATCAACATGAATGTGAACGAATCCAACCTATGAGACCAAAACGTCCGACATCGGCCGACCGAAATGTCGCCAAAAATCAGATCCACTCTGACCGCCATCAAAACGACGCCAGGCTAGGCCCTCTCAAGATAAAAAATTTCACGTGCAGACTCGGACCTGTGTATGCCACCTCATCTCCTGGAAAGCAATTGCAATCCACCTAAAACCCAATATTGAGATTTTAAAATGGAAAGGATTCTAGAAACAATTCTACCGGTTCTGTCTTGAATTTTCTTAATGTTTTACTCGTCGAACTCCCGTCGATAAAAAATCCGTTCTCGCGGCTGGGTATGATCTCGTATTCCGCGTGCGTCGGTCTCTTTACAACGGCAATTCCCTGGTGAGTGCGCGCCCCCTTAAACGCCTAAGCGGCCCCCTCCCCGCTCCTCGTCAAGGGCTTCCGCTGCGCACGGAGCCCCCACCCGCGGCTGACGTTAAGCTCCGAGCCGGACACGAGTCAGAGTGTTCAATATTTCGGTTAGGTATATTGCAACGTAAAAGAAAATTTAAAAAGTTGTAATAATAAAGTTTAATGTAGCTAGGAAGAGTTCGGACGCTGTTTGGAGGAATATACTAGCGACCGGCTGCTCAACACCAGGCGAATACCGAAGTTATATCCTAACAAACGGGTCACGGACAGCGCGCGGTCTTCCCTTCTTCTTCTTTTTGTCCTTACACACACTTGCGTTTAGTTGCACTACATTACCACCCGTGTCGGGAAACCTGTCGGGAACTTATTGTCCCAACTGATGGAAGATACCTGGATAGGGAAACCCGGAAGCCGCCGTGTAGGTCGACGCCGGAATTCACCGTCCATCAAGGGAAGGACATCGCCATCTCCTGTGACAAAAAAAAACTGAACAACGCTTGTGGTACTAATCGCCATTGCAATTGACGCACCCGGACACAGGAAATAACAATCAACCAATCGTGTGCTTCAGCACTTTTTCAATAAAATCTTTTGGGCGGGTACGTCAGGGATCTGGAAATAAATGTTACACTCTTCTAGGAAACATGGACTGTCGTTTTGGCACATCACGTTATGACGCCGTAAAGCGATTTCCTGCACCCGGTAAACACCCGTGCAAGAAGAGTTGCATTCAAAACAGGGGCAGCTGTCAAAAATAAAACTTCGCTATATAATATTTCCCCCCACGCGTTTATTGGCAAAAAGTTATGATTTCGTCTCCCCTACATGCAGAATAGGAGTAGTTGAAGGTTTATTACGGTACATCTGTATAAAACGTATTAATCTGTGATAAAGCACTAAACTAAGCTCTTTTTTCTGCAGCATTACATAACTTTTTGTATGTTGGAAATGCGAGAAAGTAAATAACCAGATTATATTTCCAAATATTTCTATATTATAAAATACACGTGCTCAAGTCCGTATGATTTTTGGATAAATCGTGAGTAGGAGTGGCAAGCTTGTTTGTTTTTTTTAAATGCCTGTGTGATATTGCAGTCCGTATATTGCATCCCACGCGTGCGTGTCGGCCCCTTTACATCGTCAATCGCGCCGGTGCGTGCGCGACCCCCTTTAACACAGCTTCCCCTTCCCCCTCCGTCTCCCCCTCCAAGGGCTTCCGCGGCGCGTGGAGGCCGCGGCCGGCGATGCACGCCATCGTGTCGGACCCGGACGCGTTCGGGTGCGAGGCGGCGGCGGCGGCCGCGCGGGCGGCGGCGAGCGTGGGCGGCGGCGGCGGCGCGGCGACGGGGGCGGCGGCGTGGGTGCCGCGCGCCGCCCGCCTGCGCGCGCTCTCCGCCCGCGACCGCCAGTGCTGGCACTGCATGACGGCCGGCGGCGGCGGCGCAGGCGGCGGCGCCGGGGTCGTCACGCGCCGATGGCTCGGTGAGCGCCACGCCCCCTCCCGGACGATGCAGGGGAGGTGGCTCAGGGCAGCAACTAATGTCACTGCAGTCCGTCTGATCGGGAGGTCCTAGGTTCGAGTCGCGACGGTGGCAGGGTTTTCGACACCGGCTTCTAAGCTAGTTCGAAACCTGTCGCTGTCTGGAGGAGAATTCTAGCGACCGGCTGCTCTGATCGGTAGTTTTCCGTGATTTCTCTGATCAACACCAGGCGAATGCCGGAGCAGTACCCTAACAAACGGGCACGGACCGTTCTTTCCCACCTCTTCCTTGTCCTATTCTTACACACATTTTACACTAACTTGCACTACACTACCACACATGTCGGGAGATCGATCGAGAGCTTAGAGCTTGACCCGGCTGGGGAGACACCTCGCTAGTGGGAGATACCTGAATGGGAAACCCCGCTAGCCTATGGAAGGTCGTTGCCAGCTCTCGCCATCCAGCGGGGGAAGAACACCTCCACCTCACGAGAGAGAAAACATGCACGACACTTACTGGACTAATGACTCTAGTAGTTGACGCGCCCGGAATCACTACCAACCAACCAACCAACTCGGCCGATGGCTCGCGACACGGAGGCCGTGCGGCTACGCCAGGAAACTCGGCAAAAACAATCCTTTGAATTTCGAATTTTAATTTTGAAGTATTGGGGTGTAGCCAACAACTTTTTTTGCTAAGTAAAATTATTCCAAAATACTGGAGCACGTGGCATTTCTCTCGGTGTAGATCGCTTCTGTTATTTGTCTTGCGGAAGCAAACGCAGCCGGCTTAACTGCTGCAAACCGGGCGCGCTGGGCGGCGCGGGGATCGTCACGCGCCGATGGCTCGATGAACGTCACGCCCCCCCCCCTGTCCTCGAAAGATGCGCGTGCTGCGTCATGAAGCAAGAAGCCTGGCGGTATGCCCGGCAAAATTAAAATCCCTTCGACAACATTTGCCCTAACGAGACCGCAGATATCCCCAGGCACTTCGAATATAGTAACTGAGACCGACATCTGGCGGAGAAAATGAGAGTCACATCTCAGACGTATTAGGGGACTGCCCGCGAGGCGCGCCTGCTCGATAAGACCCGTGTTGGAGGTTGGCTTCTAAAGACGCCTGGGTCGAAAACTCAGGGAAGGCAACGGGAAACCACCCTGAGTATTTCCTCCCAAGAAAACTCATCATGGGTCACCTAACTACTGTATGTGGAAGACCAAAGAAGGAGACTGGAGCATGAGGATTGCTATGTAGCACAGCCGCTAAGTGCAATGCAGCCACACTTCCCTGCTGTGGAGCCATCCCTATCCTTGCGGACATCTATGGCTGATCTGTAAAATAGAAAATGAACAAGGTCAGGAAAGACAATAGCCGTTCGGCGCGCTTGTGGCGTTGTCAGACTGGAGCACGTGGCATTTCTCTTGGTGTAGATCGCTTCTGGTATTTGTCTCGCGGAAGTAAACGCTTTGCTGCCGCAAACCGGGCGCGCTGGGCAGCGCGAGGGTCGTCACGCGTCTATGGCTCGGTGAGCGTCACGCCCTCTCCCGGCCGATGCGCGCGCTGCACTGACTCACGACACGGTGGCCGTGCCAGGAAACTTGTCTACAACAATCCATTTTTTTAATCTTCTCGCCTTACTTTGTAAGAAGAAGTATTGTAATCGTACGCCGGAAAATGATGATTTTTCGACTGAAAAACTCGCATTGCCAGGCCCCGGTAATTCTATTTTTTAAATACATTTCTGACCTTACTTCGTAAGAAGAGAAGGTATTGTAATCTTGCACCGGAAAACGGCAATTTTTCGTCTGCAAAACTCTCATTGCCGGGCCCATGTTACGAAAAAGTGGATAAATCTTGTTCTTATACGTAGTAAATTACTTCCTCTGACACGTACACAGAATTTTTCGGTTTTGTGGATCTTTGATACTGAAAAATTGATAGACGGGAAAACGCCCTGTCTGTCTCTCTGTCAGTGGTCAATTCTAGCGCTTAAACCTTCAGACCATTTTATCCAAAATATATAGTTCCCGATCGATGTAAACGAACTGGAGGTCCTGAGAATTTGAAACCGATTTTTTGATTTTTCGGGATACTTTACATGAAGTCTCATCAACTCATCACTCGTTTAGTTGCCTCGATTTCCGTGTGTGAGTTCGGAGAGCGGTTGGGAGTTCGGAGCTCTTCGGATCTCGACCCGGGTGACCCTCAATTGGGCCACTTCGCTTCGTTGTGGCAGTGCCCAATACTCATAGGTTGAGAGTGGATTTTTATGATTTTGCATATTTTTGTCCGTTGCTTCAGAGCATAGCTAAGTGAAATATTTTGACATTTGGTTAGAATTGCATGCTATGTAGATTAATATGTTAGTGCATATTTGTGCATATTTTACCGATTTCCTGTTGGTGTGTAATATAATTATAGGAGCATATTATGCGTATTTCGTTAAAATAGAGAGAGTTATCTGTGAAATGTTTCATGCTTTCATAGAATCTATTTACTTGTGAGTGTTCATTGATTAGAACGAGCTTGTCGTAGTTTGAGTTGCTATTTTCTATAAATGATAAAAGTTCTTGTGAAAATGTAGCATATTTTTTGATGTCATACTTTTTTAAACCAGTCAGAAAAAATGAAACAAGACGTATAATGTACTTCTCTAATGTGCATATTTATTTCAATTATTTCTCCCGCAAAGTAATCTAGGTTATATTATGTTTACACAAAAATATATCTTTTCATTCAAAGCATGTTTCTCTTGAATTTTATGAAGAAAGGTTTGTGCAGGAAATGAAATATTTTTAATTTTAATTACATATTAAAGTGCATATTTCAGAATGTTTAGGTCATAAATGCATTTTTAAAAGCATGTTTCAAGATTTTTAGGACTTAAAAATCCTCTCCCTACTCATAGGTATTGAGTAGGGTTTTCTCCAGGCGCATTGCGAGTGGCGCTTAATTTGACTCATACATCACTGAGTTGATAGGGTGACCCTACTAAGGCTTAATTGAGGAGGCGTGCTGCGTGTCCGGCAGACAGCCTGAAGGAGTATTAGTGCAACCTGAAGGGGGCGTGAAACACCCTCTGTGAGAGGAGTCAAATCCTTCCTGGTGTGAAACTGAAGCATTCTTTGGAGGTCCTTGGGCGCAAAGATATTGCAATAGTTAATTACGAAATAGTATCATGTAAACGGATAAATCTTTTAGGTCAGGAAAATTTTACTTGATAAAACCGATCAGATTAATGCTTCTTGTTTTCAAATAAGAAGTTACGCCGATGTCTCATAATATTGCTATATATTAGAAAAAACTCCGTTCAATATTTATCTTATTACAAGAGGGCTATTAAATGGAGAACTTTGGAACGAGCCTGTTTATGAACTGTTTATACGAGGTCGGGTTTATTAAGCAATCGGGTTTTGTAAAAAGATTTTATCATACAATATCGAAAAACTTTTTATATACTGTAAAAAATTCCAATGTATTATAATTTTCGTTCATATTAGACTATTCATCCTGCGAAAGGTGACTGCGACTGATGTTAACATAATGTGCAAAATGATGCAAAATAAATTATAAATTACAACTATCAATTGATAGTAGTAATTTATAATTTATTTTGCACATAGATTTACATGAGTTTGCTTATAATCTAGGGATCTTTAAACGTAAGTTGCTTAATGTAATTGTCATTATTTCTAATTTAGGCCATGAATGATTACAACAATTATGTTCTCATATTACATGCATTACGAAACTAATAATGTCCATAAATTATAAGTGTTACATTAACTCTCATTTGAGGAGCAAACATTTAAAACGTGACATGTCCACTTCACTCTTTTGTAAAAAAATTTAAAATATAGCACTAATTTGACATTTTTCGACACCATCTTTAACTCAACGAATAGAATTCTACTTAATCTATTGTTAAACATGTCATTTTTTTGTGGAAATAAAATTCAAGGAAAAAACAACAGAGAACTCAATTTTGGCCAAATGGACACGTCACCTTTTGAATGTTTGCTCCTCATTTTGACCCCAATTTCCATTTTGTAAAGTTTGACTTAAGGCAATCCAAGTATAAAAGCATAAAAACTACTGCCCACATTGTCTAAACTAAAACTTTACGAAATTATATTAGTTTCATAATAAGCAGAGCTAAGATTTAGAGGGAATAACGTATACCTAAATATATACATACATATGTCCTAAAACTATTTCAAAAGGAAGAAAATTAAGGACAAAAAATTGAACACAAAAATAAAAGGAGATAAAATAACGTACGCTTAAATAGACAGGTCAATTTTTTTCTCCATATTTAGCCGGAAAACAAAATTTAATTTCTTCCACAAAAAGGACTAGTCATTTGTGTGTTGTTGGAAGTACTGTTCCTTAACTCTTTTGAAGCATTTAATAAGCAGTGGATTACAAAGCTCTGTTTTAAATTTTCAAATAAGAAATTGCGCCGATGACTCATAATTTTGCTATGTATTACAAAAAACTCCGCTCAATGTCGAATGGTAGCATCTTGAAACACATACAATTTTGATCTAGACCAACTTCTAAACCACTTAAAGTTGCACTAAATATTAAAAATTATCTTCCAACAATAATTTCGTAAGAAATATTTGAAATATATATGGAACATAAATTGCAATTAAATTGATAAAACATGCCACGTTTTGTGAGTTTTCCTTAAATACGTAAAAATATGTACTTTAGCAGAAATATGGACAAATACGCATTATCAAATATATTTCAGATTATTTGAAAACCTACTTTGTAAACATATGATAAAAGTTCTAAAGTAATTGATGAAAAAACATATGTAAATACTAGCCCTGTGTAATAAGTATTTTTCCGCGATGTCTATGACTATGTGATCTTGGATTATCAATCTCTTATCGTTTCATTAAAGAATATGCTTCAATCATCGTTGGGCTACCTCAGCATTCGGTTAACGACAATCTGAAAATCAATGCCGTACAGCCTCAATTTCGACAGCCATTTTTATTAAATATAATTGGATTTTGCAGCAGCAAACATAGGTTCTGAACAGAACACAACATGAAATGGTTTTCTAAAACGTAGTGCATACTTTCAATTAAATATTTTAACAAGAAAACAGTCCTTACGAATTCTGAAATAACGTAGTGTTAGCAATTCTTCTATATCAGCCTAACAGATCTTTACATACCAAGAATATTAAACACGTTGCTTTTTCATAACGGAAGACATTAATTAAAAATATTTAATGGCATGCAGCCTCTTTCTTGGAGACTTTCTGTCGCATGGTATCAGCTTTGTCTTTAGCCGTGACGTACTGATTTTGAGAATTTAGTCAGTATGTGCAGTGTGAGATAGACGAAGTAAAAGAATAAAATATTAGAATAGTCAAAATGAAACTGTTTCATTGTTTTTGGATTTTCCCAAAGTTGCTGGGTATCACACAAAACTATAAGCGCATCTAACATGGTCAGATGTTGCTTTGACTTCTTTCATTTTCTAGTCTCAGATTTATTATTGAAAAGCAATAGTGAACAAAGGCGTTCGTTTCTAATACACGTGTATACTATAACCTATACATACGTACATTGTCACTTTTTCTTATCTGAAGTGTAGTGAGTAATAAATTACAAAAAAATACTCTACAATAATAATCAACACTCTAAATACTTATTAACATTTAAATGCTTATAATTTAAAAGGTAACAAATACAAACCACACTAAGGTAACAAATACAACAACAGTGACTGCCTCGTTTTAACCAGCGCCTACCATGTCATTTCCTGTTTGTCCTTTCAAATAAAATCTTTCAATAAATGTATTCTTACTGTCCTTTTTGTATCCTTTCTTTTCAAAAGCCAGTCTTGGGCAGGTAATAGTACACATTTATACAAATATTTGTTTTAATCGGACTTTTCCGTAACCTTTTCCGTATCAACAATCCGCTTCATTTTTAGTGGAATCCTCTTTAGTTCGCATCTGCTTTAGCGCGTAGTACTTTAAGAGGGCTCTACTGTAGCGGGTATCAAGATTGTGACGTCAAGCTCGGAGGGGAACACAAAAAATTAGCAATTGCGTGGCAGGTGTGGGTGAGTGCCCTCGTGTTGCCCTGGCGTTACTCAAAACAGGTGCGCTGACTCATGCGAATCTGGCGTGACTCACACGCTTGCGTCATGGCCTGGGATTTCCTGGTCGCCTCCGAATAACCGAAAACTTCTCCAACTTTTACTAAAGTCTCTAAACACTGAGACGCCAATTTTTGCAGGAAATGTTTTCGATGACATTAAAAAATGTAAATCAAAGTTCATTTTTCTTTTAGGAATATTAGAATTGAAGATTTCGTTTTATTAAAACCCTCCTATTTTTAAAGTTTCTCTGCTATTTTGTTGATTTTTCAAATATATTTTATAATGTCATCACGTTGTAAAAATTTGAATAAGAAGCATGAAGACTTATTTAAGAAAAAAAGCAATTTGTACAACATTCATTTTAAGTTAAAGTGTAGGCGTATCTGAAATTAATAAAATGTATACCTATATGACATCAGATTTTAAATATAATGCATTTTTTCTAACTCCAATATCAAAGACGAAAGAACAACATACTTTATAACAGTACTGTAACTACAAAATTATGATATTTTAATTTCCTAATTTCCCTCTTCGCAATATTTTTATTACCGCATTTCCCCTTTTTGAACAAGATGAACGAATCGATAATTTGAAAATCACAGCTAAATTAATTACGGAAAAATCTGTCACGTATACCACCTACTTTACGAAAACTAGATCTTAGAGATTTGAACTACATGAGGGAAAGATAGAAGAGGAGGACGGGTAGAGATTTCATTTCTGTTGACGTTAAAATAGCATTTCCTTTCCTCAAAGATACTTTACATTCAATGAATCATGAGTTCTAATACGACTTTAAACCTTATTGAAATGATGAGTTTGATTAAGAACGTCGATGAATTCCTTACGAATTGAACTTTAAATGCGGAAGACTTTCTACACGGTTTTATTTAATTTACCTTGTATATAATTATATCTTGCCCTTTCTAATTTTGAATTTGTAACCAAGTTTTTTAAAATCGATAGTGAAGTAAATGGTGTAAAAGTGCGTCACGTGAGCAGAAATTATGAGTAGCGTGTGCTGTTAATTTTATTGTTCATCGACTATCGGAACGTGACAGGTTTATAGCCGTTTTATATTAAGTAGAGCGTCCAGTAGGTGGTAACGCCTTTCTCTTCAATACCCATCTGTCATCACCCATTTAATATAACCGTGGGCGAGGCCAGATTCATATCTTTAGTATCTGAGTACACTACGAGACATCAGAATCAGAATATTATTGAAATATTAACCACGATATCAAAACTGATATGAAGATAAACGGTAGTATACGAAATTCAACTAAAGGTTGTAAATTAGTGTTAAAATATCTAGAATTTACTGGTTTGAACCAATTGATTTAAGTTATTGTGAGAAAGTATTGGAATTAATTATTTTGTGCTTATAGACATTTTTGAAATGCAACTTTTACATAAGACAATACCAGCTCCTGCTTCTAAAGTGACCTAAAATGAATAATATATATATAATAGTTGAATTCCCCTATCCCATTGAATGTTTTTTACATAACTTCCTGGTCGACATAAATACCTTTCAGGGAGTTTAACAAATTACACAACATAATGTAAGGCCACCTTAGCGCTTTACGCTCAAAGGATCTAAAAACATGAATGTTATTAATATTTGGAATATAAAATGCGAAGTTATGGGAATGCAATTTAATAGTTATTATTTCTTTTAAAATCTTTAATTAAGGTATATATATATATATATATATATATATATATATATATATATATATATAGTCTCTCTTGGGTATATTTAATAGTACAGAAAGTTAGGTGGTTCGAAAATGTCTTTGGGAAAACAAAATTTTATTCGATTCAGTTGCAGATAATTTGTGATTGTGATCTACACTGAATTCTCCAAGAATCTGCTTATTACTCATAAATCATGGAGGTCCTAAATTTCGATGATTTGGAGCATATGTATTGCATGTCCAGAATTCCTAGTTTCAAGAAAACCAAGCTTGAAAGTATTGCCATCAATATTGTTGTTCGAATAATATTTCTGTCTCCTTGATAGCTGAGAGTGGGGTAGACTCGTGGTTGCATGAGATCACAAAAACAGCAGCAGTAACAAGAAACAAATCGCAATGTGAACACACAACAGTTAGACGACAGAGAACCCCATAGATGATGCATAACCAAACAAGTAATGGTGACAAATAACGTTCTTCAATAAGCAGTTATTTCGCGCTTGATGATGTAATATTTTCTTAATAAGCATCGGCAACTTCGCAGCGACATAATCAGAATTTAAGCCTCTGATTGGATAACGAAACCCCCTCTCCCCTGTCTGCCACTAGCTGTCAAGCAGAGAAATATTATTCATTGCATAATTCACGACCATGATGTAATGAGGGATTCAGTTCACGGGATTGGTCGAAGTAGAAACAATTAAACAATTAGTTTGACGACGTTTCGGAATATTTTAATTCCTTTCTCAGGGATAGAGTACAAAAAATGAACAAGGCATGCAGACAACATCAATATGAATATACAATACACAAATTGATTATAGAATTTGTAAAAATGATGGAAATTATACACATATTACTAAATAATTATGGAAATATTACAATCTCTCAGCAACATTAAGCTCATCATAATTATGTCCAGGTTCCAACCCCACTCCACATGGAGTTGCTGCAGCACAGGAGTCTATCCGTACCACGTCTGACCCACGCCAGGGCACCTAAGCAAATGAATGAGAATTCTACTATAATTCAGTTGTACGGTCAGGACCTCATGCTACAGTCACTCAACCATGTGCAATCGGTCAAGCGAGGGTTTAATTAAAATATCATAACAAGAACACTAAAAACTGAGAAATTACTGATACATTACATCACTACTTAATATTATTGACAATGTTATTTTGATTTATAATTAAGTAATTACATGTGGAAAGAAAAATAAAATTAATATTTTATATTGTATACAGTTTGTGTCAATAATTTGTTGTATTATTTTAATTTTCTTTTAATTTATTTAAATTTTATTTTATTTTTTATTTTGTTTGATTGATTGTGATTCCGGGCGCGTCAACTACTATGGTCATTACTCGCGTAAGGAGGTGGCGGTGGTCTTTCCCCGCTAGATGGCCAGATCCGGCGCCGACCTACCGTCGACTAACGGGGTTTCCCTCAACCAGGAATCTCCCACCAGCGGTGCACAGCCCCAATCGGAACTAGTTCTAAGTCCCTGACCGGTCTTCCGGCATATGTAGTAGTGTAGTGCATGTTAGTGTAAGTGTGTGTGCGAGGGGTGTTGGTAGTACAAGGAAGAGAAAGGAAAGATTGCACGCGGTCCATGGCCCGTTTGTTAGGGCACTGCTCCGGCATTCGCCTGGTGTTGATCGGAGAAACACGGGAAACTACCGATAAGATCAGCCGGCCGCTAGAATTCTCCTCCAGACAGCGCCTGAATTCGACCTAACTGAAAAGCTAATGTCGAAAATCCTGCCGTTGTCGGGATTCGAACCTAGGACCTCCCGGTCAGAGGCGCTGGAGTGACATCAGTTGATGCACTGATAAAGTTGATAAAAACCGCTCCCAGTTTTTATTTTGTTTTTATCTAATTATTTTATTTTTTATTTTTTAATTTAATTTTTTATTTTATTTTTATTTTATTTTATTTTATTATTTTATTTTTATTTTATTACTTTATTTTATTTTATTTTTATTTATTTATTTTTTTACAATCTGGTAATATTATTCGGACAATAGTTTGCTTTCTCCTGTATCACCCCCTGGCCGCGGGCCGCGTGTCGCCAGTGGTGGCGAGCGAGGAGCGCAGCACGACGTGGCGTTCCACAAGGCTCGCCCTGCGGCCCGCGACGCCCAGCGCGCCGTCCGCCTTGGTGACGTCGGGGGCGATGGCGGCGGTGGCGGCGGCGCAGGCAGCCCCGCCCCCAGCGACCTCGACGCAGCTGCCGTCGCTTCCGCTGCCGCTGCCGCCGCCGCCGCCACTCTCGCCAGCTGCCGGCGACGACGCGCGTGGCGCTGAGCCGGAAGCGCGTGGCGCGGAGGCGGATGCCGCCAAGGAGGTTCAGCCCTCCGGCGACGCGGTCGCAGGTATCAGTGGCTCCCCCTTCCAGTGTTGTTATACGCGCACGTTTCCTTCAGCCCAGGAATACCTACCCCCACTCCCTTGCTAACATTAGTCGAATGAAGAATAAATGACAGCAACGAGTGTCAAAAATCTGATAACCAGAAATGCTCGCTGCCGTGTAATAGAAACTATTTTGCCACTACAAATTTGATATAAAATTCCTTTTGTCAAAATAACCAAATTCCCCACTCCTCTCGCAACTAGCGAAGCAAGGCCTCAAGAAAATGTGCGCAGATAATACGTATCCCGCCGGGAGGGGGGGTAATGCTTGGGTTGATATAGAACCCTCAAAACTCAGCATCAAAACCGCGGAAATGAACTTCTCTATACAGCGTGTATCAAAACTCCGCGGCAAATTTGAGTAATGATCTCTGTACAGCGTGGGACAAAACTCAGCGGCAAAATTTCGGAAATTAATTTTCAATACTGAGAGAAGAGGGAATGTCCATTACAATACGTGTCCATACATGTTTCATTACCGAGTTTTCGGAATTGTTATTAATATGACTTATCCAGACTTTTATTAATGTTCGTGATCTTGATAGTTGAACTAAAATGCGAAACTCTGGTTAGAATTGTTGCATGAGTAATCATGTTGCGAATAAAATTTATGTTGGCTGAAAACTGACAGGAATCTGTGATATTTATTTGCTTTCTGTGGCTTTCAGCTCACAGCAAAACCGTTTTTGAATTTGTATCCCCTCTGAACTTTTCCCTTCTTGGACTCTTAAATCCTTTGATGTATTTGGTTCGTGAATAATGATAATTCGATTTGTGAATTGCCTCGTGAATAAATTCTCAATGCACGCATTGAAGCACCCTGGCAGTCAGCATTCAATATACCAAGCAATTTTGAACTTGTTCGGCATTCAATGTAAAGTCGAGCAGAGTCCTAAATTTAGGCAGCCTGAAGTCATTTGGTACATTTCTTATGATTCGAGACTCATTACTCTGAAACGAAGCATTTCTGGGCCCAATTTATAAGACACTCTCTCTTCTCTCTCTGTAAAGAAACCAATCCTGAAGTATCGGCCTTGAGTTTTGTTTCATTTTTAACAATATAATACTTTCAGCATTAGAGTCTTCCACTGAATACGACTGCATTTACAGCTGGAACTCAGTTCATTTACAATATCGCATAGTTTAAATGGACTAGTATACCCGTGCGAGAACTCTCGCATGTTAAACACCACCCTTTTCCCTATTTTTCTATTTCCATATTAAGCCCGTAATATATATTTTTCTTTAAGCCCCTCTTATCCTCCGTACCTTATTCTATATGTATCCTTGTAAATGATAGCAACACAATACACCCTTGCCAATACAAACTATTCTTGTTTAACGTTATTACCGAGCAGAGAGGTACACCGTGTTATTCAATCGCGTCGAACAGCAAGTAATTAGCTTCATTTTCACATATAGTTGCAGATTCTACAGGCTCTAAACCGTGGTATTGTATTCTATAGGAGGTGTAGAATCGAGAAGTGTCGAAACAGCAAAAATGTAGTAGAATGTTCAAGATCTCACACTGTAGATTACGATGTGAGGAACGTTCCTTTGATGCCTGCAGCCTCAAAATTTTAGTTTTTAAGGCCCTAAAACGCTTTGTTTATGAGTAATTTAGCGATAAAGATTCAAACATGCGTCCTAGTATTGCGGGTTGCATTTAATATGAATATTTACATGCTTTTTTATACAAATACTCCAAATTTTTCAAGTCAAAGTGCAATTCATCGAGGAATTATCTTTCTTCAGACTTCATTTATAAAAACTGGTTGCCTTTGAGAGCCGCAAAAGGTATGCATACTAGTGAAATAATATAGGAGACGATCTTCTTCTGCATGAAACAGGCCGAACCTCGTTTGCTCGAGATCTTGCCTTTTAAAATGCGCACAATCTTCATAAGCTGCCAAATACTCTCACGGAATATTGGTTGTCCAGTGGAGTCGAATACACTGTATACTTTATTTGTCCTATAAAGTGAAATATACGCTCTGTCAAATCCACAACTATGCAATTTCGATTCCATTTTCTTATAATATTTTCTTCTTCTCTTATATAGGGGTCAATTTTTGAAGTTTTCGATGTGTAGATACACTGTTCTGGACCAAAGGATTTCAGAATAATTATTTCTCTAATAAATGTACCGTGCAACGAAATGGTCATGTATGTACTACCCGATAAAATATAGCAATAGCATTCACCTTGTTCATTATGAAAGAAGTATTTCAAATGTTTCGGCCGATCCATATCATGTTATGTAGCAGAACAGTTAGTTTCACAAGGACGAAGATTGTCAACGCTTCAATATGTCGCACTATACTTACTCGAGCTCTTATGCTTCTTTTTTACGATTAAAGATAGCGTGTGTTGGACCATGTCTGCCTTCAGTTCCTGTGTTACAAATGGCATTCTAATAGACAAGGGTGGTTTATTAAGTCCTGTAAGCTTACAATTATGAATGTGAGTTTGCTAAAAGTGAAAATTTACGAGAACAACTTCTGATTATTTTTAGCATATTAGCAGATTTTAGGAGAGGATGTATCTGCCGAATAGGTTACAATTAAACTACTTGCAAAAGCAACAAATATTTCCGTCAGTAACGCTGATAATTTTGTGATATTGTAGTAGCTTTTCAACTTTACATGGTAGGAAACAATACATTGCGACAAAAGCGAATTCAAAAAGGGGCAGTGGAGTGTTCGCTCCTCCCTTTTAGCATACATTTGAATAATAAGGTTCACGCAATTTGTCGCGTGATACACCTCCTCAAGAACTGTTTTCATTAAGGAACTTTACGTGCGTCTCAGGGTGTTTGTAAAATAGTCGGTAAAGAACTTTGATTTGCAAATTGCCTTTACTGATAACGTTTTCCTCGAGAAATGTCCAATATTTATGATATCAGGAAACTGCCATGCATTTTCCAATAGATTACAAAATATCCACGTGACGGCTTTCGCGGGACAAAAACATTTCAGAATATCTGAATTTTCACTCTGATAAGTAAAGCCCGGAAGTTTGGCAAAATTGTTTTTTCGATTTTATGAATTTTAACAATATATTGTAACTTAATTACCACTTCATTGTACTTCTGGAGTTTAATTAGATTTTCTTTTTGCTTTTTTTGTCTCTTTTAGGTTCTGGTACCTATTTTTGCCATTTTCTTCCTTCTTCGTCATTATTTTTCTTTTTTCTCCTTGCGCCGATATCTATCAAGCTGGAAACACCTGCAAACCTGGATCATACAAACGAACGGTGGTGTTTTGTCTTTCCGTGAAAGCGGAAGCTCCAGGGTTAGGTATTGTTAAAAATCTAATTGAGAAAAGAAGATATTTTTGATTTTTTTCTATGATGCCGTCAGGCGTTTTTGCTCACGAGGGATCCTTTCCTGCTTTTCAGTATGACTTCCAACCCATTTTGGGGACAGAGCTCTCTGTTTATACGAGTAATATACCCTTCTTAGAGCTGCCGATAAGCAAGTGCGAAGAACGAAAACTATATTTCCATTTTCACTGATGCCATTTTATGATTCAAAAGGGAGTCCACGATAGCACTTCGTAGAGAGAGCGTCGCGAGTAAGCCAAATTCGTAGTCTTCATACTGAGTGATCATGTGTGTTCAAGATTACAAGGAAAAGATAGTTTCCTTCTATGAATGTGTTATACATTTTAGGGTTAGAATAAAAATGTGAAACATTTTAATTATTAATTGTTTACAATATTTTCTTTTAAATGGTGATTTTACATTGTTCTCATACTTTTTGCCCCCTTCTTTAGCTACGATGGCAAGTCAATAAATAACTCGCAAAACGGAATTGAGGCAAAAATAATCAAAGTAACTTTCCGACATTTATTTCACTTTTCCACATAATCACTCTGTACATTCAGGCACTTATCCCATCTCATTACAAATCCTTGAAAGCCAGCAGCAAAGAAGTCCTTTGGTTGCTGTCGCACCGCACGTGTAACTTCATTGATTACGGCATAATCTGTATCAAAATGACGGCCATTCAAATGATATTTCAGGGGCCCAAACAGACGAAAATCACTGGGGGCTAATTCATGGCTGTACGGTGGATGTTCCAAGCGTTCCCAATGAAATGTCCGTAACAGCTCCTGCATTGGTCTTGCTGTGGGAGGGCGGGAATTGTCATCCAGAAGAATCACACTCTTTGACAGAAGTCCAGGTCGCTTGCGGCGAATGGCCAGTCGGAGTTCCCGCAGAGTGGTGGACTACGACGCGGCATTCACAGTTTCACCATGAGGCTGGAATTTCTGCAGTATGACTCCCCGCATGTCCCAAACCACGGTGAGCAAACCCTTGCGGGCCGGTGGAATCGTCTTAAACTTTTTTCTTGTTGGGTAGGCGGTATGTTTCCATTCCATAGACGAACGTTTGGATTCTGGTTGAAAGTGGTGAACCCAACACTTGTCCCCAGTAACAATTTGTGCCATGAAGTCCCCTCCTTCCTCTGTGTACCGAGTGAGATGCTGCAAGGACAGACCCATTCTGTTCAGTTCGTGTTACTCAGTCAACTGGCGGGGTACCCATCGTGCACAAACTTTACGAAACTGCAACTGCCCATGCACGATGTTCCATGCGGTTCCATGTGAACAGCCTACAGCACGCGCTATGTTATTAATTTTCACACGCCGATCATTACGGATGAGTTGATCCACACGCTGCAATGTGGTTGCAGTTGACACCTCCGCGGGACGACCAGGACGCTCCCCATCTCTGATGCTTTTCCTTCCACGGTTAAACTTCTAGATCCAATTGAACACAGCTTTCCGTGAGAAACATTTGTCACCATAGACGGGACGCACTTCACGATGCACTTCTTCTGTGGACAGTCCTATGACCCTTAAAAAACGCACAACTGCACGCTTTCTTCTCGTGCACACTCATGCAACACATGTGCCATCGTGCACTAACAGCCTCGGACTGACTGAGTGCCTGCGAGATGTACGACAAGTATACATATGCTGCCATCTGCTGGCGAAACTTGGGCGCGAAATGTCAAATGGTATACGGCACACACATGTTTGCAACGTATTTATTGACTTGCTCTCGTACAATAAGTACCTTTTTGCATGCCTATTTTAGTAAAAATAAATGCTTTTTGCTTTCCTATTTGAAATAAAATAAATGCCTGAACTTCCGGACTCTAATGATAAGTGTTTACAAAGATTTATATAATTACAAAATTTGGTAGTAATGTTTTTCTGTAGATGCAAAAAAATGTTGCGTTTATAGTATGGAATATTGTTATTCTTGTTGTTTTTGTTTGTCTTTGTTATTGTTTACGAAAGAATTCTGTAAAAAGGAGACTCATATCGGATGTTGAAGGTGTGGTGGGGGTACGTATGAAAACGTAATCAGCTGATTGGACACACTTAGCCTCAGCGTCATCAGGCAGTGATTGAAGGATTTCAGCTTATTTCAGCATTTTTTCGACCAGTGACGTCACGCGTAGACATTCTTGACCAAAACCATCTACACAGTACGATTCTCAGCCGACGCTTTTCATGTCCCACCACCGGAGTTGAGTCTCCTTCTTACTGACAGTGATTTTACGTTACACTGCGTTGGTGCAGGGCGTGGCGCAAACTATGGTGACGGCAGCGGGGATACCAAAATTGAAGCCGTGATTAAAGCAGAAAACAACACGACGGAATTAGAACGCGAATACACACTTCCAGCGGAAAGAAAGAATATTGCACTCAGAGTTGTCGAGTTGGAATGCGAGAAGGAAATCACACCCTACAACACAATCGTCCACAGCGGAAATCAACACAAATCAGCATTTATTAAAGAAGTCCGCAGCACCGAGTCTATCGAAGAGCACATCTCTACGGACGGACACGACGAGAACAAACAAAACGGCGTGGGTGTGGAACGAGAGGAGGAACAGCTGAGCGACACCCACCCCGTGTCAATGGCCGAAGGCAGCGAGAGTTCAGCAGCCAATAGAGACCGCGACAGCAGCGAGGAAGAGCGACCCCTGGCTGTGGGCGAGTTACCGGAGGTCCCGGATCTCGACTTGGTCTCGCGAGAGTCGGCCCACTCCTTTACATCGACGCACTCGTCGTCGTCCACCGCGTCCACGTCGGCGTCCACCGCGACGTCGTCCTCGGCGTCGTCGGACACCTCGGAGTCGTCCGGCTCCTCCGCCACCTCGCGCTCTTCAGCGACCTCCGGCAGCGCGTCGCGGAGCTCTCGCTCTCGGCCTCGCCTGCTCTCCCGGTCGCGCTCGCCCTCCACCTCGTGGGCCAGCACGCAGGACGGCGAGGGCGCGGACCGCAGCGAGTGCCTGTGGGGGTTCTGGGCCGAGGGCGCTGCCCGGCGGGCGGGCGGCAGAGGGCCCCGCACGGCGCCAGCCGACACCCGCAGCGTGGGCACGGCGCCCGGCGCCTCGCTCGACGACGACGCCACCGACGCCCGCTCGCAGACCTCCTCCTCGCCCTCCAGCGACTTCCCGCTGCTGATCGCGCCGCCCTCCACGCCCTGCGAGTGGTACGTACCGCCCGCGCACAGAAGGGCTCGGAAGGACGGGCAGCTGGGACAACTCGCCCCAGTCCCCGACTTGAATGGGGTCCCAATTATTTTCATTAAAATTTCCATTATTTGTTTCATTATTTTCAACAAAAAATGAAACAAAGGCCGACCTGGATGGCCGAGGTGGCTAAGAGCGAGTACCGACTCAGCGCTTCGGTCCGAAGGGTCGCGGGTTCGAGTCCCGCCTTGGACATGGCTGTTTGTCCCTTGACTTTGTGTGTGTGATGTCGCGGAGGGCCTCGCGTTCTGCTGACCCCAGATCAGAGGAGCCCGCAAGTGTTTGTCTAGTGTATGGTCGAATATGCGTCCCTTCGGGACGTAAAGGGCAACCAGCTGTCGGCTGGATAAAAAGCCCTAGGAAAAAAAGAAACAAAGGAGTTTGGTAGTTGTTGGTAGTAACTAAGTTGTAGTTCACTGACTGAAATAAAACGGAGTATCTACACACAAAAAGCTATTATATTTATTGGATCAGAGCTACAGTATATTTCCGTACATTGATAAACTGAGCTTATTATCCAACAAAATTAACCGCCATAACTTCTACGACTTGCATGGAGAGATGAATTGTTATGTATTGGTGTGTATTAGTGGTGCGGGGCAGCCGGAGCAGTACTCTAACAAACGGGCCACGTACCGCGCCCGATCTTTCCTTCTCCTATCCAGATCCTTTATCCTATCCACATCCTTTACAAACACTTACCCTCTCATGCTATACGCAATCACACTTGTCTGCAGACCAGTCGAGATCAATAGAGCATGAACCGGTTGGGGCGGTGCCCCGCTGATGGGAGATACCTGACTGGGGAAAATCTCCACAAGTCGACGTAGGTCGGCGCCGGATCTCGCCAACCAGCGGGGAAAGATCGCCGCCACTTCCAGGGATGAAAAGATGCACTACCATTACGAGACTAATGACCTCAGCAGTTGATGCTCCCAGCATCACTAATCAATCAAACCGGGAGCGATAGCTCAGTGCATCAACTAATATCACTGCGGCGCCTCTGACCGGAGGTCCTAGTTTCGAGTCCTGGCGGCGGCAGGATTTTCGACACTAGCTTTTCAGCTAGGTCCCATTCAGTCGCTGTCTGGAGGACAATTCTAGCGGCCGGCTGCTCTGATCGGTAGTTTTCTGTGGTTTCTCCGATCAACACCAGGCGAATGCCGGAGCAGTACCCTTTCAAACAGGCCACGGACCGCGCGCGATCTGTCCTTCCTCTTCCTTGTCCTATCCTCTCCCCTTACACACACACACTTACACTAACATGCACTACACTACCACATATTCCGGGAGACCGGTCGGAAACTTAGAGCTTGTCGCGGCTGAGGCAGTGCCCCACTGGTGGGAGAGTCCTGGTTAGGGGGAAAGCCCACTAGCCGACGATAGGTCGGCGCCGGATCTCGCCATCCAGCGAGGGAAGATCACCGCCATCTCCCGAGAAAAACATGCACTACCCTAACGGGACGAATGACCATTGACGCGCCCGAAAACACGAAAAAATCAATCAATCAAGTATACTTGTTCGACTGTCTTTGAGAACCGTGATGTCACGTACGCGCAGCTCGAAGACGTCGCTGGGGCGCGCTGCGACGCGGCCGCCGCAGTGCGGCGCGGGCGGAGGCGCGGGCGGGGGGCGCGCGGGGTCGCCGGCGCGGGGCGGGCGGCCGCGGCGCCGCGCCAGCCTGCACATCTCCATCCCGGGCGTGAGCCCCGAGTCGCAGGGGCGCGTGCCGCCGCCCGCCGCGCAGTCCTCGGCCGCCCCCGGCCGCGAAGGCGCGTCCTCCGCCGGCGGCGCCCCGCCCACGCGCCGCTCCGCCGCGCGCGCCCCGCTCCACTCGCCCCCCGCGCACAGGTGACGCCCACAGTTGTTTGCACGGGGACCGGTAGCTCAATGCATCAACTGATGTCACTGCAGTGCCTCTAACCTAGGTTCGAGTCCTGACGGCGGCAGGATTTTCGACACTAGCTTTTCGGCTGGGTCAAATTTAGTCGCTGTCTGGACGAGAGTTCTAGCGGCCGGCTGCTCTGATCGGTAGTTTTCCGTGGTTTCTCCGATCAACACCGGGCGAATGCCGGAGCAGTGCCCTAACAAACGGGCCATGGACCGCGCGCGCTCTTTTCTCCCTCTTCCTTGTCCTATCCTCACCCCTTACACACACACACACACACACTAACATGCACCACACTACCGCATATTCCGGAAGACCGGTCGGGAGCTTAGAGCTTGTCTTGGCTGGGGCGATGCCCCGCTGGTGGGACAGTTCTGGTTAGGAGGAAACCCCGCTAGCCGGCGGTAAGTCGGTCCCGGATCTTGCCATCCACCGAGGGAAGGTCACCGCCGTCTCCCGAGGA
This sequence comes from Teleogryllus occipitalis, assembly GCA_011170035.1. Taxonomy (NCBI): domain Eukaryota; kingdom Metazoa; phylum Arthropoda; class Insecta; order Orthoptera; family Gryllidae; genus Teleogryllus; species Teleogryllus occipitalis. The sequence goes on along the minus strand of BLKR01000683.1, from coordinate 249,558 downwards.
AAAATATGCACTACACATACGGGGCTAATGACCTAAGTTGTTGACGTACCCGGAATCTTTAACAACCAACCAACCACAGCTGCTTGCGTTGCACTGTCTTGTTTAGTGATGGCCGGGGCTCGGATTCTGATGACGTAAAATTTATTTGAAAATAGAGAGTTTTTGCAAGACGGGAAATTCATTGTCGTAGTACGTAAATATTATCGTGAATCAGAAATTACGAATCTTCAGAAAAATTAGTTTTTGCATATCATACAATCAAAACATAGGTTAAAACTGGGAACTACTTGAAACTGGATACCTCTAACAGGATTTAAAAGTTTTTATTGAACATTGTGTATCTGTGAGTCCATCTTTGCTTTTATAAGCATTACAAGATAGTAAAACCTATAATAGGCCCCTACATGAATTCTGATTTTATCATAGGAATATGTAATACATGACCTTATCTCCACAGAAAATTATAGATTCCCAGATAGTCTTAGAAAATAACCCCGTTATTTTACTATATCATTTATATCGTTTATATTAGGAATAGGAAATGTATGGCATTTATAACACCCTGTGGATAAATAATAAAAACTACTTTACGTAGTTTACGACAAGTTCTGTCGTAGACGACAAAACAGGAAGAATGACGGGACCAGTCAATCGAAATCCCGTCATTTGATGTCGGCGCTTGCGCAGAACAATTCCCCCCAGAATTGTCGTGTTACGTTTTTCAAATTCACGACTTGCAAAAACTCTCTAATGGCCTAACGGTAGACGTGTTTGCGGTACACGCTGCTAGGTTGTGAGAAATCGTCACACGATTCTCGTCACAAGATGTCACAAGATGTCTGTATTTCTAAGTGCTATATGCTCCATCGATTGAACAAGAAGAGTCAGTTTTTACTCAAAAGTCACCTGTCCCAGCGGTTGGCATCTTACCACGATGGAATCTTTCCCCAATGCCAACATAACCTCAGAACCCACAGATAAGCAAGTAAGCAAAACCTTTTCTCTTGTGGTGCAATCTGAAATTTACTCCAACAAAAGCCAAGCGATTGTGATTGAAGTCCAAAAAGGTATTATCATCAACGATTATGTATCTAAAATTGCCTCAATCGTTAACCCCTCATATCTTGGTTTTGTTTCAAGAATTTCTAATAACAGAAGCTGTTTGTTTTTCTCAACTCAAAAGATTGCTGTACATATTGGAATACACACAGATTTATCATTTTTAACAATCAAAAACTGAAAATACGACTGAAAATACTCATCAATAAACAAGTACGGGTTATTATCTCTAATGTACGGCCTGTTATACCTAACAAGTTAATACTGAGCATATTCAATAAAAACAACAACAAACCCTCCACTAAGATGTCATTTATCAGAGCCGGGATCTCGGAACCTGGCTTCTCTCTTATTGTGAGCTTTAGGAAGCAGATTTATATCGATCGGGATGATATTGACAAGTTACCGCATTCTGCACTGGTACAATCAAGACATAACATATTGTATTAACTGTTTCACTGATAATGTAGTACTATGTTTCCTATGGAAGCAGGAAGGTCACTTTGCTAACAATTGTCCCTCTCATCACAAACACACCAATAACAGTGACTTCTCAGCAAATGAAAATCAATCTGCACCAACTACTAATGTGCAGAATTCTTCAATCACTGTGCCGCATTTAATGATAATGATATTTTCCCTAATCTCCTCAAAAAACCCTCCAAACTGATTTCCTTGCAACTAAAAACCAATCTGTTTCCACTACCAATTAACACAATTCTTCCACTCCTGACCTCCCAATTACATAGCTACCCCTAATCTCCATTAAGAAAGCCCCCAAGTTAAATTCCATACAACTGATAACCAATCTACACATTCTATTAATCAACAGGAATCTGATAATGGTAATAATTGTGTACCTAAACTTAATAAAAGAGGCCCCCAATCTGTCTCCTCTAATGTTCCTTAATCTTCAAGTACCACAAGAAAAGCAAATACAACTCTGAAACAACCTAAAAGGAAAATGAACAACTAAATGAACCAAGCAAATCTAAAATAACTAAAAGTAGAACTGTAGAGGAACTAATATCTCATCTAAACCCAATTATTGAAGACAATCAAAGCAAATTTCTCCTTACCATCAATTTAAATCCTTCCTGGAAAATTCCTTTAATGCTGTTGACCCCATCCTCATACATTACTCCCCTAATGTATCAGCTCTCATTCAAATGATGTCTAACCTGTACCGACACCTTCCAAATAAAACAATAAAAAGCAGATTTACCAAACTTTGTAAAAAAATGTATCTGTGCTACCACCTTCTGAAGAATTATGTACTGAATCAGACTCCAGTGCAGACATCAGCTCAAACAAATGAATATTCTCCAATGAAATATAAACGGTTTTTATTCTAGACTAGAAAGTAAACAGCATTTGTGCGACCTTACCCACCCAGAAGTCAGCAAATGTTATCAAGATCCTATCACCAACTTCAATTATTATATGCAATCTATTCTTACCAAACAGCTATAATTTTACCGCACAAAAATTAATCGTGGCCCGATGGTCGAGATCGCTAAGGCAGTAGTGTCGTAGTGACCTCGGACCGAAGGGTCGCGGGTTCGAGTTCCGCCTTGGACATGGTTGTATTTGTGTTCGTTCTTTCACCCCTTATCATCACAGTTTCGTTTCACCTTCGTAGTTACCATAACGTTAATGCCAATAGTGGTCGCTAATGACCTAGATGTTATTACGACCTTAAATAACAAAAAAATAAATTAATCGACATAATTAATGAACTGGAAAAAACATTCCTCATTCTAGGGGATTTCAACCGTCATAATACTGTATGGGGGTCTCATAAAACTGATATCAAAGGCCTCGTGCTTGAAAACATCTTTGAAAACCATGATTGCGTATTGAACACTGGAGAATCTACACATGTCAATATCAGCAACAATAACGTTAGCGCCAATTCATCTGTTTTATCCACATGCCTTGCACACAAATGCTTTTGGAACGTTTCAGACTACCCATATGACATCGTTCATTTCCCCGTTTTTATTTGTATTAACAACATAAAGATTACATGGGCTCCCTCAGTTCACATAAACAGATGAAAATTCAGTAAAGAGTAACAGAACTTCACCTCTACATCTCCTATATGTGGTAATATACCCTTTGAATTTCACAACCTCGATGCTACCATCCAATCCTTCTGTAACTTGATTATTACTGCAGCTAACTTGGCTACTCCTAAATTATTTTTCAAAATTGAAAGGACAGACACACCATGGTGGAACCGACTGTAACGAAGCAGTAAGGAATTCAAAACGTGCATCTAACCGTTATAAGAAACATAAATCAACTGAGAACACACGTGAATACAAAAGGACCTGAGTTATCACAAGAAGAGTCATCAAAGAAAGCAAAGCCAAGTCTTGGTCTAAATACTTATCATTAAACAGTAACTGTAACATTAATGATACATGGAGAATAATCAAAGCTATTCAAGGAAATAAAAATAATATTGTATCCACTTTATTAAAAGCAAGATAAAATACTTACTGCCCCATCTGACATTGCCAACCAATTTGTCAAAACATTCTCCAATAACTCCAGTTCCAACAACTACATGCAAGAATTTCTTTCATATAAAAACGAACACGAAACCGAACTAATCCCTAAAGGGAATGAAATTTTAGCAAGTTACTACCAACTTATCGTGGATATCTCACCACATCAACTTGAAGTTATTGAATCCTCCAACAATTTATTGTTCTCCTGGCCTCAACAATAATCCGAATATTTTCCTAAAAATCTACCCTCTAAAGGAAATTCTATTCTACTACGCATCTACAACTCTATATGGAGAGAGAAAACCTTCCCTAGTAGCTGGAGACTAGCTACTTTCATTCCTGTTCCTAAGTCCGGTAAAGACCCGGTCATCACTGGTAACTACCGGAGAATTCTTGCGCCCAGCTGCTCTAACCGGTAGTTGGTTTCTCCATCAGTGTCCTAACAAAAGAGTCGTGGACCGCGCGTGATCTTTCCTTCCTCTTTCTTGTCCTATTATCACCCTAACTTACACACACTGTACATTTACAAGCACTACACTACCACACATACCTAGAGATCGATCGAGAGCTTAGAGCTTGTCTCGAATGGGGCGGTATCCCGCTCGTGGGAGATGGGAGATGCCTGGTTGGGGGAGAACCCCGCAAGCCGATGGGAAGGTCGGTGCCGGATCTCGCCATCCAGCGGGGGAGGATCACCATCACTACCACCACCACCATCTCCCGAAGCCTAGAGCTTCTCCTGGCTGGGGCGGTGCCTCGCTGGTGGGAGAGTCCTGGTTGGGGGGAACCCCGCTAGCCGACGGTAGGGCGGCGCTGGATCTCGCCATCCAGTGGGGGAAGATCACCGCCATCTCCCTAGGAAAAAAACATGCACTACACTTACGGGACTAATGACCTAATCAGTTGACGCGCCTGGAATCACTAACCAACCAACCACCTCCGAGCACACTCTACACTTACTGGTCTAATGAATGAATTTGGCCGGAGACGCTCCCGAAAACACAAATCAATCAATCATCACCCAGAGGTTGTTTGGTGAGCGCAGGGGCGGCGCGGGGCCCGCGGGGCGGCGCACGGGGTCGGTGGCGGGGCCGGGGGCGGCGGCGACGGCGGGGGCGGCGGCGCAGGGTAGGGTGTCCCCGGTTCGACGCATTTCGGCCGCGGGCCGCACCGCGCTCTCGCCTGCAGGTACGTTCGATGTGCGAGGTAGAATGTCCATGAAGGCAAACACTATACAGACAATACAGGGCACTTGGAACCTTTCTCATACTATTAATGGGCGACAACTACTCACTAGCGAATTTAATGACGTAACTTGGAAATTGGCGACAAATTAAAATATACCACATGTACAAATCATTTTGGAAGTCTGTGGTTTCTAATAATTCAATTTTTTATATTATTATTTTTTATTTTGTTGTTATTAAAACTCTTTTTTTATTTTATCTTTTTACATTAAATTGTATGTTCTTGAAATGTAAATGTACAAAACTACGAGCAATACGAAACAGTCATTCGATTATTTAATACCTGCATTTAATTGGAGAATTATTAGAATGTTCATAACGAAACACTACTTCTCATCACGATAGAATAAAAAAAAACTATTCTTTTGAATTTTATAATTTGTGAGATCAAATGCAGCAAACACCTCCCGAGACATAAAAAAGTTACTGACGACCAAAAGAAAATATTTTAATCACTGCGAAACGTAAGTAAACGTTATCGTAAGTTAACTAAAAATCATTCAAACTTTACACTTCGTACTTGATATCACAACGGCCATGAGAGGTCAGACCACCAGGGGCGCTAGCTTCAAATGTCTCCCGTTATATCGTCGTGTATTGTTGCCGGGTACCATGTATTGTCTCTACAGTATTTGATGTAGGTGCAAAAAGGTAAGTTCATGGGTCAAGGTGGTGCACCGTATTGAAAATACGACCGTCATCATTAGGAGCAACTCGGCAGCGTCTCAGAGTAGCGCCCGTCTCATTCACTCTGACCCGGTCCAGCACCACTGAGAAAGGTGACGTGGGTCACCTCTGTGAACGCCAGCGTTTGCATGGCAATCAACGGATATATTCAGTGACGCTGCTAATAGTCTAGATTGAGGCTGCTATTTAAGAATGCGGGCTTCCGCGCTACTGGTGGCGGGGTTGTTTTTCTTCACCGCCCGTGTGAATACTTTCATTGAAACAATTCTTGACCAAAAGCGCCTCTCGGCAGCTACAGCTAGAAGGACCGAATCCCTTCATATCCAGCGTCACAGAACGTGAGAAAAACGTCACAATGCGTGAGACAGCTGTAGGATTGCGATTGGCAATCAATATGTTAACAATTAAGTTCAGCGGTGATTCCGAGGGACCTAGTGTGATCGTTGTCATTTAGAATTGTATTCTGCAGATGGTGGTGCCGAAGCGAGAATGGTGGCGGGAGAGCGACAATAACGTAGCAGTTCCACTAGGCAGTTCGTGTGAATACCTCCATCTAAACCAATACTTTGCTAGCATATGTGCCAATCAGAAACGCTTTCTAGTCGACCTTTTGGAATATCAAGGTTCTAATTGAAAAATTGAAGAAAATGAGTTGTTAATGCGATAAGGTTCTATCCGACTTGTGCTTCAAGTGGAATAAACTTGTGCTGAATTCTGTGGATAAATATCTACTGTAAAAATAATTGCTGTGGGTAGCGATGTGTGAATAACTGGTGAGATGGAACTTTGTCATCAATTTATTCGATATAACTGAAATGTTAGTGGGGACGTTGTCGTTCTGAGGGCCCCTTCACACGGCGTCACTCAGCAGCGCTTCCAGGTGGGGCGTCTCCTGGCAAAGCATTGGTTTAAATGGAGGTATTCAATACGAGAGTGAAGGCACGCTGCTGTGGCGGTCGCAGCGCAGAAGCGCGTCAGCGCTTCCGCTACCGGGACACAGTTCTAAATGGCAGCATTCACACTAGATGCGCCACTGAACCAGTTTCTGCCTGCCGCCTCCCTTTCGGTCGCCTGAGCCCATAGCGGCGTGACTCACGAAACCTTCCTCTCTCGCAGTCTGCGACGGTCGGCGCTGGCTGATTCTGAAGGGCTCTGCCGCTTCTCAGTGGCGCCAACGAGTGGCTCCGTGTGAAGGCCAACTAAAGGGTTGGAGTGCCTTTTAGACCTCATTCACAATGCAAACTTAAACGTAAACATAACGAAGCCGCAAACCCTAGAAATGAGTTATTAAGGGATGTCTTGGCGCAATTCCTTGACGCAACCGTAAACACAAATCCGTACACTTAAAGAGTTCACAAGCACCAAGCTTTTACGTTAAGTTTACGTCGGAATTCTACCGAAAAGATATCAGAGAGCTGCATGAAAGAAACAAACATGGTGGATTTCAGATTGTGTTCAGGTAGTTTGTGGTTATGTCATTTCTTTCCTGCTATGTACTGAACAAGTTTGCGAACGGTTTTGATGCGAGTAGTGAATTCAATGAAATAATTTTGGCCATTTTCTTGTGACTTTAACTTGACGTGGCGAATAAAATTTAGTCGACTCCGATTATAGTGAACTTCTGGGGACTTACAATTTCGGTTCACTGTATCAGAGGTTCGCTATGTCCAATGGTGCCAAAATTAAGTAGAATTTCTCCACAATTATTTATTTTATTAATATATAAATACAGCAACATTCGTTAACTGTACGAACTAAAAATTTCAATATATTTATGTGTTCTTAAAAATATGAATGATTTTCAATTGTTTGCATCATACTTTTTCATTAGTAATTCCTCCAGATCCTTCTCTAGAGTTCGTGTTCTATCCACACTTGATTCTGCATTGTCCTCTGTCTCTAAGTATCGTTATGCAGTCTTCACACCTATCAATGCCTCTTACACTGTTGGATCACCGTTCCTCTCGTGAATTTGGTACAAGAGAATCCTTGTTTATAACGTAAAGGAATTGCCAGCACTAATACAATAGCTACTCGCACACATATATAAAGACAAATCCATAGTAATATCGAAAAAAAGCTAGAAACCATGGTGAAAATATCTTTTCTTTTCTTTTTAATATTTCGAAAGTATTTCTCAGTGTTTTAATTTAACATTCAAACACACACACGTACACACACACGCACCCACCCACCCACACACACACACACACACACACACACACACACATATATTATAATTATATATATATATATATATATATATATATATATATATATATATAATTATTACTGATAAATGTAATTTGGGCGCCAGGAAAAGTTTATACTTGAAACCTAATGATTCCTACGTAATTTAAATATCTTTCCTTCCAAAATTATGTTGTGCTAGCTCAGTTAATTGGGATTCGAAGTTCATAATTGTTGCTACTTACTCTGCAACCAATTATTCAATCTGCCATCCATAAGGAGTGGCGAGGAATCTGAAAATCTTATTAAAATGCTGGATTGCACGAACAATGATAATCAACTTTCTTGTAACTTATCAAATTATAATTTATTATAATAATCAAAAATTAATCAATCTTTGGTCATGACCAGTTTTCTCTATATTGCAAAAGTTATAAAACCTTGTTATTCATTCGTGGGTCTTCGCGCGCTCTCCACTTCTGTTCGATGGCACCCCGCAAAACCTTCTCCGTCGACGCAGCAGAATCTTGCTTCTGGATAAAGTCCTCGCCTAATGTCCGTGATCTGGTTCCAAATTCTCCCGACGATATTATTATAATCCGTGACTTCGCTCACTTGCGTCTCAGGTGGACACCTAGACACGTATTTTACTTCCTACAAGAACGCTCTATTCTAATATAAAAAACGATAGTTAATTTTATGTAATACAACTGTCAATTACCGTCTTTCCTCGACCTGGTAAAATATATCAGAAGCCTACCCGCTCATCACCGCGTTGCTCAAGCGAATGAATGTTCTTCTCTCGGAAGCATCCGAATTTTATTTCCTTTTCTTTGTTTCTAAAAATTTGTCTCTCAAAACAATGCTTATTCCACCTGTGCTCTGTCATTTCAACCTAACGAAAATGATCCTTAACGCCGGTTGTTTATTTGTCACATAGCGACCCCCTCGCGATGATCTATATGACATCCCTATATTCTATGTCATATAAAATGACATTTCCATAATAAAAATGGTTCGTTATTTTGGTATATCACAATATATACACACATATATACATATAGAATCACTCAGTTATGCTAATGGTTTACAGGTTAATCACGAACCTCTTTTAATACGGATTTTTATTGTATTTTTTGACAAATTTAGTATTAAATAATTGTCGCAGCCCCTTGAATATTGGGGGCCCTGCAATAACACGGTACTAACTTACGTTTGTCATTGTGAATGCTTGTTTGTAAATTTTACTGCTAAGTTTTCGGCATTACGTTACGTTTAAGTTCACATTCTGAAAGAGGCTTTTGTGACGAAAGGGGGCCCTTACATCGTTCTCCAATTTCCGCCTCGTGTCACCCCTCCCCCAGGCGGAGGCGGCGGCAGCTCGCGCGCGGGGGCGGTGGCGGCGCCAGCGACGGCGCCCGCGGCGGGGGCGGCGGGGGCCGGCGCCAAGGCGGGCTCCACCAGCGCCCGCCCGCCGGCCACCGGCATCGTGGTAGTGGGCGTGGGCGGCACAGCCACGTGGCAGCGCGGCGGCCAGGGGCGGAGCGCGGCCGCGAGCCCGGGGGCGGGGGCGGGCGTGGGGGCGGGCGCGGGAGCAGGCGCTGGTGGCGGCGCCGGCGGGGGCGGCGGCGCGGGCGAACGCGCCACGTGGAACCACCGCAAGCCCGCCACCGAAAGCATCAACGCAGGATGAATGTGGATGAGGGTGTATGAGTTTTTTTAATAAATATTTTTTTAAATTTTTTTTCGGTTATGAACTACCTGATTATTGTTGGGCTATTAAGATGGTTGCTCCTCAGGTGAAATATAGAAGAAAATCGTAATTTCTTACTTTCTAGGTGAGTAAGAATATTTGGATATTGTAGAGTTAAGAAAGAATGCAGAAAGTTTTTAAATGTTTGAAATTATAAATTCTTGTCTCTCGTAAACCTTCCGTGATGGGAAAAAATGACACATTTGAATCCAGGAGAAATTAGAGATGCTACAGAATGGAACAGACTATCTCGTACCAACTTTTTCTAATTTCTTTGGTGTGGTCTGGCTTTAAGGCCGTGCTCCATTCTCTGACCAGCTGTCAACTATGGTCGCCCAAAGTACATTTTTTGACAATTTCTCAACTTTTTGCTTTCCTAGTAGCACAACTGAATCATTACTTCAAGAATAATAAAGAAGAGTGAAAACTCGTCCTAAATAGAAGTTTTCATTGAAAAATTCGTAGTTTTTAAGAAAATGGCGATGAAGCATTACTGTAAACGAGAAATTTAAGCTCTTTTTCCCAGGAATCTATTGAGTTTTCGAAAAACTTCATTTGAAGTAATTTGAAGCGCTTTCACTCACAAATGTAATAATGCATACAAATCGATGGTGTTATTGATGGTGTTTTGAAATAAAACTGAACTGTCCTTTTTAGTTTACTATGTTGATCTTTATTTTACTGATTTTACATCGTAACTGACTTGACTACTGAAAAATGAATTCGGAACAAATGCGACTCGCCAAAGATAGCGCTGTTTGATCAGTTTTCAGTATTACAATCATAAAGAAAATAAATGCCCTAATATTATTAACATATTCTGGCCATCCTTGAAAGGTGCGCTTTCAAAACAAAAAATTACTTTTGATACAATGGTTCGTCGCAAGTACAATCTTCATCGTCGATTGGTAGTAGACACAGCTTTTTGACGCTCCTTGTGAAGACACCTTCAGGGGTTTTTAATGTGACTACTCGAATTTCACCGTCTAGTCTGGGATGTAATTCGATTACTTGCCCTCGTGACCACCTGAAAGGCGGTACTCCTTCTTCAATAAGTATTCCATTTTGTTCTTCGCTGCAGCTCCTGCAGATACTCTCGCTGCCACCGCTGTCACACGATCTGACGAATCTTTTTCAGGTGCTGCCACCTTGACAAATGATTGTCGGGTTCCTAGATATGATTTGTCTGCATGGGTTGAATTAGTGAGTCGCCAATTAGGAAATGGGTGGGGGTGAGGACACTAAAATCATCAGGATCGCTAGTGAGGGGGGTCAGGGGTAGCGAATTTAGGATTGCCTCAATATCGCAAAGCAAAGTAGACAGTTCCTCGAAGTAAATGCGTCCCTGAGACACGGTGTACAAATGTCGCTTCATTATTTTTACTGCCCCCTCCAATCCTCTAAAATGTGGCGATCGAGGAGGAATGAATTGCCAAGTTATACACTGCTCTGCTAAGTATGAAGCGATGTCTGACGACTCCCTCGTCAGGAATGAATTCAACTACTTCAACGCGTTCGCAGCGCCAACGAAATTTCTCCCATTGTCGGAAAACATCTAACACATTCTTCTACATGCAGTAAACCGCTGTAAGGCTGCCAAAAAGGCTTCAGTGATAAGGTCCGAGACAAGCTCCAAGTGCACAGCCTTTGTGCTGAAGCAAGTGAAAACTGCTACGTAGCATTTGAAAATCTGAAGCCTGCCTCTCCGCTTACTCTAAGTTGAAACGGGCCTGCATAATCAATGCCTGTTACAGTAACAGGCCTAGTAACCTTCGTGACCCTTTCTTTTGGTAAATCGCCCATACGGACTTCAGGAAAGGACGGGTTAAAACGAAAGCAGTTCAAACTCTTTCGAGCGAGAAAATTTTCTGCGCTTCCCTTCGACCACCAATCGGCCAATACCTTTGACGAGTGACATGCAAAAGTTACGTGGACAATGCTGCAGTCGAACGTGCTCTCTTCTCGTGATCGATGTTGTAGTATGATGATTGGCTGGCAGAACGATAGGATGTTTCTGCTCTTCCGTGAGTGATGAATGTTTCAGTCTTCCGCCGACTAGTTTCAAGCCGTCTTCATCGATGAATCGAGTGATTTTAGTGGACTCCCTTTTGGTTGATTTCCATTGTTTATCAAGTTTTTTCGGAACGATGATAATGCTTCCATCTTAGTCCATCTGATGATTGTAGTTTCTGCTTGACGTAGCTCCGCAGGCTTTAAGTAGCCAGTCATCGTTTCCTTTGGTTCCTTCCTTCCAGTCTTTACATGTATTCTGGATTTGATATTTCCAATATACCTATGCCAGTAAGCAATCAGCCGACATAATTTAGAGAAGGAGGAATATTTATGCAAAATCCGAGAACTATTCGTTATTGTTAGTGTCGTCTTTAAATTCTTCAGCTCTGGCAGGTCGGTTTCTGGTTTCATTGAAGAACTTGGTCGTGATGTTGTAGCTAGCCACTCAGGTCCGGACCACCAAAGCTCCTTGTGTTCAATCTCCTCTGGTGAGATTCCACGATATATAAGGTCTGCTGGGTTGTCTTTCGAAAGGACATGGTCCCATGGTTGCATGTTCAGTTGCATCCTGAATTTTTGTATCTCTATTCGCAATGTATGACCTCAGTAGTAGGGGTTTAGTCTTGATCCAACCCAAAACAATTGTGCTAACACTCCAAAGGAAGGTATTTTTTATTCGGTGTGAGATTGCGTCTATTACCTCTCTCAGAAGTTTTGCGAGTAGAAGTGCTCCCTGTAATTCTAATCTAGGTAAAGATATGGTTCTGTTAGGATCAACTGCCGATTTTGAACTAATCAATCTGGAGGTAATAACTCCATCATGATTTTTGCTGACTGCATAAATGAAAGCTCCAAATGCTTTCTCAGAAGCATCACTGAATACGTGGATATGAAACTTGAATTCTTGGTTATGTGGATACATATTTCGGTTGATTGTCAGCTTATTTAACAGTGGCAATGAAATGTAATAGTCGTTCCAAATGTCGAGCTGCTCCTTGTTGAGTGGTTCATCTCAGTCGAGTCCATCTACCCATAATCGGTGCATTATAATCTTCCCTCTGATGAGAACTGGACTGGACCAAGCGGGTCGAATACTTGAGAAATCTTGGATAGAAACATCTCGTTTTGTGATTGCTGGTTTCTGTGAGAGACTGGTTTGAACTTGCAAAGTGTCTCACTGAGATTTCCAAACAAGTCCCAACGTTTGGCTTCTGCTTCGTCCAATATTATTAAGTCGTGAGTGAACTCGTGCACGACTTTGCTTTAGCTTTGCGAATTGCGACATCCTGAATTGAGAATAGGTTTGAAATTTTATGAGTTGTTTTTGGTGCTGGTTAGTACAATATTAAAAAATGATTTAATGTTTTTGACTTTACTTAGATTAGATTGAAATTAGGAATTCGAAAGGATAATTTTATGGCGACTCACTGACCTGAACTTCTGTCAATGTTGTGTGTGCAATTGATGTTCTCTGCCACGTCGCTGTCCGATGTCCGATCGTTGTGTTGCCGCAAAAAAAACTTCTCCCGTCGATCAAATTCGCAAATTATTACAGTTGCTTTGATTAATGCCGATGTTGTTGATTAATACTGTTGCTCCTTGTCGATGTTGAGATATCAAAAAAATAGGCGTTTGTAGACTGCTTCTGGAACGTTCTAGAACCTCGTGTGACGCTGCTTGTAATGGCGTCTTTGTTGCTACTCACGATGGCCAAACATCTTCTGCTCTGGATTTTGCCGTTATCACGATCAAGATTGACGTGTCGAAACTTTTATTTGTCTGTATTTCACGTTATTATGTCGATGTTGTTTGAAACGAATTTTTGCTGATGTCTGTGTTTTTCGACTGTAGCCTGATGCTGCTTGCAATTGCGTCTGTGTTCGCGTTTTTTGATCGCGACTTGATGTTTTGACTTTTATGAAATGTTCAGTACTCTCATGTGTCAAGAGTCCCGCTGTTGGGCGCCAAATTGTTATTGATGGTGTTTTGAAATAAAACTGAACTGTCATTTTTAATATACTAGGTTAATCTTTTTTATTTGACTGATTTTACATTGTAACTGACTTGACTACTGAAAAGTGAATTCGGGACAAAAGCGACTCGCCAAAGAAAGCGCTATTTAATCAGTTTTCAGTATTACAAACATAAAGAAAATAAATGCACTTAGATTATTATCAGATGGAAATGTCCATATTAACGGCGTGAGAGGTATTTGAAGAAAATTACATTTGTGTAATTTTGAAAAAACATGAATACACAAAAACGAACTTTACGTCATAACAAACAGTGCAGTTAGTACTATCTCTTGGAAAATTTTGAAGAAAAAATTTGGAGCCATTTTTGAGAAAATGGTGTTTGAACGTTTCTGAAAATACCGACTTTTGTGCTCATTTTTAAAGAAAACTCTCGAGTTTTCGAGAACCTTTATTTGACGTTATTTAAAGCACATGTGTTCATAAATATAATGTTGAGAAATCGCCTTTAATGTAAGTTTTACAGACGTGAGAGAGAAGTAAAAAAATTCATTTTTGAAATTTTTGAAAAAACAAAAGTTTACAGCATATGCCGTTTATGTTACGGCATATGATTAGTTGAGCACTAACCTTACCAAAAAATTAAAGAAAACATTTGGAGCTATTTTTGAGAAAATCTTGTTATTGTTATTTTTTAAAATTGCAAATACTGCACGCACTATTGCATGAAAACTACTAAAATTTCCAAAAAAGTCTACATTACATAATTGAAAGAACTATTTATGCACAGCAAATTTCATTTGAAGGAAAAATCCATGTCTTCAATTTTGTAGTTGTAGGAAGACGCGGGAAAAAATTCAAACTTGCAATTTTCGAAAATTCAGGGTTAACCACATTAACACATAACCAGGGTTAACCATATATTCTGACCTGTCACCTTTATAAGTGTATTTTGCTCTTATCTTACAAGAAATTTAAAGAAAAAATCTGGAGCCATTTTAGAGAAAATTTTGAAAATGTTCGAGGAGCTTTATGTAAAGTACCCCCAATTTTAAAGAATGTTTTTCAAAGGTTCAACTCGAGCCAGATAGATAGGAGATTATTCAATTTGGAAAAGATCGACTTGTAGTTTAGGCGCTAGTAGTGATCACAGACGGACGGATGGACGGACGGACGTTTTGCTTCCAATTGGTTTTTCGGCATCAAAGACCCACAAAACAGGGATTCTTGCTTCACCACGTGTTAGAGGTTTTTTCTCTTAATTTAGCAACTGGTTTTATGCACTTTTTCGCCACCAGAGCCCGGCAATGTTTTTTCCGCCGAAAATTCGCTGTTTTTCCGCCCAGCATAATCCTATGTATGCATTATAATGCATTATAATGTTATGTATACTTAACTTTCTCTATATATTACTACATAATATTACTCTGTATATACGTACGTAAATGAAAAAGTAAAAATACTATAAGAATCATATTTTTTTTTCTTTCTGAGGAAAAAAAGGTCATTTTTTGTTCCCTACTGTTATCCGTCGTTCCCCGGTTATTCAACATACAGTGTGCGGGTAACCTGCATGTGTTCGTCCTTTCGTCCGTCTGTCTGTCCGTCACTTCTAGGTTTAACTCAGAGCCAGCTATACAGATGACTGCAGTGGCTCTGGGAGGTCTAGAGTTCGTGCCCCGACGGTGGCGGAATTTTTGACACTAGCTATATAGCTTGGTCGAGTTTAGCCTTTCTCTGGAGAAGAATTCTAGCGACCTGCTGCTCTTATCGATAGTTTTCCGTGGTTTCTCCGAACGCCTAGCAAACAGGATACGGACCGCGCGCTATCTTTCTGTTCTCTTCCTTGTCCTATTTTCACCCCTTCCTTACGCACACTTACACGCACCTACACTACATAGCTAACCCTCGCCCCCCCCCCACACACGTGTGTCAAAAGCGCGCGTCGTGAATGAGTGGTCTCTGACATGGTGATCGCTGAGAGATAAACTGTCGGGGTCACCTCAGAGGCCGTCGCGTGCAAGTCAAACGCTTTTTCGAATTATCTCACACCAGGTGCATGGTGGTGGCTCAGGGAGGTGGCTCAGGTGCATCCGCTGATGTCACTGCAGTGCCTCTGACCGGGAGATCCTAGGTTTCAGACTCCACGGTGACAGGATTTTCGACACTGGCTTGTCAGCTAGGTCGAATTCAGTCGCTGTTTGAAGGGGAATTCTAGCGGCCGGCTGTTGTGATCGGTACTTTTCCGTGGTTCCTCCGATCAACACCAGGCGAATGCCGGAGCAGTAACCTAACAAACGGGCCACGTGCCACGGACACCTACGGGACTAATGACCTCAGCAGTCGATGCGCACGGAATCACTAACAATCAATCAAACATCCAGTTATCTCATATAGGACAGAACTGGAAATGACATCAGTGATGATTAAATTGCTAATACTCCCTTTAAAACACCCCGCTAATGAATTTGACTGAGAAATATTACGGTGGGGGAAACTTAAGGAAATGTTTCGTTTTACCATTAACATCTATAATAAAGACTATAAATGTCAAAAACATGTAATGGCTAGTAGAGAAAAAACTGGAGCTGTTGCGGAAATACGGATTGCAGGTTTGAAATGAGCGTGAAAATGCCTTAAAAAACAAATACATTTTTACCGACATCAAAAATGACGCAGACTGGTGTAATGGACCATGATCAACATTCACTATCAAAAATACAAGAATAAAATTCTTCTCCTTCAATATGCAAGGAATTTCTACTTCACCTAAAACCTCGACTCTTTCACCTCGAAATTACGTAGCTGTCCTGAAGACTTTATTTAGTACCTGAGATGAATTTCCCAGCAAATCGCAATAATTATTGTAACCTACGACGTTGACATCTGAACAGGTATCTAAATCACAAAATACCTAAATTGAAGTGACAAACTCAATATATCATTTCCTCTTGACTTTATTATTCTCTTTCAATGTATAAATTCTAAATGCATCGTCTTCAAAATTTTATTCGTTGCTTTCTTCACCTGGACTCCCTTCACTTTCTTTAATTTCTCTAATCAAGTTTGGTTTGGAGTTTCTATCAGAGTCACTGGTTTTCTTTTTGAGACAAGCTTTAGCAAAATGATTTTTTCCTTGGCAACTAGCTCATGTCTTGCCTCATGCAGGGCATCGCTTTTTTTAAATTCATGTTTCCCAACACTGAAACGACAGATTCGATTATTTATTTTATTTTTAGATGAATCACTTTTGGTAATTTTATGAATATTTTTCTCCTTGGTAAAAATGTCCATGAATCGTAGTTGTGAAAATTCTTTTGCTTTACTCGTTTGTATTCACTTTTCATAAAGTTAGTATCTCCGGTTTTCGCTCAAAAATTTAATTTCAATTTTGCATCTTTAAATCCAAAGGCGAGCGAATCCCTCAACATTTCATTTGGTGTAACAACTTGATCATACCAACAAATTTCAAGGTCTTTCCTCGTTCGACGGTAATACGATTCAAAATTTTCATCTTCCAGTTGGTAGCAATTATGAAAAAAGCGATAATAAAATAAATATCTTTCCGAAATTAGCCGTTCACTAATTAGTTTAAGAACATTTTCTGTAATAGTTTTTTTTTTCTCTTTTAATTGAAAATTTGAATGTTTCTTTCTCGCTTTGTCGCCAATATTAATAGTTATTATTAATAGTAAGATGTTAATTTTCCTCGATTCAAGTTCAGCATCCCATTTATCTATTCCTGTTCCACTGCAGTATGTAAACCAACTTTGTTTGAAAAATTGGAAATTATCATAAGTGTCACCTGAGTCGACGTCTAGTGGTTGTGACCACGGTACAACTATGTATGTGCTGAGTCAATAACGTGCTCAGACCTGCTACTACATTTACTTGTTCGCCTGGGGATGATGTCGATAAAGCAGAGTTTTTATCCAATTGTAATTTCAATTGCTGTAAAGATTCTCCAGTCAGTTGCAAACAAGCCGCATTCTTTAAAGATTCTTGCACGCAATCTTTCTGAATCTGGTTGAGTAACATGGCCTGTGAAGCGAAAAAAGATGACAAGTTTTGATCCATAGTCAATCAGCCACTTAACTTCTTTTTTTACTTTGTGCGATTTCGTCACTTCTCATTTGATATTATAAATTTGACTAATACGCACTGCACTAATAATCACTGAATTAAAATGGCTAGCACGCACTCCTGACACCATGTTTTATTTGTCTCTGTATTAATATAGAAATAAAACATATTTCATATAAATAACTCAGGTTTATTCAAGCGATGTTCATTACAATCAGCCTACAGCCAACTACCGCGCAAACGTCGATATTCATATTATAATAGTATTTCTTCGGTTTTTAAGAGCGAAGCGATCCGCTACCCCGTTACCTCGGCCGCTGATTTTCAGACAATGTGAGCCCGCTGCGGATTAGTGGAGAGGAACCACATCTTTCGAATAACGACAATGAAAGCGTTTGCCGGTCGTTTCTGCCATCCGGGGAAATGGTGCGCTCTCGTAGCCATCTTGAAATATTACTGAAAACTTTTAGGCAAATTATTATTTCTCTCTGTAATGTAGTCGGCAGTTTTTGAGGGAAATTAAAACCTATCTCGGGTGTGGGGCGTTTGAAATGTACGCCCTTTGCTGTTAATGCATCCTAAAGAATTTGATTTTTTAAAAAAATCTTTATTTCGCGCAAAATTACACGAAAACAATCATATATTCGAAAAAATTGAACATGATCTCATTTCAAGAAGTCTTAAAGGAACAAATTTCATTACGGAAAAAATCTCTATTTTCAACATTTTAGTTGTACGAAAATGGCAAAAATGTTTGAATTTTTGCAATTTTTAGAAAATTAGGAATTTCAACGAAAGTGAGTCCTGAATTTTAAGCGTCCTCTACGCTATCCGACAACATAATTTAATTGAAAAATTTGAGGCCATTTTTTTTTAAAATTTGAAATGTCCCAAAGACATTATGTGAAGTACCGCTCCATACTTAAAATATCGGTTTCAAATTCCAGGAGCCGCAATATCAGCCAGATCGATTGGAGAATATCAATTTTGGAGAAAATAGGCGCTAGCATTGACCACAGATGGACGGGCAGACGGTCGGACAGACAGACGTTTTACAAAAAAGATTTTACTTGGCTCTTAAACTTCTTTTTTGTATACCAGCATTATAAACGACCTTTTCTTTTGCAATAAATCGTTCATAAAAAGACATTTTAGGGCATAAATGATTGCGCCATCACACATACAGCAATAACAGCTAGAGAATTATGGGGAGGTGGCGGTGAACCCAGCCGACCACCGTTTTCTCGCACAGATGTCAAATACCCAAGACGTCACGAGCAGAGTGTATACTATCACAAGGTCACAAGAAAGGTTTCACCAAATGAAGTTTGATTCTCTTATCAATTTATAATGCTGTTATACAAAAAATAGCATATGCAACTCGTTTGTAATATTTTGAGATAATTCGTACAAAAATTGAAAACTCGCTCCTAACGTCGCTCGTTTTCAAAACATGTACTCATGCAATAAAGCCTAACATTATAAACTAATTCCATAAACTACTCTTATCGATTTTAATTGTCATCTGGCAATGTGTTGTAAAACTACGTACGTGTAATTATATGTGGATTTTTTGTAGTGAGCTGTTGATAGTGACGCTTGATGAAATTATTCTCACGACGTGTAATATAATTATAAATATTTGTATTTCATTAAAAATTGTTCATTAACAACAACTGAACGCTTAATTTCGTCTTGCGAACTTGTTTAGCATTATATTATGTACGATATCAGTCTTTCTAAAAATATTGTACAAATTCATGGGATATGACTTATTGTTTTATATAGCTGTCCTGCAG
Source organism: Teleogryllus occipitalis (assembly GCA_011170035.1). Lineage (NCBI taxonomy): Eukaryota > Metazoa > Arthropoda > Insecta > Orthoptera > Gryllidae > Teleogryllus > Teleogryllus occipitalis. The sequence goes on along the minus strand of BLKR01000683.1, from coordinate 230,235 downwards.
ATTTTGTCATTTATATTGTAACTAAGTGTAAGGATTAATCCTGTCTATTAAATAATTAAATAAATTTATTTGTAATAATAACTATATAAAGCTCAGTGAGCTTTAGTTGGGATAACGGTGCGGATGAGACATATGGAGCATGGGACTCAATTTTATTAATTCATGATTACATCAATTCTATCCTCTCTTCCAATTTCAAGACCCCAAGGTCTTCAGATCATGTGGAGAATGCCACCAACTGGTCGGTAAAGAAGACTGTCATGATCAATTCCACATTCATAGCTTCAATGAGCATAGCGGGACTGACAATGTGGATTAGTTCATCCGGTTCATCATACGATACGAGATTGATTCGTTCGTGAAGAACGTAAACTGCGAAGGGCGGGAAGAACGATATTCATTATTCAACAGAACGTGTTCTGTTCTGTTCAGTGGTGTGTATGTGTTGGCCTCGTGGCCAAGGTGTGTAATGACGAAACTTGTAACCTGTGGGAAATAAAGTTTCAGAAATGCCGGTGCATCAGATCCAGTATTCCGAAAAATACAGTGATGACCAATTTGAATACAGGTAAAAAAGTAAATTTCAGTGAATTTAAGAGGTGTTGTGTTTCTCTGATACTTTTCGATTCTGTATTTTTTTAACAACTTGTCTAGGCATGTGATTCTTCCGGAAGATCTGGCAAGACAAGTGCCTAAATCTCATTTAATGACTGAAACAGAGTGGAGAAATCTTGGAGTCCAGCAAAGTCCTGGTTGGGTACATTACATGATTCATACCCCAGGTTAGTAAACATGAGTGGTTTGACATGTCATAATGATTGTTTAGATGAGTGGTGTTTGAAATGCTAATATTTTGGTTGTTAATTATTTCTTGCAGAACCACATGTATTATTATTTCGACGTTTTAGAACTGACGACCAGTCTCAAAGCAGCAGAGGCTCTTAATGGGGGCAAGATTATTAATATTATGACATAGTGCTTTTCTAAATATAGGTAAGTTTTAGTGTTATTTTCTATTTTATTCATATTTTGAAAAAAAAATGCATAATACAAGTTTAATTTTCTTTTGTAGGTTTGTTAACAGAGTACAGAAATATTCATGGCATCATTGCAAGGAGCTGTTGCCTGAAATGTGTATTTATCAAGCAAGTGAGCTTGTCATGAAAATTGTGATAATGTTAGTTGAGACAAATGGATATTTTTTCCATGAGACTTCATTGTAAATTCAGATACATATATTTCACATCTTTCATACAATAACCCCTTTGTTTTTTGTTTATCATACGAGTGGATACTTTTATTAGTTCCTGTCCTTTCTATTGTAATTGTGAATTGTGCAACCAATACTGAGATACAATGTTAATTTTTGTTATAAAACAAAACATATATATTATTGTGAGTACTTTATTATGTGTGTGTGAAGTGAATAAAATTCTTATTTTTTTGTAACGAATTTCTGTTTGTTTTTTGTGAAGAAATCAGAAGACAGGTGTTAAGGGGTCTTTACTGTTAGATGAAGCCTTCATCAATGTAAATTTACTTGTGTGGAGAATCATTATTTATTGCAGACAGTCATAAAAAAATAATATATTCATATATGATTAGTTGTAATTTCCTACCATAGATTGGTCCTCTAAAATTATTTGTAACTTTTTAAAGATGATGTTCCATGACATTTAGCCTCCTTCAGAGTAATACACTATTAGCAATTTGATTTCTGAATTGAGTAGGTGGAAATTAGTTTATTTATTGCGTAGTGCACCAAAACGACGGTCTAAATCTTCTTTCTCTTGACTGTCTTGTACAGGAATACTAGTTCTTGTGGATGGCATTTCCAAGTTAATGTCTAATCCTGCTTCATCTGCAAGTTGGTGCATAAATCTGTCAATTTGGTCTTGAGCTGCAAAACTAGATGCCTGCATCATTGATGTGTCCATTGTCATAGTTTGCACATCCAAATCTAAACATTCTTGCTCAAATTTATCCAATATTTTACACAATTCTTCAAGATTCATAGATTTCAATGCAAGTTCCATAGCTTTGCTAACTTTTTCTAGAGAACGGGTTGCATGTTGCATTGTGGCAGCATATTGCACCCTTGAAGCAACACTGTCTAATCGGACACTCATATTTAAGAAGGTAATAGCTTGATTTTTGTGTCTAATTGCATTTTCAGCGTGAATTCTCGCAATTTCCATGTTACCCTGACGAATTGCTTTCTTACATTTCTCTTTTTCCGTACCATGACTTTTTTCAGACTTATTGGAATTTCTTGCCATTTGTTTTGATGCAAACTTTAAATTAAAAATATGTCTATCCATGGCGAATCGCTATGATGCCAGTAAGTTGAAACATTAAAAACACGTCGTCTTACCATTTACAAGAATTGGAAAATCCTCGAGGAGTTAACCATAATTTCAATGTATGTTCACGATTGTATAGATTGGATCGAATGCGTTAAATATGTGATATTCGTTATCTTTCATTACGGCCAATTTTGATTATCACATTCACAGGTAACATTGACACTACACATGGGATGCATGCCAGCGGGAACATTTCATGTTTGGCGACCAGTGTTCACACATGCTGAAAATTATGGGTGTGATGCCCAGAGAGTATTTGACGGGTATCCGATTCGGACCTCTCTACACGGCACGGATTTTGTGTCACTTTGGCGTTCTCATGGTGGACTCTTGGTTATACTCTTCGGGCGTTTTCATGGTGGAAATAACACCATGGGTGTTCTGTGCCGAAGAGTATTAATTACCGTCCGATGTAAGTGTAGTGTCTCTTAACGGTCACTACAGAAAGGAGATGGGGGAATCGGAAGGTTTGGAACGACAAATTTTTGTTATTAAAGCATCTTATTGGATAGTAGTCCCCCCTCTCCTACCAATGTGTGAGGTTAAGGGGACACTGTATTTAAAATGGACTATAAGTTCTTTGCTGCCGCGTCGCCGCCGTGTTGATCTGAAAATATTGTTGTCGATCTTCTTGTGGAGCAACTGTGGTGCGGTGTGTTGCGTTGCAGTGGCGGAAAATGATGTAATAAACGTCATGAACTCTAGTGACTTCATTCGACGAACGATCACGAATTGAAGTAAATGTAAATGCTGGACTTACAGCCCTGCTTTGGCAAAATTTCATTTGGTGGGGTCATATCCTAAGTATTTGTTCGTTTTTAACCCATCGCGTCATGTTTTATCATGTAAGGCTATTGTTTTGCGCATACAATCTTTTCAATTTTTTACTACACTCACTAGAAGTTAATAAATTAAAATATTTTCAGATATCTCTAGAACATGAAATTCTCCTACATCCTCGATATTTTGGACCACAATTATTGGAGACAGTTAAGCAAAAACTGTACACCGAAGTGGAAGGAACGTGTACTGGAAAGTCAGTTTATTTGGCATGTAATCTATGACATACGAACGTTGTATACATTATTTTTTTAAATGAGTAATTGATGGAATAATTTTCAGGTATGGCTTCGTTATTGCTGTGACAACTATTGATAACATTGGATCAGGTTTAATTCAACCTGGTCAAGGTTTTGTGGTTTATCCTGTAAAATATAAAGCTATTGTATTCCGCCCGTTTAAGGGTGAAGTCTTAGATGCTGTAGTTACACAAGTCAACAAGGTATAAAATATTGCAACATTTTGTAGTATTTTATCCATCTATGTTAAACTAATGTGTGATTATAATATTTTAATGTCTAGGTTGGCATGTTTGCAGAAATAGGGCCATTGTCGTGTTTTATCTCACACCATGTAAGTTTCTTCATAATTTTTATTTTTGAATAATTTAATTAATAATTTTCTGAACTTTGGACCATTGTTACACCTAGATGTGTTATATGTTGACTTATCTGAGCAAGGCAAACAATTTAATATATATTAAAATGTAAACTTGCGGCATGATAAGTATTTTTGTTTACATACTGGTACATTTTCAAATGTTTTCTATTTAAGTAATTTATTGTACATATAATAATCAATCTTATACATCCTTCTATTGCATTCATTTATCAATTTCTCGTACAGTTTGAAGGGTGAGGAAATACCATATTAATTTGGGTCTTCAAAGTATCTTAGTTCAAAGTAGGTATCAGAGTTGAAGAGCAGTGTTTAGAGGTACACAGCCTAAAACAAGAGGAGGACCAAATGTATTTCTGGGCTCCTTGAACTTTTTTTTATTTACATACGACATACTTTTCTGGATTTTAGAATTTTTATTATTATTATTATTATTATTATTATTATTATTATTATTATTATTGTCATTATCATTATTATTATTATCATCATCGAATTTCTAATCCCAAGCGAAAATACATTTTATAAGACCATATAGGGATTCTGCAGATTGTTCTTAAGGCTTAATTTACTCCGCAGATTTTTTGTTGTTTCAGTCCATTCCTGCAGATATGCAGTTCTGCCCAAATTCAAATCCGCCGTGTTACAAATCCAAAGAAGAGGTAAATATATCCATTGATGATTTCTTAAAAATTTTCTTATTTTATTAAAAATTAGGGTTTCCATTGAAATATTGTAAAAGAAGACAGTGTTTGTTTCCTTATGGCAAATTTTATAGTGAAATTTGAATTCTTTTCAGGATGTTGCAATTACCCAAGATGATGAAATTAGACTGAAAATTGTTGGCACACGAGTCGATGCATCTGGAATAGTAAGTAAAAATGAAACTAAAATATATTTATTTAGAAAATGAATGATGCAACATAGATCTCTTGAGTACTCTAGTTTGATTTTAAAATTTTTATTCACAAAATTATTACTTTTATGTTTCGTCAAATCCATTTTACAAATTCTGCTGTGTAAAAGGCTTATTTAATTATATAAAGAGAACAAACATTTGTAATTCATCTGTGCACCAGAAAATTTTGTGAAAATTCAGTGATTCTAGCATATGAATGGCTGTGAATGTTGTAAGATTGACGTAATTTTCAAAAGAAGTTAGAGATAATTGGTGTTTATTGTAGAAAAAGTTTCTAGTGATGTGCAATTTTAAATTTCTGTTAATGATTGCAGGTCTTACTGTGAATTATAATGATTTAGTCCAAGAGAATAAAAATCATTGATTGAATTTCAATGTATTTCATCTCTAGTCAATCTTTCCTATCCATCTTGTAAAATGTGTTTGATCTCTTTTTCTTGTGGTATCAGAATATCAATGCAAAAGATTTTTGTGAAAAGAAGCCCCTTGTTTGAGTTATAGGGTTCAAATTATTGCACAATACCTAAAACATTATTATATTCTTTATTTTCTTGTTTCAGTTTGCAATTGGTACACTCATGGATGACTACTTAGGTATGTGTAGTTTAAATTCATTAAATCAAGGTTTAATGACTAATTATGTATATGAGAAAGAAGAAATAATTGAAAAGGAGGGAGGGGCCTGATTTTTTTAAATTATTTATTTATTTATTAATTTTCATATAAAATGTCATTTATAGCTATCAGTGAAAAAAGTTTTGTTCAGTTCATAAGATTATAATAAACTCAATAAGAAATAAAAGCGTTAGTGTCTTAAAAGTTATTTACTTGTTAGCTATTTTGTGCTTTTCTTGTCCTTTATTTAATTAAAGTTTTTGCTATTTCTACCACAGTTAATCAATTTTATCATTAGATTCAAATAGTTGAAAATGCTGAAAAGTATTATAAGAGTAGTGACCAGACTAATAATGACAGTAATTGTATCTTGAATTCTTTCACAGAGTTTAAAAATTTCATTTGTTGTAACAAAGAACATTTGTGTACTGAAGCTTGGATCATACATTTTTCATAGGGTTTCAATGATTTAAATCAGCAAAACATATTTTTGTCCTTTTCTTTACAGCCTTTCATAATTTTAATCAATAAAATGTAATCATTTGTTAACAAGGAGCACAGAAGCAATTAATAACAATATTTGAACTTAAGCTATAAATTATTAGAACTCAACCAGAAAAGACAAAATCAGAATTAAAATTTGTAATATCTTTTATTAACTTACTCATTAAATAATACTTCAATTATGCTATGTGATAAAAATATAAACACACAAAATATTCTTCACTGTTATAAAAGATGTAAATGTTCTAAAAAATTAGTATAAATTAATTTAAATTAATATTACTTAAATGTTTATCAAAGTATTTCATATTCTGTTGATTCAATTGCTTACTTAAATATTCATTAATTATTTATTTGTTTCGTAAATATTTTAAAGAACAGATGAATATTGAGCACTGAGTTTACTAATCACCTTAGCATTTCACAGAAGTGTGTCCTCTGTTAATATTAATATTAGTCAAGAAATTGCAATAAAACTTCTTAACTTGTATGAGACTCGTATGTTAATAGCATAATATAATGGAAAAATTTTATGTATTATACAAGAACTACTTTTAAATAATTTATGAAAATAAAATATAAATAAATATTTTAATCAAAAAACAAGTGATTTAAATGTTAAAACGTGATTTTTCAATTTTACAAAAGAACAATTTTTAGTAACCCTTAATTTTTGATAATTACATTTCAAATATTTTTCTAAGTTGATTATCCAAGAAAATGAAGAATCCTTCATGGTATTGCTTTTTCAGCAGTGCTTCAAAAAACGTTTCAGGCCAACTGATTGTCAGTACTGTCAATACCTTATAGATTATTATATGAATATAAATAATGTATTCTTTTAGATGACAGAATTATCTATTTAAATTTGTTTGTTGCAGGATTGGTATGCAGTTAGTCCACGATCTGCTTGTGGCTTTTTATGTGATGGAATGAAGAAAATTTATGTATTAATAATTATTTCAGGTTTTTGTGAATTGTAACTGAAATAAAAGACTTTTTTTTGTATGTTGTGTTTGACTTACAAGAGCATGTGATGCAAGAGCATGTGTGAGCAAGTTACCCTATTATAACTAAGCAGCTAAATCAATGATTTTTAATTTTTATTATTTTTGGAGAATTGATTGAAGCTATTTATTTTATTTGCAATTTGAAAGAAGTGTTAAAGCTTATATCAACAATGTTTGTAAATGGGCTTGAAAAGATGGGAAAATTCATTTTATTCTTCTTCACTCAACGTATTCACCTTAGATCGATAATATGTAAGGAATTTCTGCTTCTAAAACAGTGGGTAAAACAATTTTATTAAAATAGTCCTAAACATGAAAAGAAATAGGAGAGATTTACATACATTGATATAACTTGATAAACCTTGACATAGGAATATTATGAGTAGTTAATAGAACTATTAAAAGAATTCACTTAATTCAAAAATATTCCTTACTAATCAACAGCTGATTAAAAGAAAATTGCAGTGTGCAATGAATTGAATATTTTTTGTTTCACAAGCTTATTTAGTAGAGATAAGTATGGAGGGAACACTTCATGGGAATGGCAGTTCTTCAATTCACTTTATGATATTCAACAGTTAAACGTTAAGTTGCAGGGAAATTAAAATTTCAGTACCCCAAAATTTACTGAGCTGTGCAAGAATTAGGAGCAATTAAACAAAAAATTACTTTTTCCTTGTATTTAATTACATGTAATTGCCAATGTACCAAAAAGAATCCCCTGCATTTTTAAATAAAAAGCTTGAGGTTGTCAAAAAGTATTCTGCAGGCTACAACTAGTTAATTTTTAAAATTCCAATAAATGGGAAACGTGATTTTGGTTGTCAGTATTTGTATATAATAATACAAGGCAATTTCAGGTCATAGTTAATTGGTTTTCCTCCGAAAGTATTGTATCGCTGCGGAAAAAAACCGAGATTTTTCGACAGAAAACTATTATGGGGTCCTGACTTCGAAAACTTGGATAAAACATGATCCAATGCATATTGTAAATTACTTCCTCTAACACGTTGTGAAGTCACCAGTCCTCTTTTGTGGATGCTTGATACAGAAAAATGACAAATCGTCTCTTTCCGATGGCTGGTTGTTATGATGGCTGGTTGTTATGTTGTTAGTGATTCCACGCACGTCAACTGATAAGGTCTCGTAAGTGTGGTGCATATTTTTTCCTCTGGATATGGCGGCGATCTTCCCTCGCTGGATGACGAGATCCAGGGCCGACATATCGGCAGCTTGCGAGGTTTTCCCCACAGAACACTAAAGGATTTTCCCCCAACCATCTCTTTCCTTCCGCCCGTGAACAATGCCAGCGGCTAAACCGTAAGAAGGATTTTCACCAAAATTGATACTTCATAGTCGATCTGGCTAATTTCGCGACCCTTTGAATTTAATTTTGGGGGTTCTTTACATGAAGTGTCAATATTTTCATTTTTTTCCCCTGAAAAATGTCTGTTTTTTTATCGGAGAGGGTAAGGTACGCTTATGAAAATGAACCGGTTCGATTTTCGAAAATTTAAAAAGTTCAAAATTTATCAGCCTCTACCTACAACATTAATTTTAAAAATAATTTTTCTTTCAAAATCAGTTATCCAAAATTATGTCTTTAAATGTAGTTTTCGCGTAATATTGTGTGTAATAAAGGCAAATTTAAAAACAAGATTTTCTCAAAAAATTGCTCAACTTTATTGGATAGTGCTAAATACGCTTATAAAAACAGTGCAAGTCCGATTCGCATTGAATTCGGGATTTTCGAAAATTGCAAAATTTACAAATAATGAAAGAAAGTTTGTGATGTAGCACCAGTAGTTTTTGACAAGTTTTCGTCTACGGCTGAGAGTATAACAGTGTAAGAGCCTTGTAACATCAGTAACAAGACACAAATGAAATTGAATTAATAAGAAATTAAATGCGCTCTTTCTGTGTTATTTGTATTTTTTTTCCCCACAAGCGAACGGGGCATGATGATGCATAAATATGCAAAAAAATTAGTTTTATTATTTCAACTTCTCAAGCAAAAATACGTGGCGAAGCTAAAATAAAGAATGGTCTGGAATAAAATCAAATGCAACGAAAAAAGTACGATGAAACAGCAATATTAATGTGACCTTTCAATTCTCACCCAACGATCCACCTCAGGTGCATCTGTCTCAATCCCTACAAAAGCCCCGCGCCGCCCTCTTGTGGGCCTCATGTGTCTCAAATGGAGGGGAGGAGGTCACCATCTTCGTGTATCGACAAGGCTGTGGAAATCGGCGGTGATTATCGAAAGTTATAAAGTTTCTACAAGGAGAGGGGAAGATTGGTTTTTGTGCGTTATTATGTAGAGTTATAAATGAAGATACTATTCAAATTTATGCTTTATCTCTCACTTTCAAGCACAAAAAAGACAAGGTTCTGACGGAATGCTCCAAGAAAATTTGAAATTATGCCGCGAGAATAGGGCGCAACCATTGGTTAGATGGAACCAACAGTCCGCTTGCCAGCCGTACGCTGCAATTGCGCGCAAAATGTGTGGCGGCGCGCTCTTCCCTTGTTTGTTGCGAGTCCATAAAATAAATGGAAACAATCCAGGCATAGTGGAAAGCGAAAGTGTCTTGAAATGGGGAAGTTTCCTGGTAAACCATCAAAAATTGTTAATCGTAAAAGAATTAAAGTGTCTAAGTGTTCATCTGTTAGGGAGGACGATTCTGTTAAAGCCGCTGAAACTATATATTATGGCCTTGCTGTTTTCAATGAAACATTTGGTAATGAAGAACAGGTAGGTGATCGAGACTTCAGATTAAAAAGAAAGATGTTGTAGCGGGGTAATTGTGGAATAATATTACATTCGTTAACAGTCAAGAACGTGTAACATTATTCAAACCCATTATTTTTCTCGCAGTGTTTGTAGATTTAATCGTAAGTCGACACTTCTATTGTAATGTCTTCCATAATAACCTAAAATGTCAAATGTATTCTGTGACATGTCAATAGGTTTGGAGATGAATTATTATCCAAAATGACTTGACATTTGTTTGTGCAGCACATAATTGAGTATTTATTGTTTTATTTTGTTTAGGTTACTTCAGAATTTAATGGATTTACCAGGAAAGAAGTGCAGTTGGCTGTGACACATGCCAGACTTCACCTTCGTGATACTGAAGCAGAGTGCAAGCTAAATGGTTTCGATATTCCATTACAAAAGAGTTTTAATGAGGAATTTTCACAAATTAAATTTAAATGTTCACCACCTAGAAGGTCATCAGCAAAAAATAAGAAACAATGTTTTGATGGTGGCGGAAAACGCTTACGTGGAAGAGAGAAAAGGGATGACCAACCTTCTCCTAAGAAGCCTTTATCAAAAATTAGGAAAAAACAGTGCTTTGACGGTGGAGGCAGTGTGGATGTGAAGAAAAAACCTCTCAAAAAGGAAAATGAAAGATCTGATGAGTGTTTAGGCTCAGGAAAGAAATTTCTAGTTAGCAACCATTCTGGAAATAATACTACATTGAAAAACAGTGCAGCAAAGAAACTTCTACAGAAGGCTATGAAATCTTGTCAAGTTCCACTTCCAAACTCTGATGGCTGCCTGCAAGATAAATGTTTAAATGGTGCGTTACGTAAATTTGTGCTCCCCAGTCGTAGTGCTCACTCTTCAAGGGTAATTAAGCCTAACAAGAGATTTATAGAAACCGATGAAAATCTTGGTGATGTGAATGCAGCACAGACACCATCTACGGTACAGCTAAAGAGGCCAAAATTAATTCTAAGTCCTGTGAGGAACTCTGAGGAATCTCGCAGTAATCAAAAGTCCTTTTCTTTTAGTGAAGATTTGTCTGAAAAAGATGAGAGGAATAATAGATTAGGTTGTTTAAATTTGGACAGTGTGCAAGGTAATTTTAGTGCTAATACAGAAGAGGATTCTTCTTCCCCTCCTCATGAAGGTGCATTGATTGTGGAAGGTAAACGAAGATGGAAACCTTCTTACAAAGTACAATTAAAACTAAGGGAATTGAATGTTTTCGGAGCAGGGACCAGTAAATTTCCTTTCAAACGTAATTTAGGTTCAAGTACTGATGCCAGTGAAAGTGTTAACAGTGGTTCTGACAGAGAAACCGTTTCTCAGTCAATTAGTGGCCATACAACTGATAAAAGTGAAAGTGATTTGTTGGTAAACAATACCCATAGTGAAAACAAAGTGGGTTGTAACACAAGAGTGCCTGGTTCAAAATTAAATACAAGCAGCAAAGTCATCTTGAAAGAAGCACGCCTGAAGTTAAACACACAAACATCATCATTGAGTGATGGCCCATTTTCTAATAGTACACATTTGGGTAAGTTCTTTGCATTAAAAAAATTGTTTGAACATATTATACTTACACAGAATAACTTTTTGCTCATTGTGAAATGACAGATTTGAACATCATGTATTTAACTTTGAACTGTGTTGAATTATAATGTGATATAAATTGGTTTTATGTATTTTCCTGTTATTGGTAGTTAATTCTTTCAAGAAAGCTTTTTAATCAGGGCAGATGTAAAATGTTGATATATTTAGCCTTAATATTGATCAACTCCATTTAAGAAATTGAAATGACTGAAAATGTATTGTTGTATGTTGTTTTTTCCTTGTAGATAGATGTCATTTATATTATTTGGATTTTTTTCAGGTGCTTCACTTCCAGAAACTGTTGAATGTGGGGTGTGTGGTGCTGTGCGATTTTATCGTTTTGTAAAACAAGCTAGAAAATTTGGCATTTTCAGTTGTGAGTCATGCCGGAAATTCATTTCAAAAATGATTAAGAGACAGGCTTGTGCGAAAACAAATAATCTTCCCCCACTGGAATGTCACAAAGGGGAAGGTATATTTTGCTTTGTATTATGTGTACATTAATGTTTTTCTATTACAATCCATTGATAAGTAAAAGTTGTGTGTCATTTATTTAGGTATTTCAGTGATTTACATTATGGTATGCTATTTAAATGAAGTGGACTCATTATAAATTGATGAAGTAATTAATACTCGCTGTCTTCCAGGTATGTGTTCTGTCCCTCCTATTGTACGCAGTCAGCAATGGAAGGCTGGACGTGGAACTCTAGTAAGGTGTTCCTACAAAGCTCGATGTCCAGCTTGTTGGCTGAAAATGTGCCTTCGCTCATTTAAAATGCCTGATACCACACGCACAGGTCTAATGTCAATGTTGCCACCAGAAATGCAAAATGGATTGACAAAAACTCAAACTGGAGGTCAATAGCTTTGCAGTTACTTAACTTTAATAATTTATAATTTGTGTACTTTTGCGAATCTGAGGACTATCTGCAATTACCTGTGTTATTGTTTATGTTGCAGCTCAATGTCATGCTGTTCCGTCAAGTGAAGATTTAACAAGTAGCATTTTGAACAGGCCCTTTAAACTTGGCTTTATAGATTTGCCTGTAGCAGAAAGCAACAGATTGCCAAAAGAATGGCCAACACCTGTTCCTGTACTGTTCCAGCGAGATCCATTTGGTCATCAAAGAAATTGCAACCAGAAAGCCAAACAAAAGGGGTCAAGTTCAGGAAAACAGCGAAGCAGACAAAAGAAAAGTGAAAAAGAACAAAGTGCAAACCATAATCATAAGAGTCATTCGCAGATACAGTCCGCAAAACTACTTAAAAAAGCCTCTAAAAATCTGACTGCAAACAAAGGTGAGGCCAATATTATTTTGTATGATTTAATAAAAAATTAGGTTGAGCAATTTCTGCATTGTTTACACAAATTCTTTAGTGTTTATTAATATTGTTGCTCTTCTGGCGTAGAAATTTGATAATTGCTGTCAGGTTTAGTAGCAGTAACTGCTTTATTTCCTAAAGAAGAGTTCCATTTTATTTTCGTAATGTTTAAAATGTAGAGATGTTTGTTATTACATATGATCATAAGCAGAATCGTAACATCATGTATAATTACATTCCTGCATAATGTATCAACTTCTTTTCTTATGCAGTTTTTATGACAAGTAATTTGTTTACCTAATTTGTGTAGTTCCATAAAGCTTTTTGCATAGTGGAAACTACAAAAAAGATAATTTCCTTTCCTTTGTATTCTGTTTTTAATTTACATTCTACTTCTTAATTTGCTTTTATTGGAAAACAGCTTCGGCTATGCATGTCATTTCTCAAACTTGAGATTTGCAATCATGTTACGACTATAATGAAGGAAGTATTCAAAGAAATCAGTTCAAATGGAGTTAGTAATTGAATCGTTCTAAGTCTATATATCTTCCCTGCCTGCTAATATTTTGAAAATGACACACACAGATTGAGAGTGCTGTGAAGTAGAGTGTTTCATCCTTTCTTTCCCTTACTTGCCACGATGTGTCTCTGACACTCCCTTTTCCAAAAATTAATGTCTTTTCCGATTAACCAATGAGTGTCGTTGCTGGTTTTTTTCTTTCTTTCTTCTTTTTGTTTCTTTTTTTTTTCTTCCCATTCCAATATGAAAACCCTAAATTGTACAAAAATGCTAAATTATTTAAATTTTCAGAATTAAATGAACAAGGTAGCTCGAAGAAGAAAAAGAAAAATGGGAGAGCTAAGCCAAGTCACAAAGAAGGAAGTTCACAAGCACGCCGTTCTGGGAGTGTATGGAGTAGTCATCGGCAGAGGATTGACCTCAAGGGTCCACGAGTAAAACATGTGTGTCGAAGTGCTTCAATCGTGCTTGGCCAGATCCCTGCCACTTTTCCTTCAGACTCGCAAACAACTGAACAGAAAAATAAACAGAAATCAGGTGAGTTTGTAGTAAAGTATAATCTGAAAAACAAAAAATGTTTGTTAGTGACTTACAAATTAACCAATCATATTTTTAAAAAAAGGTCTAATCTGCATTGATTGGTATCATAAGAAATGATTTTAGCAGTTGCGTACCAATGCTGTTCTGCTTCCCGGAGAATGTGAAGGGAGTGTCCTATGTGGGTGTGGTTTTCTTGCAAAATAATTAATGGACAATTATATCTTTTTAAAAACAAATGCTACACGTATTTAACAACCTTATCACAATCAATGACACACGTGAATTGAACGTTTTCTGAACTTGTGGTTCTTTCCATGGGGACAAAGTTGGTCCAGTCCTTTTGTTTTTGAAGAACTAATTTAACATTCACTATGTTGCTCTGAATGTACAATTGCACTCTACATCGACAGTTATGAAAATAAGATAGCAATGTATCTATGGACAGTCCTAGCTGTCAGTTTCTATGAAGTGATTATGCATCACAATGTTTTCAGGTTATTTTATAATATTTGGTAAGCATTGAAAGGCAAACTATCACTTACAGTTGAGGAAGGTACTAATAATAAAAGTCCTAAATGCTGAAACACTAACTTATTACTTAAACAAAGATGGAGGGAAAAGTTTATGCTGGAGTTCAATGTTGACACACTCACCCGTTGGTACGGTTCTGTCAAGCACTTAAATTATTGGGGTGATCAATTATTACCTTGAATTCCCTTGTAACTTTCTCATTAATAAAGTAGAGATAAAGTTGAGTTTTGATACAGAAAGTCAATTGAGATTTTGACAGAAATGCACATTTTAGATGTCCCTAATGCCACAAAATTGATTGTTTCCAAAACTTGTTTGCCTGATTCTCAATCAGTCAGTGTGTCTGTCAGTTTGTCATTGTTTGTCAATTTCCATTCTGTCAGTTTGCCAGTCTGTCTGTCTGTCTGTCTGTGTTTGACTGTGTTTGTGTTTGGCTGTCTGTCTATGTTTGCCTGTCTGTCTGTCTGTCTGTGTTTGGCTGTCTGTCTATGTTTGCCTATCTGTCTGTGTTTGCCTGTCTTTGTTTGCCAGTATGTGTCTGTTTGTATGTTTGTTTGCTGGTCTGTATGTCTGTTTGCCGGTCTGCCTGTATGTCTGCTGGTCTGTCTGTATGTCTGCCAGTGTGTCTGTATGTCTATATGTGACATGAATTGCTTCAAATAGCTTATGAAGTTTCTCAACATCTCAAAAGTTTTGAAGTATATGTCAGCTCCATTTAGTGTTTCTTTAAGAATTTTGAAGTTGCCCCCCCCCCCCCCCCCTCAAAAAATAGATCAATTTTGTTTCCCAGAAATTCTTATTTAAAAGAGGTTTTGCTCTTATGATATTCAGAAAACCTCATTTTGATTAAACTATTGGTGGTCTAAAAAATTAAGAAAAAATAGAAAGACGGGTGTATTTTGTTCAAGCATAATATTTAAAATATCAATATTACTGTAACAAGTAGTAAACAGATAGTTAAAATGTTCACTGCATTGCGGTTCTGCTACATTTTGTGTATACTTTGTTAATTTTCAGGAAAATGTTTATTTGTGGATATTAGAGATCAAGTATTTATAGTGGAGTAGGCTTTAAAGTTTTGTTACTTGGGCAACAAATAAAGTTAAACATTATTCAGATTCATAAATTCAGGGTTTACACGTGTGATTATTGGCTATATGTGCTGCATATATTATCAATTTGTTGCATCTTTTTTGCAACACGTCTCTTAACCCTTTTGAGCATTGAGCTTAGATATATCTTGAGTAATCCTCTGTTAAGTTTTGTCTTAACTTTTGCACAAGATGTGTTAAATTTTCATAGTAAATTGCAAAATATTTGTTTGCAATTTTGCATCCCTTGCAAATATTACATAAATTGCAAAATATTTTTTTGCAATCTTTATGAATACAAGACATTCCCTACCGCTTTGCAACCACACAAATTGTATAATGATTTGGCTGTTTTAACCATTGTTTCCGTAATAACATTATAGTATACTCCTGAAATCATTGTTATTATTTACCATGGAAAATCATTCTTTGTAGGGACAAAATGTAACATGTTAGTGTAGGCTACCGTTTTTACAGACCCTAATTGCAGTATTTACAGTACGAAATCAGATATGAAATCTCATATCCAGGACAATACTGTACTGTACATTTGAAATGAAAGCTCTAAAAGTAATTTTGGATTTTGTTTGTTTTCTTTTCGGCTAAAGAAATGTCACGAACGTGCACAAGACATCATTGTCTCTAACTCTTGGGAGCAGGTTAAAAGGTGACCAGTTAAGAGGGAGTGTGCTGTGCTCTGACTTTTGGTAGCAACACTAGTGATAATTTATTATGATCTAATTAACAGTTTCATGATAAAAAACTTATTAATGCATAAATGGAAAGTTTTAAGAGAAGATTAATTGTAAAGGGTATTATTGTCTATTATCATAGGGACCTACATGTCTCACAGGTTTTTTTTGTAGACTATGGGGAAATGAAACAGATAGTTAAATATGTGAAGCTGCCAACAGATTGCTGGAGCGCTATCAAACTTGAGTCTTATGATATCTTCTGTTGGTCAAGTTACCATCCCAGTACCATTGGAACATTATGTCCCACTGCAAAATACATCTGGGACATGTGTTCACCTTGGATTTTTCAAACGCATGTGAGCTAAGTCGACTTCCTGAATACAGGTGTATTAAAATTTCTTCTCATATGTAATTAGAAAAAAGATGATCAAAAGATTAATATTTGGAAACTTATGGAATGTTTTGGCAATCGCATATGGAAACTTATAAAATAAATATTTTTATCAATGTGTTGTGGCTGAAGCAGATAGATACAGGGGTGGCTAATGTTAATGTGATATAAAATTAATATTTTTTCTGCCTAAATTTGTAACATTCATTTGAATGATTTTTCTATTAACAAAGCATATAATCATTTATTAAAGAGCTCAAAAATTAATCCAAGATATTTTCTTAGAATCACATGCACTCTATAAAAGTACTTCAACTTTTTCAGTATTCAAGAGATACCTCAGAACAATTTTTAGAGGCATTACAAATAAGGGAATTCTGTTGAGAGGAGTAATATGGCTAATAGGTGTTATAAAATAATAGGACTGAAATTTATTTTGATGCATAACACAGGGGCAAGGGCTGTTGAAAGTTGGTGTTATGATAGAAGTAAGATTATGTTTATTACACTAAATATTTATTTTCCAACTTCAAAATGTCTCTAATGTAAAGAATGTTGCCCTTGAGAGATATGGAGTCCAACCTTCAGTGTTTCTGATTAATGAAAAACCTCGAAGAGGGGATCGGCAGAAGTGTCTCAGGGCATCAACTGATGTCACTGCAGTGCTCTGGCTGGGATGTCCTGGGTTTGAGTCCTGACAGTGGCAGCATTTTCGACACTAGCTAGACAGCTAGTTTGAATTCAGTTGCTGTCTGGAGGAGAATTCTGGCATCCGGCTGCTCAGATTGGTAGTTTTCTGTGGTTTTTGTGATCAACACCAAGTGAATGCCAGAGCAGTTCGGTAACAAACGGGCCACAGACCGTGCACAATCTTTTCTTCCTCTTCCTTGTCCTGTCATAGTCTCTTATATACACTTACATGCACTACACTACCACACATGCCAGGAGACAGATTGGGAGCTTAGAGCTTGTCCCAGCTAGTGTGATGCCCGCTGATGGGAGATACCTGGTTGAGGAAACCCCAATGGGAAGGTTGGTGCTGGATCTCACCATCCAGCAGGGGAAGCCTCCCAAGGGAAAAAACCTGTACTCTACTTATGGAACTAATGACCTTAGCAGTTGACATGCCTGGAAACATTAATCAATCAATTCAAAGGGGGGAGCATGTACATTACTGCTAATAATAATAGTAATGACTGCCTCTCATGGGTATTTGTAAATGAAGGTGTCAGGGCAGCAATATTTACCCAAGTTTCATAAATTTGAAATAAAGATCTTTGAATTTCCCCCAAACAAACATTATGATCTAAAGGTTGTACAAACATATTCACAAAATTACTTACATGCTTAAAGAGCAGAAGAAACTATGAACTTAAATTGAAAAGGTCTGAAATTACATGAACTTTGTTTTTTTCTTCTTTTCTTTCTTTTTTTTTTTTTCTGGTTTACAGAAGTTACCAAAATGAGAGTTTTCACTGTTTTCCTATTCTTTTAGATTTAAATCAAGTACACACCCTTTCCTTTTAAGTAGCATGGTAAGAAGCTCTAAAAGTAATTGAGCTACCATGGAATTACAAAATTTCAAAATTTTTTCATTCATCAGACAGTAAAAAATTTTTGATTCATCAGATAGTAAGAAGTTTATTATCATTCATTTTTAATTAATATTCTTAATGGATCGACATTTGAAGAAGTTACTTATGTTTGTATGTAATGCAGTGGAGATTGTTATGTCAAATCTTTTACATTAACACATTCACTGTTCTATGATCCATATCTGGTTCACAAAATCTAACCCTTCTTGGTTTTACTACCTCCATGAACCACGTGGGTCACAGACATTTACAACTTCTATTGCAAATATGTCCATGGAACTCCCCATAACTGTGCTGATTTTGCCATGGACTTGCTAGGAAGGTCTTAGAATTCAGAAATACATCGAGACCTGCTGAAAAACATTTTTATTTTTGAGAATATTGTGGTAAAACTTTCTAACAGTTAGAACATGGTGAGATATTTTGATGTTTTAATAGGGGCAGGAAACATGTTAATATATTACAACTGTCAGATTGTTTCCATCCATCCATTTATCCATTAAATGCAAGGGTGGTGTTGGGTTAGCCAAAGGAGATGTGTATTATTGTTGTTTGTTATCCTTTCAAGCTTGGGTTTCGAGGTTTGTTGTATCATAGACAATGTTGCTAATGTGTTGTCTCCTTAGCTACCAAGCTAATATAATCATGTTTAGATTGTTTGTTTACTTACTTAATTTGAATTTTTTTATTGTTTATCTTGTGAAAAATTAAAACATTAACAATTCATAACTATCATGTATAAATGATTTCATTGTTTGAGTTTCCATTTTTTGTTAGTTTGTTACTTTTCTCTGTTGTTCTTGTCTTTTTAATAATGCTCATCTTACTAAGTTTTAAATTCTGAAATCAAAGGAGTAATTATTTTTTTCTCATAATTCTAGAAATGGCTAAGCCGAAGACAAAAGCATCGTGTTGTTCAGACTGCAAAGAAAATGAAAATATCAGTTCAAAGGCGAGCATGATGGAGAAGTAAGTTGTGTGTTCTCTTTCTGTTGCTGAATGTGCTGGGTATTTTGCATTGTCTTCTACTTTTGCCATTTTGTAGATCATCTACAGGAAGAAGTAATAGTGCCAGTGGAGAAATGTTCAAAACTTCTGTTCTGGCATCAATTGAAGGGAAAGGTGATTCCAGTAAGAAAAGTATTCCTGATGATATCACTACAAGTATACAAGAGGAATCTAGTGCACTTAGCTTACCTTCCCAATCCTACAGAAAAGTAGGACTGAAACAACCACCTGTGGTATGTTGTGTGTGTTTGAATGTAATTTTGGTTTGGTAATCAAAAATTGCATGTTTAGCAATTCAATTAATGTTTTAGCTATGAAAGACTCAAGGAAACAATTATAGATATTGATAGTCTCTTGAAACAATAAGCTTGGTTCATTCAGGTCAATTTTGAGAGATTAAATATTTGATGCAGTTTCTAGTTTCCATTTCAACATAATGAATTACTCAACTGTGTAATGTCTTTTCATGACATGCTATTCAACGTATTTGTAGACAAGGAGTCTTCCTATACCTGGAAAGCGGCAAAATGTGGAAACACTGAATCAGGTGTCTATTGATTTTTGGGAGAGCTATGATCCAGAGGAGGTGTGCAATACTGGATTTGGTCTTATTGGCTCAGAACCTTTTCATGTGAGAGCTATCTGTTTTCTGTGTGGAAGCGGAGGACATGAGCAGGTGAGTTTTGTTTAAAAAAACAAAACAAAAATTTTTATAAATTAATTTTTTTTAAATTTTTAGTGTCCTTAAATATCTTTTCAGTTTTTAAGTGAATATTATTTTTTATTTTCTAAATCCTTAAGTATATTAGGGTTTGGATTTGTGTAAGTGCTTGATTATACATGGGTCCAGAGGTATGATAAAAAATTAATTTTGACTGTTTTTGAAAATTCTGTGAGAGGTTTATTTGTGTTGAACCATAATTCTTCAATGTTGGATAAAAGTTGTGTTTGTTGAGGCCTCTCATTTCTATTTGTGGATATCTATCCAAACATGTCACAAAACTTCTCCCTTTGTGGTGGGACGATGTGTCATTCAGAATTGCTGAAGTGGTGCATTAATCTTACTTGCTTCTGCAGTGATGCACATGGATTCTTTTCTTTAATTCTTGTTGGGATTCTACTACCCCTAACTAAGCTATGTGTTAAATGGTTAAGGTGATAACTTAACACTTTCACTGCCAAACACATCGATCTATGTTTTCAATTTTCCACTCTGCCACAGCAATACATGTTGATCGGGTTGTTAGTACATGCATTTAAATGGTGTATTAGATGGTTAAGTAGAAAATAGATAGTGGTTAAATAGTTAAGGTGATATGTCCTATGGCATTCAAATGCAGATTTTTACTGATGAAGCGTGAAACAATGATTATTCAGTATCAATAGGTTTAGCCTTAAACTATATCTACAGCTTTAGTTTATCTCTAGGTTTAAGTTTAAATGCCCACTAGCCTGGGAGTGAAAGTGTTAAGGTTGTACTTATTGAAGAAGTGAAGAAAAGTATCATTTTATTTGAAGAGCAGTTACAATTTTAAAATGTTCAATCGGCTTTTTATTTGATTACTGTGGAGAAATCATATTTTAAACAATAAAATTTATTTCGTGAAATATTCTTTGTAATTTTTAGGTGGAAAAATAGAGAAAAGCATATAGAATTAGGAAAAATGTATATTATTAATTTCAGAATTGTATTATGAAAATGATGTACATACATATTTTCCTGTATGATGAATAACCAGCAAGGATATATGTGCAAACTGTTTGAATTTCACAGCTTATCCACTGTGCATCGTGTTGTGAACCGTACCATCGGTTTTGCTTGGAAGATGGCTTACGGGACACTGGAGAAGGATGGCGTTATAACTGGATCTGCCAGCGTTGCACAGTGTGTCACACCTGCGGTCGTGGTCAGGGCCAGCAGCTCAGCTGTCAGCGCTGTCACAAGACGTACCACACAGAGTGTCTGGGCAGCAGTCGCCTACACAGTCCTGACAGGCCATGGGTATGCATCACATTTGCTTTTGCACCGTATTGCAGGGAGTCAGAACATGGATATCCATGGAATAGCAATCTTCATAATACAATTCACAATTACTTCTGTTATTAAGCATTTTATTTGTGGCTTTTAGAACCTCTCAGTTATTCCAGAATAAGAAAATATTTTCTCTCTTTGCCCTTTCTTTGTTTTTTAAATTACTGGGTTTCTGACATTAGACTGATGCTTTTGGTTTGGCTTCATTGTAGGAAGACCCTAAAATTAAGATAGATGTATGTATATATCTGGAAAAAGGCAATATGAATTACAGATTACAAAGACTTATTCTTTTAACTTTTAATCTTTGTTCACCTCTGAACATCTTTCTTTGTTAGCATGACTAAAAAATTTCCTGTGTAAAAATATAAAAGTTTATTTATTTATTTTAATATATAGACAAAATTTCTCCCAAATCTTCCCTGTTAGGGGAAATAGAAGTGACAAATGTTCTTGAAATATATATTTTCTTTAATTTATATTTTATAAAGATATATATTTTCTTTAAAGCATTAGTTTACTAATTGGGTAATTTAGTTTGGGCTCTTTCGTTGTAGACATTGCATTAAAACCAGGAGTGGATTTGCATATGGGCTGAATCGTGGCGGCATCTTTTGAGAAACGGCAAATTAAAAAAAAAAAATATTTTGAATTAATGTCATGTTCGCTTGAAACAAAAACTGAAATTAATCCATATTCTATCTTTTTCTTTCATAGACATATCCGTTTATGAAAGAGCGAGAAATCAGTTTCAGTATTAGTTTTTGCTTATAATAAATTATAAATTAATTCTCAAGGGACAGCTAAATTAATGGAGCCCAGGGCGGCGACATGTACAAATCCGCTCCTGTTTAAAACTATATTTTTATTTATGCATTATTTTATTTTTAGGTTTCTTTTTTATGCTTTGAAGAGCAAACTGCAGTAAACTGGCTCTTCAGGATAAAAATTATTCCTCAATTTCTTTACTTCTGCTTTTGTATCTGTATATTGTTATGATTACAGGTCTGTCCATCCTGCTTACGCTGCAAAAGTTGTGGAGCACCTGATGTCACAGTTTTTGTTGGAAACCTACCTCTTTGTAAAGCTTGCTTCAAACTTCGGCAAAAGGGCAATTATTGTCCATTATGCCAACGGTGCTATGAAGATCATGACTATGATACAAAGGCAATTAAAACTCCTTTAAATTTATTAATTATCTCACCTGACAATTGGAATCTTTATCATTTGGGTTTCTATATTCTACAAAACAATTTGTGTTTTTATTCTTTTGCTTGAAAAACGAATCATCTTTGAATAATATAACAAAGCATTTTTGAGCTCTTTATTGTCTCTTGCTGTGCTATATATTTTAGAGTAATTTCTTCATTTGTTTTGATGTTCAAAATAGTTTAAGAACATATTAAATATTTTCTAAACTAGTTATATATTTGTTCAGTTTTTGATTTCTTATAACAAATTGTTGTAGATGATGGAGTGTGCAAAATGCAGTTGCTGGGTACATGCAAAATGTGAAGGCCTGTCTGATGAAAAGTATCAAGTTCTAAGTTACCTTCCAGAGTCTGTTGAATTCATTTGCAGGTAATAATCTAGAATGTGTTAATCCTAGAAATATTTTTGAAGTAATCCTGTTCACACATGACAAAAATTCTGGAAACAACATCCATTACACGCTGCCCATTTCACATTTTGAATTTCTCAAATTTCATTTAGACGGTCAGGAAAATATTGAATCGAATCTTAACGATCCAACTAACCAAATCAAACCAAATAAAAGTTAACAAAACTAGTGTAATTGTTTTTTAAATTATTTCTAGAATGGAAGATTTAGCATGTAGAAAGAACATTTCATGCATTTCTATTTCTCATTTGTATTTCTCAGAACAATACTTGAAATGCATGTTCTTCTATTTCTTTCACTTGTTTTCATTTGGTCATAAATGCAGAGTGTTCAAGAAGAAACCTCAATATTTTGGGAGGTTAAAGTATCATTAATTTCAAGCAAAAGAATGTATATGTACACCAGGCCAATTTTGAAAGGTTCCTAAGATGGAGTTAGTTAATTTTACAATATTTTGGATTTGATGCACGATTGTGTTCTTTCCTGAAGCATTATTCCATAAAATGTCAGTTGGCTCTTATGGTTACTTTCTTGCATACTACTTGTGTACACTACTTGTGCAGCATTACAAAGCATTGTAATGCTGCAGTAAAATTAGCGAGTTTTGGTGTTACATTGTAGGCATGTTGTGCCAAATGCTACCTATTTTGAGAAATGAATACTATGCTGTTTGTGGGTTGTATGCCTATGTCTTTCGCGATGGTAGTGCTACCACTGCTTTAGGAAAATTCAGTCAGCATGTCCCTATGCACGGAATTTGGGATCATTAGATGTTAAGGACCTTTCTTGAAGTGTTGTGGTACCCTTATCTTTCAACAAGTCATAAACATGTGCAGAAACAGGAAAACATTCATCAAATAACCAAACAAAGCCCTATAAATTACTTGAAGACTCCTGCACTTCCCAATGTTTTACAAACATGTGTGGTGAACAGTGTATGTAGATGGCTTTTCCCCATATGACCCATAGAATGTGTGAAATTACTGTTGGGAGACCATGACATGACTGTCAAATTTTGTGATTAGTTACATACCAATCACTTCCATTCATTTTGTACCCCGGTAAAGCTACTTTCATCTGGGGACATCAAAGCAACATGCCAGTCTTCAAATGTGCTGTGTCTTCATATGAGTGACGCTCTGATGTTAATAGTGAAATTTGTGAAAAAGTTTTGTTAAATGTGAACACTACCACCTATGATAGCTGATAAAATAATACCAATATTACGGACGGCGCTTTCTGTCTCGGAGACCTCGGAATAAAATATACACATGTACAGTCAACTATCTCGGAAACAGTTTGGAAGAGGACACATATGCACGTAAACTTTTTTGCTTAGAATGATCTCCCAAAATATTGGTGCAGTCAAAATCAATTATAGTGAACTTCTGGGGACTAAAATTTTGTTCATGATTTCAGAGGTTCACATATCTAATGACGTCAAAATTAAATAGTATTAATTTCTTGCTTTCTGATGCCTACTTAGAACACCATGTGCTTTGTCTTGGGAATCTCAAGTAACATCAACCTTGAAACTGAATCAAGCATTTGTGCGTCGTCCCTGCCAGTTGTAACCTACATTGGACATGGCCTTTGTTTCCTCGGTGAAATGCAGTGGCACTAGGTCATCAGTCTATGGTGATGCCCTTCTGCTTTTCATTTATAACATTTAAAGGCACAAGTCAGAGTGACTTAAATTGTAATAGTGTTAGTTTTCAGAAAACAGTATTTTATAAGTATACAGACTGACCCAAAACTATTTCCTCTCTATGTAAAAATTGACACACAATTTGAATGTGATGGTTAAATTTTACATTGGAATCAAGTCATTTGTAATATAAGTAAACAATGTTTTTATGTAGGAATTAGTTTTTTTATGGCAGCTGAATGCTGAATTATTTATTGATAAAGAATATTTCCAAGAAAAGAGACAAATATTTTAATGTGCCAATTCATTCCATTGTTTCTGGTTGTTAAGGAAGTTTAAACGAAAGACAGCATAGAGAATGCAATGTTTCACTATTAGATGTCTTTTAAGTGCATTTCATTCAAATATTTCCTTCCAGAGAATTGTACTAATGTTTCATAACTTTAACTGACTACATTAACTCATAAAACTGGCAGATTGAGGATATTTAGAGTTACCTAGGATGTTTATATTAAAAAAAAATATTTTCTACAGAAAACTGTTATAAAGGGGTAACTTGAGATTGACTTTTGTTAGCTGTATGTTGCAGAGAATGTTTTAACTTGAAATAGATTAGTGGGGATGTTTTTTTGAACTGGTATAATTAATAATCGCTATAAAAGTTTATTTATAAATTTTAATAGCAATAATAATATAAAAGTTTATACAAATTTTGAGGTGTATCAAGAAATGTTTGACTCAAATTATGATTGAGTGGCTTATTGCATGTCATGTTTAGCGAAAAGTGGAAATTTGCTAACTTTCAGGTTGAACCTAACCGCAACATGGATTTGAAATTCTCAATTGAAGTATATAGTATTTTAAGGATATCTTGATGTTCATACATCTTCGAAATGCACTTTTCTTTTTTTCTTTTCTTTTTTTTCCCCTTTCTTTTCTTTTTTTTCCCCTTTCTTTTCTTTTTTTTTTCTTTCTTTTTTTTCTTTTCTTTTTTTCCTTTTTTCTTTTCTTTTTTCTTTCTTTTTTCTTTTCTTTTTTCTTTCTTTTTTCTTTTCTTTTTTCTTTCTTTTTTTCTTTTCTTTTTTCTCCTTTTTTCTCCTTTTTTTTCTTCTTTTTTTTTCTCTCTCTTTTTTTCTCCCTATATCTTTGAAGAAGACTTTAGAGTTAACATGATGAATTACAGAACAAATATAACATGTTTAAAACTTAATTTATTTTACAGGATGTGCTGTGCAATGCCACCTGCCCCTTGGTGGATTGCTGTGGAGGAAGAATTGAGGGCAGGGTATTTGAGTGTTCTGAAATCTCTTAGCAAGAATCGGAAAGCATGTGCTATGTTGAAATCAAGTCCAAAGAAGCAATGCTCATGTAGAACAACATCAGTGGGCAAACAACTTACGTTCCATGATATTGCTGAAACTAAAGAATCTCCTGAATCAGGGATTAAATTAGAATGTACAGAGATCACGATGGCTGGTGACACTGTTGCCACTAATGAATTGGACACTCCAAATGAAAGAACTGTTGTTCCTCATGATATAGGAAATGATTGTAATAAAAGTATGGCCGCAATTGCTGATACTCTTCCTCCTTCCATATCAGACACAGCGCTCAGCAGCACAATGCCTACTGCGACTGAAGAAGCAGAATACAGAAGTAGTTCAAGAGAGTGTGGAGAATTATTAATGACAAAATGCAATAGTGTATCTAACCTTTCGACGACATCTGAAATTTCTGGAATTCATCAGGATTCTTCTCAAGTAGAGATTTCTCAAAGTGCAACAGAGCTGCAAGGATCTGACAAAACTTTACTAGAAACACCTTCAAAAACATGTACTGTGGTTGACCCTGCCTTGAAATTATATTGGGAAAAATACAACATAAGGGAATGTTCAGTAAGAGTTGAAGATATTTTACCAAGGCCATCTGCTAAGACATTACTACCTGTTAAAGTGGAAGTTCCTTGCAATGACTTGTTGCAGGAAGGGGGGTTTTGTGAAAATGGCAAATCACCCCACAAGTCTTTACCTGCTTCTCTTTCAACACCATGTAGTGACTCTGGCATTAGTAGCACTGATGAAGAACTTAAGCCATGTGCAGGAATTGAAAGCAGCAAAGAAATGACGGTTAATACACCTCTTCCGGAACTACCTGCAGTCAGTACAGAAGTTGGTGAAGCTGGCTATAGCAGCAGCAATGGTGAAGAGAATCCCGCATCTGAATCAGAAGGCGCTGTGAGTGAAGCTAGCAATGATGTTTGTATAGACAAAATGTGTCATTGTTTGGAAGTTACTCAGTCAAAACCCTCTTTAACATTGCTTTCTGTTAAAAAGAAAGTGAATGCCAGTGAATACTCATCACTTTTACAATTCCATCAAGAAATGGAGAGTCTCATAAGTAGATCACAGGCTGGAGAGTTATTAGAAACTTACCATCACACTTTACAAGAGGTGTTTCCCTGGTTTGATCCAAAATATGCTAGAGTTTCTAGTCGACCAATGCATGAAGACCATTTTTATTGTCAGTCTCCCAGTAAATTGCAATCTGTTGATGCCTGTGATCATTCATTTAATGATGAAAATAAAGTATTTAATGACTTTGGAAAGGAACTTTTAGAAGAGAAGGTAGCCAAAATGCTGACTGGTAAAGACCAGAACTATTTCTACAGTGATGTATGTGTACCTGATGTTAGGGTGTGTGTGTTATGTAAAGGAATTGGGGATGGACCATCAACAGAAGAGGGCCGGCTTTTATATTGTGGTCAAAATGAATGGGCACACACAAATTGTGCTCTGTGGTCTGCAGAAGTGTTTGAAGAAATAGATGGATCATTGCAAAATGTACATAGTGCTGTGTCAAGAGGTCGCATGATTCGTTGCCCATGGTGTGATAAGCGAGGAGCTAGTGTTGGTTGCTGTGCCAGAAACTGTAACGAAACTTACCATTTTCCATGTGCTCGAAAAGCAAAATGCACCTTCATGGATGACAAAAATGTATATTGCCCCACACATGCTCGAGATGCAATTGGGAAAATTTTGCTGCTAGATTCAGAATTTGATGTTCGCCGTCCAATTTATGTAGAACTTGACAGAAAGAAGAAAAAGTTTTCTCAAGTGCAAAAGGTGAAATTCATGATAGGTTCATTGCTTGTTGAAAATTTAGGAGAGTTTGTTTCTGGCGCTTCAGATAATCCAGACATTATAATACCTAATGGTTTCCGCTGCTCACGTTATTTCTGGTCCTCAGTGGAACCTTGGAGGATTGTCCAGTATCAAGTTAAGACCATTGTCAACCAGCAGTTACCTGAACAGGCAGAAGATTTAGGTTGGAACATAACAATTGATCATTCAGCTGATCAGGAAGTTATACAGCAAAAATTGAATGAAGTTGCTCAGTGGCACCGTGAATTGACATGTTCACATGGAAGGAAAAATATCTGTACTGTAAAATGGGTTAATAATGAATCAGAGCAACTTAAAGCTAAAGATAAAGCTCTGGTTTCTAATGCAAATAAGAATATTCCTCGAAGGACAGAAGAAGATAATGTTGCACGTCAGGTGGTGACTTATCTCCTTGATACAATCTGCAGTAAAGATGTTGATGATAGCTGTTTAACTGATCCACAAAACACAGCAGATATCTTACCTCCTGACTTAAAAGATGCAATATTTGAAGAATTGCCTCATGATTTATTGGATGGAATATCAATGCAAGACATTTTTCCTAAACTTATGAGTTATGAAGATGCAGTGGGAATTGATATAAAGAGTGACGGATCCTGTGGATCTGATGGTTTAAAAGAAGGGAAAGATGATTTGCCGGAGGATGTTATTCTTGCCACAGATGTCGAGACTATTGCAATGCTTACACGCGGGAAAAAATTAGATCCTTCAGTCATGGAGTTGGGATCCCATGTTGAAAGTTGGTTTCCTTGTGGAGAGGCAAAGGAACAAATGCAGCATCTTGTAGAAGATCTTATACCTCCCTTATACATGAAGACCAATGCCCAAAAATACAGCAGTAGAGAACTGAAGAGAAGTAAATCTGAAGGAATTAGTCAGTCGTCTTCTAGGAAGTCTGCTGGCAGCTCAAGAAGTCAACAGAGATCATGTAGTATTGCATGGAGTTGTAAATTGGATGGCTCTGCGGCAAGTCATAGTAAGCGGCGCAAAGCAACTCGTGCAACATCTCGTATAGCAGAAGGTAGCATTAATTCAGTTGCAGACACAGGATGCAATGATCGTGCCCATATGTTACAAGAATTAAGACTTTCAGAAAGTGGGCTTGGAAGTCTTCCTCGAGCTAGCACTGCTGGCTCACCAGCTACTAGCACTGAAGGTGTGCGTGACCTTAAGATGCGATTAGAAGAAGAAGGTCCAACAACACAGGGAGATCGTAGGAAATCCAGTCATCCTAAAGAAGAAGGAAAGGAAAATAAGTGGCTTTTGTGGCATGGACGATCTCAAGCTAGAATACTCCAACTTGATGGTGCTGTTGATTCTTCTAGTGGAAGTGAGGGAGGAAAATCTCCTCGTAGAATTGATGATGAGGATGAGGATGACGAAGATGATGAGGATGAGGATGATGATGAAGATCATAGCAGAAATCTTGTGAGGACTTACCCACCTGCAAGAAGAGGTCTCCCTCCTAATCTCCTTAAAAAGGATGGAGATGATGAACCTGTGAGGTGTGCACGTTGCCACCGTACATATCGAACAAGAACAAGTTTTGAACGACACCTTCCTACATGTAGTAGTGATTTCATTCTGTCTACAAGTGAAAGTGATTCTGAAAACACTCGTTCAAGTGAAGAGGATAGTCCTAAACAGTTAAATCACAATGCCTCTGCAGATGTGAAAGATATAAAAAGTGAACCTAAAGTACAAAATGAAAATGATATACAATTGCCTTCATTGCCAACAGTAAATGTTAGTATAAAATCTCAAGACAGTTCACTAACAAGTCCAGTGGAATTGCCGACTAAAACAAATGCTGACATGCATCAAACAATGGCTCCTCCCAGCAGCAGTGAATCAAATGTGTCAAACGCCCAAATAGTACATCAGCCTCCTCCCCTGATACCTGTAACAACAGCAGTAGTGTCGTCTTTAACAACACCCACTTTATCATCACAAAGTTCATTAACTACATCTCAGACAGACAGTCAATTTGTTGCTAGTGTTGTTCCACAGACTGTGGTCTCTGATGTTCCAAAACAATCTGCTCAGCCGTCATCGTTGCCCTCGCATACTGTTCAACCAAATGTTCCATCATCAACCCGTACCAGGTCAACTGGTGGACGTTCAAGAGTGAGAGCATCTGCTAGAGCCACCTCTCACAGACAGGCATCCCGCAACATCAGTTGCCAACCTACTGTTACAGCATCAGCAACAGCCACCCCAGCACCTAGTGCGCAATATCAGATGCATATGATGCATACTCCCTGTGCTCAAGCTCCCACCCAACCTACAGTGTTTGTGCAGCAGGTTCCATCACCTAGTGTTGTGCCAGCTTTTGTAGAAGCCTTCCAGCAACATACTGGACAGAGCCTTCAATACATAGCTACAATAGACGCTCATTCAAAGCATCCAATATTTACACCAACTCCGGGCTCCTTGGTGCCTGGTACATTCCAATTGCAAACATCTGCTGATGGTTTCACAGGAATGCAGAACAGCAGCATTCCTGTTATGCCGAGTGTGCAGATCAGCCCCTCTCAGCCTACTGTTTTGGGTACGATCATTCCTCAAGCACAGCCAGCGGCTATTCAGTGTGGTATGGTGGCGACTGAACAAATGGTTTTGGGTTCAACCCCTGGCATGGAGGTGTTTACAGATCAAAATGGTGGAATGTTTGTTGCTAGTCAGCCAATGTTTATTGGATTAGAGACAATCGTTAGTAATACAGTGATGCAGTCTCAGCAGATTGTGTCGAGTGCCCTTCCAGGTGTAATGGCAGCCAGTAGTAGTTTTTCTGCTACAACAACGCAGGTGTTTCAAGCTAGCAAACTTGAACCTATTGTGGATGTTCCATCTGGTTTTGTGATTGTTAATCCTCAGGCAACGCTCGCTGATGCTAGAATGAGGAATCCTGAAGTAGTAACATGTGCTCCTACACATGTGCCCATGAGTCTTCCATCTCATATGGCTTCACAGCCACCATCAGTGGTGACCCAGCCACCTCCACCACTTGCTTCAGTCCCTCCTCCAGTCCCACCAGTTCCAGCTCCAATACCTACACCTGCACCTGCACCTGCACCTGCACCTGCACCTGCACCTACACCTGCACCTGCACCTGCACCTAGGCCAACTCCTGCACCTGTGCGTACGTCTGTGCCTACACCTGCGCCTATGCCTGCGTCTGTGCCTGCACCTCCTCCACTAGTCCCACCTGCCCCACTTGTTGCCCAGCCATCCCCTTGCCCTTCAGCCTCAAACTTGCCATTCCCTGGGTCACAACCTACTGTAGTGTCCAGTCAACCTAATATGCAATGGAGGTACCGGCGAGAGTTTCCCAGTGAAGGCAATAATTGCATACCCTTGACCAGAAACTGTGATTCTTATGTGACACAAGTGCCTCCTCAGAGTGTTTCTAACAATTTTTGTGTACCAAATAGTAATACTTTACTACCCGTCTCAAAAACTGTGGTTACTGTTAGTTCTGCACCACCACCTGTGACAATTTCTTCCCATCAACCAAGTTCGCCAGTGAAAGTAGTGACAACTGTTTCAACAGTTTGCAGTACGGAATCAGGAAAACAGGTTGTTGCCAACACACAAACAAAATCCTTCCCAACCCCTCAGAAAATAACCATTCCAAAAGTCGAAATTGCTCCGCCATCAAACAATGCAATACAAAAAACATCAGTTGAAGTAGATAATAAACCAAATGTTATTCCTGTTATAAACAGTAAATGTGTGCCCCAGAATTCAAAAACAAATACTATCAAGTTAGTTCTTCAGAAACAGACTCAGGATGGAATTTACAAAGTTACTCCCAATCAGAGTGTTAGGATTCTGTCAACTTCAAAACAGGTTGCAACCAATCCAGTTCACAAGTATGCGAAGCCCAAGCCACGACCTGTGCCCGTTGAGAAACGTAAAGATCAAGAAAATCATTTTGTTCCTGCAGTTCTGCAGCCCTCCCAGAATACTAACATGCCCAACGGTACTCTGAATGGAACCAAATACATTCCAAATGGTAAATTATCTATCTTGAAGGAGACTAGTCCTGCTAAGGATGTCCCTCCGTCCATTACATTTGAAATTCGATCCCAGGACGGTTTCTGCTGTACTTCTTCTGACATTACTGAGGTGTGGCAGAAAGTGTTTGAAGCAGTACAACAAGCAAGAGTTGCTCATAAAATGCCTCCGTTGCCCCAGAATCCTTTTATGGGTGCCCAGGACGGACTGCAGATGTTGGGTCTGAAACACAATGGGTTGCGATACCTTGTAGAACAACTCCCTGGTGCAGGACGATGCATCAAGTACAAACCTCGGTACCACAAGCAACATCCCCCAGGCCCTGAAGAGGATATAGATGCTTTGCCCCCAGAGAATAAGACTGGAAGTGCACGTTCACAGCCTTTCTGTAAGCGCTCCCCATATGACATGTTCAGCTGGCTTGCATCTAGACATCGGCAGCCTCCAAAGTTCATTGTAAATGCTGATGGAGAGTCCATTAGCAACAGGTATATTGAGATTTTGAGAGATAAATATTAATTTTGCTTATTGTAAGATAGTGTTACTGATAAATCTCTTTTTAACAGGCGAGCAACAAGTTCAAATTTGCCAATGGCCATGCGTTTCCGGCATTTAAAAGAGACTTCTAAAGAAGCAGTTGGAGTATATCGATCTCACATTCATGGTCGAGGTCTTTTCTGTTTGCGGGATATAGATGCGGGTGAAATGGTGATAGAATATGCAGGAGAGGTGATCCGATCAACTCTGACAGATAAAAGAGAGAAGCTTTATGAATCCAAAGGCATTGGCTGCTATATGTTTCGCATTGATGATCAGCTGGTTGTAGATGCAACAATGCGAGGAAATGCGGCTCGCTTTATCAACCACTCCTGTGAGGTAAGTTTCTAGACTTTTATATTTTCACAGGTCGGATTATGGTATTAATTTTTTTAAGATAATTGTCAATATTTTTACATACGACATTTATATGGTTAAGACTTTTAATATTTTTAAGTTCGAGTTTGTGAGTGTCATAAAGTGATAAAAAAGTGATATCTGATTTTCAATTACCAAGGAAATTAATGAATTGTTTACTAAGATTTTAGTATCAACACTTCTATGAGCATGAAAAGGTAAAAGCATTATTGTCAAGTGTGTTGAATTACAAAAGTAATGTAAACTTGAGTTAGTAAAGTACGATATTTAATTTTTTACAATTTCAGTTGAAAGGTGATAATACATCTGTGCTGAACTGTGTACTAAATTTTTTATGCAATGTGGGATGTCTCGTAATAATATCATTGTGGTTACTTTGTGGTTGCCTGGAAAAAATCCAGGAATTGCATTGATGTGGAAAAATCAGGGAATTTTTGGAAAATCATGAAAAGTCAGGGTCGTTTTTGAGTTTCTTATAAAACTAAATATTATTCTTCGAATAACATTGGTATATTGTTATTTTTGGCAGTTTTTATTTGTAAAGAAAATTAGTGTTATTTTGGTCTTTTTCGAGGTGAAATTAGGGAGCTGGCAAATAGATAGCTAGAGGAATTAGCGTATTGAATTGTTGTGCCTCTGTTTGTTACAATATGTTAGTGTTCAAGAACCCAAGTTACCATGGAGAACATGGATCTTCTTGTAATAGAGTTTTAATCTTGACCCAAAACTTGCTTTTGTTTAATATTTCTTTTGGTTTGTTAAATACTGAAATTTTGTTAGAGAAAAATTAGGAAATGTCCAGGAAAACCAGGAAAAATCAAAGAAATTTGTCCCAGGAAACAAAAAGCCACCTGCAAAAGTGATCCACTGTTAATTCTTCTTTAAAATATGAATTAAATGTAAAATATTAAATAGCATATGTTTGTTCTTAAGAATTTAACATCTTGGAAATCACATTTTAAGATTAATTTATTTTACTAAGGCAAAGGAATTGACACTGTCCTTACAGAATTTATTGTGAAGTAAAAATTAAAATTGTAGGTAGAAGTTTTCTTTCCTTTCATTCACTCTCTTCTTTCATTCTCCCCATCCATTCTCTCTCTCTCTCTCTCTCTCTGTTCTCTCTCTCTCTCTGTTCTCTCTCTCTGTTTCTCTCTCTCTCTTTTCTCTCTCTGTTTTCTCTCTCTCTCTCTCTGTTTTCTCTCTCTCTTTTCTCTCTCTCTCTCTCTCTCTCATGCGCACACTGCTCTTTCCCTATTTCTCCCTCTCTCTATTTTTCTCCTTCCTCTGTTCTTTCTTCTCTCTCTGTTCGTTCTTCTCTCTCTGTTCGTTTACTCTCTCTTTCCTTTTCAATCTATAACATTGAGAAGAATCAGTACATTTTACAGTGCAGTTGGTATCACATATACCATATTTGTGTACATGTGCACTCCTTGAAATATAAAGTCCAAGTTCTGTTAGATTGAAACACAACATTGAATAATACAAGGCAATTAGTATCTAACCAGTAACTGTTTTTAACATTGTATTACACACTTACATTATTAATACACTTTTATTTATATTTTAAGAATTTTGTTTTCGGGTATCAATCTCAATTATCTGTGAAAATCACTGCTACAGTAATAGAATTACACTGCAGTGATTCAAGTTTCTGTGTGCTGAGAAAAGGGAAAAATGAATAGCATTGTTAAGGAGCAGTGAAGTGAACTACTGGTGAAGAAATTGCTTGCATGTGTACTAGATTTTCAACATTTTCTTGACGGGTTAATAAATCGCTTGAGCCATTTCAGTGTGTTAGGTGTTGTGGTTCACTCACAATTATCGATATTAGTGGTTAACAAAACAGAATGAGGTTCTGTAACTTTATTTTATCTTGTCTTATTTATTAACAAAATTGAGGTGGCTAAGTTCAATTATAGGTACAGAAATGATGAAGCAACACAAGAAAGTGCTCAATTCCTATCAAGCTTAATGTGGAGACTTCATATGAAAATCCTGATAATGCCACTGATATAGAGGTTGTTGCCTTAAGATGTCTTAAATATAATTATTTACAAAACGTCTGCTTTCTATTCTTTCTGACTATTAAAAACATAGGATACTTGTTTTTAAGAACTGCACTTTTTCAAGAAGTCAGTTTGTTAGGTTCACAGACAAAAGGTCTAACTCTCATTACGTCGAATGAACAGGACGTCTATTGTGAACCAGGTCTAATGCAACATAAGGTTTATGGTCTAATGTGACAGAGGGTCTAATACCAAAAGAGTTCTACAATTAGAAGGTTGAATTAATAAGGTCTAATGGGCATAAACATTGAATGTCTAATAAATATACAAAGGTATAATAGCATAGTTTCTGTTTCTACATTTTTAAATGCCTGAAAACCAGAAGTCTATCTTTTAACAATGTCAATTAAATTTTCAACAAGATAACTGTTCTGTAGCATTACATTGCATTCAATACTAAATTTCAGTGAAGTTAACTACCTATACCATTGCATCATGTAAAGGTAACAGAATTTTAGTTCACAACAACTACCCCTATGTCTACCGCTTTCGAAAAGAATACCCTACTAATAATATATCCTATTGGAGGAGTTCAAAAAGAGGAGCTTGTAATTCAACGTGCATTACAAACAGCAATCTGGAAAATATTGAAGTATACAAAGTAGGCATACACACTCGTGAGAAAAGATCTGATACAGTAAAATCCTTCTAAACCGGAAATTGTATAAGCCGGAAACCAACCTAAACCAGAAAATTTCTCTGACCCGTGAAGTTAAATGGCATTTTACACACCATGAAACAGAACCTCTTCAACGCGGAAATGGAACGACTTTTCATAGCCTGCAGGAAAAAAAACACGTCATAAAATGGAATTCCTGTGAATTTAATGTAATTGGCAGAGATACGCGAAATGTTCTTCATGAAATGAACGCATCTGCAAGCTTGTGTTAACACATTCTCTACCCCTGTGACACGTGATAAAGTCATGGCAGCTGGACATTGTAGGACACGGGCTTCAGCTGTCTGCATAGAATTCAACGTTGGTGTCGCTTGTCTCTCAAAGCGTAGGTCTTGGGGGAGTTCCCTCTTTCCTGACTCTCTAAGCGTGGGAAGGTGTAGGGAATGGTTTCTACTCATGCGTCTCTCTGCTCTGCATTGAAAAATATAACCCCTTGAACAGATACGAATTGCTCAAGGCCATGCAAGTATCAGAAAGGCATAGTACTGGGCTGTGTTGAGTCTGCAAGCAGTTCGAATTCAGCCAGGAAGGTGTGTGTTTTCAACTAAAATAAGAATCTGTCAATGAAAAGTGTTTAATATTCATTTATTGATGATTCCTTCCATAATATGTTAATGTATTTTGACAATTATAATAGTCATGTAATTTAGTGCTCTCAGGGCAGAAACATCATATTAGGCTATAAAATGGACAACCTTGCATAAAACAGAAACCTCGCTAAACAGCAAATTTTTTGTGTCCGGATCAATACCGGCTTAGGCAGATTTTACTGTATTATCATGTGTTATCATTTTACTGTGTTATACTGTGTTAATCTATGGTATTATCATAAGACAAAAATGTGCGGGTATAAAAGAACGTGCACTTAACTATCCAAACAAAGCATCTGCTGCAATAGTTGAACTTGAAACAAATGCAGTGAATAACGAAGAGGCTTTGGCTTTGGTGCCAGAAAGGCAAGCATTAAGAGCTTTAAATCTTCACCAGAATGTAGCTAGATCACTTCTGAGAAGTTTGCAAAACTTGGAAATCAATCATCCATACAATGTAACTTTGAGTGGAGAACAGTTCCTGAGATTTGACTCAGGACATCAAGATTCTCATCATATATGAATATTTGCTATTGATGAAGGTGTAGGTCTTTTGTACCTCAGTAGATTCAACATTAAAAGATGTTCCAAGTAAGTTTTTTCAAATGTATTCATTCCATAGAATCGTGATAGATCAAGTCTACCATCTTGTGTATTGCCTTTGTGTTCAGAAGACTCAACACATTCAAGATACAATATTGTTGCAGATAAAAAATCTCTACTGGGCTTTTTTAACTTTAATTTAGCCCCAGAGATTTCCCTTACAAGTTTCAAATTAGCTACTGTGAATGTACTTCAATGAGCATTCTCCAGTACATTTATCACAGGTTGTCATTTTCACTTTTCCCAATCCATTTGCAAATGGGTCATTGCAGAAGGGCTGAAGAAGGCTTATGACAATGAAGCTGATTTAATAGTAAAAAATGATGTCGGCTGACTAACAGCTCTACCTTTTGTTCGTCTAGAAGATGTAGAAGAAATTTTTGATAATATATACGAGGACATCAGTGATTTCTTGAACCTATTGGCAGGTACATCGAGATCTTTTACATTAGGGGCATGCCTGGTTGAGGCAGGAGGCCACCAGTTCCTCCACGTTTTCCACCAGCAGTTTGGAATGTATTTCATCTGGTTGAAAATGACTTGCATAGTGCAATAAACACTGTGGAAGGGTGGCATTTGAAATTTCAGAAAATGATCGTCTCGCATCATGCTTCAATATGAAAATAGAACACCTACAAAGGGATCAGAGGAATAACGAATTTCTCATCTCTCAGTTTTTAGGAAGGCATGTACAAGTTCAACACCCAATTACTAAATTATACAAAATTAATCAAAGGCAAGTAGAGTGAATGGTAGCAAATTAGCAAAATTATAAACATTGTGGTATATCAACTTATACCTTCAGCCATTGAGCCACAGATTGAAATTCCATGCTCCATCAATAACTGAAAATGAAGACTGAATATTTTAACACCTGTTTCTTTTTATATACATTAACGTTCTTCCTAAAATTAAGTGTAACATTCCTATAGTGATTTCATTTCAGACAATAACATACTGACATAATAATTTGTGAACCACATTTTGTTATGTATTTCTGTTACAGCATAATAGATTGGACATTCGTGTCCGATAGACCAAAATTCATTTGACATTTTTGACAATTACACCAAATGTTATTAGACGTTTTTAAAAATTAGACCAAATTTTCATTAGAAGTATTTTCATAGACCTTCTGACATTAGACTTTAAAAATTAGACCTTCTGTCATTAGACGTAATATCTTTAGACTTGCCAGTAAAAATCCTTAGTTTGCTGTCATTCTTCTTCTGACTTGACATTAAACTATGAAATGCCCAAAAATTAGAGATATATAATTTTTTGGGGGACCATGAAAATGCGAACATTGTTAATATTTAGTAAAAATATTATATTATTGTTTTAAATACTTTCCTCTTGCAACAACATTCTTTAATACTTGGGATTAACGGCAAATTCTAAGTCTAAATGTGAAATTAACACTTATTTATGATATACCATGAAATCTTAATTTTTTTAGTTATATATTTGCAAAAGAAACCATATCTGAATTTCAAAATGTAAGCTGTCAAATATATTTGTTTGTTGTAAGGGAAGCTCTCTTGTTTAATTGAACTGCTAACTTATAATTTACATTTTATGTAGTGAAATTTGTTTTTTTGTCATCATAACCTTCAATTTTTCCTTATTTAGCTCATATTTTTATCGCTCCATTTGAAGCTGTTTGTATTCCATTCAGATCACAATTAGACAACTTGCTCTTCAAAATTTTTGTTAACAAAAATTTATTATTCTGAAATCTTGTTCATTCCATGTACAAAAAATACTGCAGAAAAAGAAATAGGTCCCATTTGTTCAACATATTGCTACAAATTTTAAGTCATCAATGTATGCTTATTTTCTTTATTTCAAAATCGTAAACATCCAAGCCAAGTAATGGTAAATTAGTTAGCATTATATAATTGTTCTGTTTTCTTCCTTTTACAACTTTTATCCTTCTTTCAGCCCAGTTTTTATACTATCATACATAATTTTTATTCACCATGAAATCATATCCCTACCAATAATAATTTTACATCTTTTACCTTTCCCCTCTTTTATTTGCGATGGGAGATGAGTAAAGGCATTGTCTGGCAGAATTGAATTTGGCACAGCATTTTGTCTTTTCAAAAGTGGGGTTGTTGAATAAACAAGACTACTCATAACGAAGCTGACTTTCACCTCTTGCTATTAAAGTAAATTGTGTTTTGCCCTCCTATGTAGTACAAAACACAACTCACAATAGTAATATGCATATTTGGCATGGTCCCTATGAATGAAGTCAAAGATGACTTCCAGTCTTCCACAGAGGTAACAGAAAAATTTGTACTAGGTGTAGCATTATTTACACTCTTGGGTTTGGCATTTAGAAAGCATTTAATTTGCTTTTGGGTGCACAATCTGTTTGTTTTGTTTCCTTTAGTTTCAATTTTGGCAAAATCTTTATCACAACTTAGATAATTGTGACTTGATTCTCGATAAAACTCTTGCTTACATTTCCTGAAGTATCGCTTATAAAACATCTGAAACCAGTCTTTATTTTGAGAAAACGGTTATTACAGAAAATCTATTACTTGAAGCGAAATGTCATCAACATTGAGCTTCTGTTTGGATTAAAGGATGTGGACCCCTTTTCAGCAAGCTTGAAGTAACTTTATTCAATGGGGGAATTTTTGGTATTTTTTTTCATGCTAATATTTACACAAGCAATTATTATAAAGGTGTATAGTTCATTGATAGTGTTTATAATTGCCATAATAAAGAAATTAAAATGTCTTAAATATCCTTATTAAATCTGTTATAATATCTGTTTAAATCTGTTAAAATATATAAGTTGATGAAAAAGCTATATTTAAAATTAATATGTTCCACAAATTTGAACAACTGTCTTATTTGTTTTGTTGCAGCCAAATTGCTATTCCAGAGTAGTTGACATTCTTGGGAAGAAGCATATTCTTATCTTCGCTCTTCGGCGCATACCTCAAGGAGAGGAATTGACATACGACTACAAGTTTCCATTTGAAGATGTGAAGATTCCTTGTACTTGTGGGTCTCGAAAATGTCGGAAATACTTAAACTAAACCCCAATCTTGGTACAAGTCGGTCTTCAATTCGTATTTACCTTGGTTGATTGGAGAGGAAAAACCTTTTTTGTGAATGTATTCTTTATTTTAGAGGATTCCTCTGGCCCTGGTACTCTTATAAAACAGCTCATCTAACACATTATGCCATGATATTAAAAATACATGGATATCTGGCAAGGGACTATAATATTTTAATTGTGTGTGCATGTTTCACTCATACAATAGCCAATGGTCATTTGAACGTTAATTTTATGACAAGAATATATTATATATACAGTTAATTGCTAGAGGAATGTGTATATGTGACAAGATATGTGGATATTGCATCTGTAATGTTTACAACGTTTATTAAAATGTAGTTGGATGACCCTTTTAATATATATCTCAAGTCCATATTACAGACTATACAATATACAGTTGCTATGACCTGTTTCAATTTATGAATTTCACCTTCATATGTTATTAATTCACCCCAGATAAGACTTGTGTATAATTTATATTTACTGTCAATAGTGAACTTGCTAACATTTTGCACTTGCAGGAGCTTAATACAGATACATCACATAGTAAACAAAGATACTGGTATATACTTTACTCATACACATGCATTATTCACCTGTGTTGTACTCTAAATATTTCATTACTTCTAAAGCTTCCCTCTATAGAATCACACATAATTGTATTAAAAAGGTGTCAAGAGTGATGTTTAAATATATATTGTGATTTCTCGACAATCTAGCAATTATTTTTGTGGAGCAAAAATGTGAAAGGTGTAGACCTGGAGGCCAGTAAAACAGAACTTTTGGGGAACATATTTTGGCAATATCTTTGAAACATTAATCACCAAAAAATAGTTATTTAAATGCTATTTTATGTTATATTCTGCATGATGACTTACATGTCAGCAGAAACATGTTGTATAGGAAAGGCCCTTTTCTTGGTACTCTCTGTTTGTAAATAATCTAGTAATTTGTGTTGATATTGTTTATTCAGACAATATAGAACATATCAATTAATAATTGTAATGTTTGATAAAATTGAAGTGATTGCATTTACAAAACCAGTAGTAAATCAAATAATTTTTTAACTTGTTTTTATTCAAAACTGTCTTTTTTATTATTTGTTGATTTTTAAAGTAACTTTTATGTTATTATATTATTATAAAAAGAGCCTAGGAAAAGGGTTTCTTTGTTTCATTGAGTGTATATAAGTCTCGTGTCAAAGTCCTTGGAAGGATTGAATATAGATGTGTACAGATACTGGACTCGGCTGATAGCAGAGCTCTGGTGAAGTAGGAAAAATGTTAATATGTTGTGAATGGCAGCAGAAGTTCAAAAAGACCCAACTTGTGTAATGAAAGTTTTCCAATAATGATGCATATTTTTGTAAATTGAAATGTATTCAAGTGCATGTGAAACAAATCGTAGTTTTAAGAATTTTTATAATTGCATAGTAGGTAGACATATCTTTATCTCCAATCCATTAAGTATTATTGACATTTGAAATATGTACATTTCTTTTTGTGTTATATTTTATTGTAAAGAAAAAAAGCACATTGTATAATTTTTATAATATGTGATGACTTTACATGCATTTGAAACAATTCTGAATTGTACTGAAATTAAATTAATGTGATATATTAATATGTATATGTATGGGGTCTCTAAATGAAAGCTAATTTTTATCGTTAACTTGATGTTGGTGCCATTCCAGCTGTTTCATGAAGTATAGTAAGGAGATGCTGTACAACATGTGGATATATTAAAAAAACTCTTTTCATTTTTAGTGAGAAAAATGTTGGTATATTCTATATTGTGATAATTATGAAACAAAACAGGCTGCATTTAATATAATTTTATTATGTAGTATTATGTGTGGTACTGCTCTTGCACTGAAAAAAGTACGTAATTTATGGAAGCTCTGAGGGTATCTTTCAAACTGAATTACTTGTAGTATAGATGTAGTTTGATATTATAAGCATTACTGCAAAACAAGGAAGATACAACAAGCTTCCGAAAGTTAATGCTTTTAATATGATGTGCTTTTAAAGAGTACTTTTGTATATTATTGTAAATAAAAGAAATTGTGTTTTAAATGTTGCAAAAATGTACTTAGTGCATATATGAAATTAATTTATTACCACCATGTGGTAGTACAATACCAATTCGTGCTGTTCTTTGCTGTATTCATCTATTTTAATATGAGAACCTGTGATGTATAGATCTTTCCTTTTTTAAAGAAACTATATTGTAGCATTAAATGTATAATCAACGAATCATTGTGAATCCTGTTTGGATCACTTGTGTTTGTAAACCTCTTTATCGTGAGGATAACTTGTGATAAAGTATTATACTACTCAAAGGTACCTGCTGGTACATCGTGTAATTCTTTTGTAAGATCAAGGAAAGACTGGTGCTCTGGGATTTAGTTTTAAATTTCACAAGGTTCTTGACCAGAAAGACTTTACGGCATGCTGACACGTAATTTCACAATTCTCTTATCATGTTGACATTTCACTACAGTATAATAGTAACACACCATAATTTTAGAAACAGCTTTGTAATAAATGTTTTTCCCGTATGCCAGTGTTTTTTATGAATTCCATAAGCACAGTGGATGTACTGCGATCAAGCTAGGTTCACCTGCTCATCGTATTGCATTCACAGTCAATCCTACATTGTT
This sequence comes from Teleogryllus occipitalis, assembly GCA_011170035.1. NCBI lineage: Eukaryota > Metazoa > Arthropoda > Insecta > Orthoptera > Gryllidae > Teleogryllus > Teleogryllus occipitalis. The sequence continues at coordinate 188,197 of BLKR01000683.1, read as the reverse complement.
AAATATCCTGAAATACTCCTTTAAATTTTTACATTGAACTCTATACGTGGAATGTTTTTTGGCTGAGAGGCGCGATTCAATTATGAAACAATGAAATTAGCCTCATTAACAGAGGACAGTATAAAGTATTTGCTGTCGTTGAGTGATTATTAAATTACCTGACGCTCACTGAGGTAGCTGTGAGAGCGCCAGGAAATAAATCGAGACACAAAAATCAAAAAAACAACTTCTCTTTTCCACCATTCCCACGATTCCAATGATTCTATACGAAGCAGATGGAGGTTCGGTGCTTACCAATCACCGTCACTCGTTGATACGACATCGAGCACGTGACCCGCAAGCCTCCAATAGCAACCATCCTTAGCAAGTCTTCATTCACCACCGTTTTAGGGTTAGGGTTGATGCTTGGTAGGGGAAGCAGGAGATGTTATGATGGTTGTGGATGTTCATGTGATAGTGAGAGATGTCACGAATTTTGATGCTAAGCGAAGTGTAAAAATCAGATTATGGAATACTGAGGTAATTTCAGTTCGAATTGTGTAAGTGCTGCGTTGATATGATTTCTGTGGCGGATGAAGCATGCATAGAAACTAAAATGTTTATATACAGCCTTGTGACAACGGAGGGGGAAATACTACGATGAGTCTTTGTAGTAGTTGCTCCCGTAGATCATTTCCTCCGTCCAGATACGAGATACGTCTTCAAGCTGTGTTTTGCCAAGGTTAGTATCGTAATGTATTTACAAAGTTCTTAATGGTGTTGCTTACATCAGTAGTTTGGTGAGAACGTGCAGTCAGTGGTGTGATAAGTTGTGATCTTTTATTCTCTTTGATAATTTCTTTCTGCATGATAGGTGCTTTCACATATTATACAAATTATATGTTGGGACTCGCGGAATTGTTGTGTAGTTTCTGCGTTTACGATTTCTTGCTTTCCCTTGACACTGGCTACTACTTTTATTTTCTAGTAGAAAACTATTTTTCCGCATGCCTGAGAAAGTGACAGCAATAATCTGTCGTTCTATTGAATCTGGTGTTAAATGTAAAATGCTTTTAATTTTTTAGGTTTGTATGTTTGTTTTTGTCTTGCCCGTAATGAAGAATCGTTTAGTCAACTAGGCCTTTGTAGTCATTTGTCTATTGATTGTAGTGTAAACAGCCGCTGTATAATTAGTAGGGGTCAATTTCATGACTACTAGTGATTAGGTTATATTTTGCCAAATACCTAGAGTCAGCAAATTGTAAAAGATAAATTGTAGAACGAACATGAATTGTTATTGTAGTATTGTTCAGTTTTAGAAGCTGTTCTAGCATGCCTACTTGTAATTATTGACTTCAGCATTTGTTGCCAAGGCAGTGGTGTGCTGCAATTTGGAAAATTGAACACTTTCAATGTTAACATGGAATATTTTTTGGAAACCAATAATTTCCCCAATGTACAGAAAACTTAAATAATGTTTATTATTGAGTCTTAAAATAGGTTAATGAACTTTATAAGTTGTAGTAACTGGTATTCAGAAAATTCCGTAGTGACTTATTAATCTAGTCTTTAATAATTTTCATTAGAGAAAGATTTCATAAATGGCTCAAAATTGAAATGCAATATTTTTAATTGTATGTTTACAGTTTTGATTATTATGATTCTTTGAATTCACCTCAATTCCAAAATCTTGAAGATAAACCATTTCTTTGTGTGAATATTACTCTAATGATGTAAGTTGGAAATAGAAAGATGTTTACCATTGAAATTTTAATGGCTTTTTCTTTGTCCTTCAGTATACACTATAAATACTCAGTACTTATCAAGTCCTTTTATTTCATTTGTTATATGTATATTGATGGCATTGGAATATTTCATTGCCCATTATCATGTGTGAGAACTATTGATGTCCCCCCTTTCCATCCTTGTTGGACCTTAATGACCACCTACGATTTTGGATGATATTCAGAATATTTCTTTTAAATTCCCCCCCCCCATATGATTTGCATTTTTTTTACCCCCAATTCGATCGGCGTTGCGCCCGTAGGGGAAATACTGAAATGGTCACTATTTTGATTCTGGACAGTAGCTTTCCCCAAATCTAAACATCACATTCAGTTAATGAAATATATTCCAAACAACAAAGCAAGCTTTGATGCGAATTTCTTAGATGTTTTTATATTCCTGTGTGTCTGAGAAAGAGAACCATCGCATTTCTCGTCACCGCTCTGCGATGGCACGCCCCGGGTCAACCAGAGAAGGGCCCTTGTGCCAAGGCGCGTCCACTTGTTGGTATAGAAGCGGTGCAGGTCGCTGTGTTGCAAACGAGCCCAACAGATCAACAGGTCCAGGGCAGTTTTTATTGATCTGCCCCTTTAGGCGGCTGCATTTTTGCGCGCGGGCGGGTGGACGGGCGGGCGGCCGCCGTTGTCGTCAACCGCGCCTCCGTGCCCGAGCGGAGCGGGAGCGGGGCCGTTTGCCCCGGGCCGGGACGGCCCCGCGGGCCGTGAGTCAGGCGCGCCAGCGAAGGGCAGGCAGGCGGCCGCGGCCCCGTCCGCACGACGTGGGTGTGTGCGCGCCGAGCTGGGGGCAGCGCGCGTCCTTCGCCGGGGGGCAGCGGAGGGGAGAGAGCCTGAGTGGAGCGGAGCTCGCGTGCGGCCTGTAGTACGCTGCGCGCGCCGCGCCGCAGGTTTCGCTTTCTACCACAAAAGCGAGGCGGGCGCGTTGCACCTGAAATCCTCCGTTCGCTCGCCCGCCTGCCTGCCTGTTTGCTTTCCGGCAGCGGTGTCGGTGGCGGCGGCGGGCCCCGTCCCGTGCCGTGCCGTCTCGCCAGGTTGCCATTTCGGCCGGCCCCCTCCCCCTTCGTTCCTTCACGCTGCCGCCGCCGCCGCAGCGTGTGTCAACCTGCCTCTGCCTCGTGCGCGGCGCAGGGGGAGGGAGAGGGAGGGAGGGCGGCGGCGAGTGAGCCGCGCTGCAGGAGGCACGCGGGTTGCCCGGCCAGGAGAGGCAGGCGAGGAGGAGGAGGACGGACGGGGGCCCGTGGAGGCCAGCGCAGCGCCGCTGCCGTGGCCGTGCCGTGCGGCCGCGTCCGCCCCCGCGGCCCCGGACGTCGCGCGTCCGCCGACCCAGCCAGCCCCGCGCGCGCGCGCGCACGGCGGAGGCGGCGACGGCGGCGGCGTCGGGGGCTTCCGCGAACGCCGCGTTTCTCGCGAGCCCAGCCCGGCCCGGCCCTGCCGCGCGGCTCGGCGGCCGCGTGCGTCATCGCGGCTCGGCTCAGCTCCGCGCAGCGCCGCCGGCGCTTTGCCGCTGCTCAGCTCGGCCCAGGATGCAAAACATGTCCCGCCTCGATCGCGTTTTTTTGCCCGGTTTCCAGGCGATTGCGGAGGTGGTCCTTTGTTTGCTTCTCGTCGGAAAAGGGAATTTCATCCACACGCACTTTCGTCATAAATTCGCTTCTTTGTATATTGATTTGGGATTAAAAATAGGGTTCGAAATAATATTGCAAGGTACCATTACCGAATAAGTGTAAATATTTATTTTACTTTAATTAATTATATTTTGAGCATTAAATTCGCAGACTTGCATATTTTTACGTATTTGTCTCGCATGCAATTTTCCTACCTATCTTTCAAATAAATTGATTTGATTTAACTAGCGTTAAAAGGACTAGAAAAAACGAGAAACTCACTTGAGGGTAATTCTCTTTCTCTTAGAAGCTCATTTTCTTCGAATTTGTAATTACGAATTTAGATTCTAAATCTAGCCTTAAATTGCCTCCTACTGCGTATTAGGTGTGTAATATTACGCATCTGTTGCGATTCTGACATTTCTTTTCCCCCCTCCTCCCTGCACGCTTCTCATACTTCGATTTGCATGCCTTCCCTTGTTTCCCTACTACAAAGTGCGAATTTTCGTCTGGTGGGCTGCGCACGACGAAACTCCATTACTCAGAAACTGGAAGAAAGAAACGAAACCGGTAGTTTCCCGTAGTCGACTAGGAGAACTGTGAAATAATGGGAACTTGAATGAGTTGGAAAAGGCAACTTGGTTTGGATGAAATATCGGATACCTGTAGGAACGTGTTTTCGTAGGATGGAGTGGTATTTAAAATGTCACCCAAATTTCGGTATTAAAATGAGAGTGTAAAAACTAGCCTCTACCCACTTTCGAAACGCGTTGGTGAAGCGTGTCACGTGTGCTGCGTGGTTGCGTTTTCGGGAGACGCAGCATCGTGGGTCAGCTCAGCCGCGCGCGCTCGCTGTTGCCGCGGCCGTCGTCGCCCACCGCGATTGATTCGAGACGTCCCGCCGCCGCCGCCTCCATCGCCACCGCGCGCGGCTCCGGCCTCGCGCTTGTTTCTGGGAGCGCGGGCGGGCGGGCGAGCGGGCGGCGGGCGGACGAGCAAGCACCCCCACGCTGGCGCGCGGAGGGGGCGGCGCGGCGCGGCGCAGCTCAGCGCCGTTGAAGGGGGTCGCGGCCGCCACCGCCGTCGCGACGCCTGGAGCCGCCGCCGCCTCTGCCTCTTTCCCGCGCGACCTCGGCCGGAGGGTGCGCGGGGGGTGCGGCCAGGAGGAGGGGGCGGGGGAGGCTTGGCGCCGGAGGGAACCGCGCGCGGTGGTGGTGGTGGTGGCAGATCTCCCGCCGAGGAAGTGGTGCGCGCCCCGCTCGCGGTTCACCCGCCGCCGCCGCCGCCGCCGCCGCCGCCGCCGCCGCCGCCGCCTCCTCCTCCTCGTAGGCTTCCTTTTTCGTTGCTTCACGTTTTGATACGATCTGTTGTCAAGCGCTCGTCCAGCTCCCTCGGTACGGCCTGTAATGTATCGTAGCCTGCGGTCATACGCGGCGCGAAGCGGTGGTGTGCTTCCTGCTATTGACGTGCGGCTTGGTTTGCGAAGATTTTTAGCTCGGAACTGCGTCCTTTTTTTTTCGCTTTCGAAATGTGGCAACGCTGCGTTCTGTAACCACATATTTTTTTCTGTGAGCGTAAAGTATGGAAATGCAGCTTTGATCGATAGCAGACGTTTGGAGGTTTTTACTAATGTATTGACATTGTTTATTATTAACTTCGTAATGAAAACGAACTGCGTTGTGTATGACCTTGAGAGTTATTCGCGATAATTGCGGGCATACCTTTTCGCAGAAAGCAATCGCCAGTCGTTGTAGATGACCCGTCACAATTAAGGAACATGTAATGTTTATGTGTGAGCTCGACGCAGTCGCTATTCTTCGAATCGTAGTAAATACATCCACGCTACTCGTGTAGTGAATCTGGGGTCTCCTACGTTCTTTCGCGCCTTTTATAGCTATATTTAAGAATATGCTTTAAATGCTTTGTCGTGTCCGTTGTGTATATAGTTATTTCATGATCCAACAAATCGATGTCGAGATTTTTACAGAAATACAGTGTATGTATGTAAATATGTTTAATACACTGTTACCGAGAAAGTGGTTATTTTTTCTTCTTCAAAACCTTTATCCATCCGTCTGTGAACTACGCTAGCCCCTAAAATCGTACACAGGATATTCTCCAATCGATCTGAAGCCGAATTTCTAAAGGATCTTTTTAATTTAGGTGGTGTTTTATGGCCCTAGGAAAGATTTTCAAAAATGGTTCCATAGCGTTCTTTAATTATTTTACTCGGATATGCCAATAAATATGAGGTTGGTCCAGTTTTCGTTAAAACCCCCGAAATTTCGAAAATTGCAAAAGCTTAACATGTTTGATCCCCTTCTACCTTTACATTACTGAAGTGATGACAGACATATTTTTATTTATGAAATCGGATCTAAAAAAATTCTTTTATGATGTCAGGTCCGATGTTGATTGAAACCTTTCGATTTTCGAAATTTGAACATTATTCTTCTTTCAGTTTTCTTTTGAAACTCCTCGCTTCAATTGGTTAAGAATTTTTGAAATGATGGCTAAAGGGTTAGTATAGGAGCGACATTGCAATATTATATTATTTAATTATAAGATAGTTAATGGTGTTCATAAAAATGGAGGGGGGGGAAACCACTGCTAGTTTGCCAACGTTTCGGAACTATATGGTCCATCCTCAGGGCTTACTAAGGTTGAATTTTAAAGAGCCTTATTCGAAATTTTATCAACTCAAGAACACCTGTAACATCAACACCTCTGGTTCCATTTACAAGACCCCATGTCTTCAATATTCAACCTTAGTAAGCCCTGAGGAGGGAACAACAAAGTTACGAAAGGATGGTAAACTAGGATTTTTTTTTGAAATGACCAACTACCATTAACTATTCGTAGAAATAGTAGTGTGGTCGTGAATACTATAATATTTAATAACCGCAACCAAAATTTCAAGAAAGTATGTACTGTCGTAGTGCCACCAGCGTTTTTGCAAAGGTATATCGACACGCGCAAGGTCGAGGAGGTAGGGCTAAATGGCTCATCCGCGTGGAGAGTAACAGTATCGACTCGCCCACCGTTGCAATGGGAAATATTGATGGGATTGCACGAACTGCATTTCGACCCGTTGGTACTTGCGATTCCATTTGTGTTGGCTTCTTGGCTTTCTGAATCCAAGGAAATGGGGGAGAGTATTGCACAACTAATTCTAAACTTGACATGTCATGTCGGGAAATAATACGGTGGAGGATTTCAATACGACTTCGAGGGTTTTTCAAATGGTTTCCTCGATTTCCTACTTGCAAACTCCTTTTAACGACGTACGTCAACTGTTACTGCGGTGCCTCTGACCGGGAGGTCGTGTGGTTGGAGTCCCGACACTGGCAGAATTTTCGACATAGCTACGTCGAATTCAACCGCTGTCTGGAGGAGAACTAGTGGCCGGCAGCTCTGATCGGATAGTTTTCCGTTGTTTCTCCGCTCAACGCCAGGCGAATGCCGGAGCGGTTCCCGAACAAACGGGCCACGGTCCGCGCGCAATCTTTTCTTCCTATTTCTTGTCGTATCTTCACCCATTACTTCCATACGCTTACACTAATATGCACTACACTATCACATGTGCCGGGAGACCGGTTGGGAGCTTAGAGCTTCTCCCGGCTGGGGCAGTGCCCTGCTGGTGTGAGATAACGGTTGGGGAATACCCCGCTTGCCGACAGGTAGGTCGGCGCCGGATCTCACTATCAGCGAGTGAAGATCACCGCCGCCTCCAGAGATAAACACGCACTCCACTTACGGGACTAATGACCTTATCAGTTTATGCGCCCGGAATCAATAATGAACAATCAAGTGTTCTTCTTTAAATTATTGACACCCTCCCCTTTTTTTATGCGGTCTTCAATTTTTGTCCTTTAGTGTAACTGTAGATTCAATTAGATTAACTGCTTTGTTTGCCAAAAATCCACCATTCTATTGTAATGTCAGCCATTATATTCTCTTTAACCTTACAGAAAGCAAAATATCCTCGTGGTCACAGTAATATTGGCTATTTCATTGCCGATAGCAACAGTTTGCCACAGCACTCTGTCATAAACCTGTCTGAATTGAGACCTTGAAGACTATTCGGAGGAATTGTGAGCAATGAAATTGAGATCCGACGCTACACTGCAAATTTTAGCACCAGCGACACATAGACTTTATTTGTGGGAGAACCCCCCCCCCGTGAAGTGTTATTGTATGGAGGGGATGTGTATTTATTCGAAAAAGTAATGTTAATCGTAACGTTAGGGACCATCTCCATTTCCATCGGGTCTGTTTAATTTTCTCTGGCACCTTTCGTTTGTCATAATAAGAATGTACATTAATTGCTTTAAATAAAGTTGTACATAATGTAACAAAATCTAATTATAATAAAATAGTTATTATGTAATTTTCTTTTTGAAAAATATTACTTACTGAAAAATTGCGTCGCCTTGGGATAATGGATTCTAACAAGGCTTAAAAAATAAAGATCCAGTGGGGATTTGGGGATTTATTTGGATTTTATTGGTGAATACTATTTTTGTTAAAAATTTAGTTCATATGAAACATATACTGATTCACCTTTCACACAAAAATTCTTTCACTACTGCCACGGATTACCCCCCCCCCTCCTTCATATCAAGATTTTAATCTCATTCGAAATTATTACCGGTAACATATATGACGTCATTAAAAAATAAATTAAAAATCATTGAAATGTTTAAATGTTTTTAAGAATTTTTCAAGGATTTTGTTCTGGGGAAAATTAAATGAACCCTTGGTTCTAGTGTCTACTTTCCCCTAGGAGTTTTCGAAATACAACCCTTCCAGTTGACATTCATTATACTTATTTTGCGAATTTAAGCAAAGAACGCATTCTGGAGAAATTGAGATGGGGTACAAAGAATTGCACAATTTGTGGAAGACTGGAGTAACTAAAACAGTGGATTTTTAGTTTGTGGATGCTAAAGAATGATTATCGGGAGGCTTCCTTGTGTGTAGATAATTTTTCCTCGTGCTATCTCAAATGAGAACGTCTGAACTTTTAAGCGTCTAAAAAAATCTTACTTTTTAATTAACTGATTTCCTGCTGCTGTGCGAAGTTTGTATCAGTGGAATATGCATAAATATAACGCAGTTGTTTTAATGATCGTGTTTTACGCTTGTTACATAACAAAATTATTTATTTTAGCTGAAACCTAGTAGCATCACACCGAGCTATTGATATAGTTTCTTTATGATATAATCGATTATTTCACTCCCACTTGTTTAAATTGTTTAGATTACGCACGAGATGTTTGTATTAAGCAACCGGTTTCTGGCTCCCATAGCGCGGGTTTCATTGAGTTTGAGTTGCCGATAACGACATTTTCTGCACATTCAGTGTATGACAAAACTACATGAGCCAATGAACATGTATGCCAGCCTGCAGCGTCAGCACGGGAGTGCGTAAGTTCGCGATTAGAGAAAGGTTGCAGATGTCATTTTCTGGTCGTCACGTGAAACCTGTCAAATACATTCACGTTACCACGTCATATGTAGCAGTAGTACATTATTCAGTTATATCTTTATCTACTTTTATTTCGTAAGGCACAGAGTGCAGATTTTACCGGTCATCGAAACACGTTTAACAATATAATACATTACATTTTTTTAAAAATCAGTTTAATGACAGACGATAACTTTATACGACTTATATTTGGGTATGTGTTTTGGTGGACGTTTACACCATTGACCCGATGAATAAACCGTTAAAACGTTTTGCTGAAAATGAGATGTGTGCTACTGAATTATCCGAATTATTCTCTACATTTGTATACAATAAGTTCTACTGGTTGTTGAGTAATTGGCGCATTTATGCTTACAAATATTTTTTTTTATTATTCACACTCTAAGAATGATTCGAAATCGAGTGATTATCTTCAAATTCAGTGGCGGGTTGAGTCGTAACACACACACTGTGACGCAACGGCACGTCTCAGAACGAATACTGTTATGTCATGCGGGTATTCGGAAAGGGAGAAGAAAATATGTATTCATGGAAGGTGACCCTGAATAGGTCCTGTCAAATGTCGTGACTCGTTTTGACGAACAACGACCAAGCTTCAGATCAGTTACTTTGGAATTTTCAAAATGTATTTATGCCTTCGATTTCGGCTGTCTCTATCAACACCAGGCGAATGCCGGAGCAGTACCCTAACAAACGGGCCACGGACCGCGCGCGATCTTTCCTTCCTCTTCCTTGTCCTATCATCTCCCCCTTACACACACACACTAACATGCACTACACTACCACATATTCCGGGAGACCGGTCGGGAGCTTAGAGCTTGTCCCGACTGGGGCGGTGCCCCGTTGGTGGGAGAGTCCTGGTTAGGGGGAAACCCCACTAGCCGACGGTAGGTTGGCGCCGGATCTCGCCATCCAGCGGAGAAAGATCACCGCCATCTCCCGAGAAAAAAACATGCACTACATTAACGGGACTAATGACCGAAGCAGTTGACGCGCCCGGAAACACGAAAAAATCAATCAATCAATCGGCTGTCTCTATCATTTATACTCACAAATACAAACAATTCAAAAGAAAACTAGTGGTGCCGAAACAGCATGTAATTTCTCGAACCATCATGCAAAATTACGCGGAAACTACTCGATTTTTCGAAAATTTGTACACGACCTTATTTCAAGATCTACATTTAAGGAACATTTTCATGAAAGGAAAACATCTCTATCTTCGTAATTGTAGTTGTAGGAAAACGCTAAAAAAAATTGAATTTTTGCTATTTTCGAAAAACCAGTTTTAAACAAATTTGAGATTGCACCATTCTCTTATTCTCCTTCACACTATTCAACAACAAAATTTAATCAAAAACGTTGGAGCCATTTTTTTTTTTAAATGTCCCAGGGTTTTCATGTAAAGAAAAATTAAAATATGTTTCAAATTCAAGGGGCCGCGACATCAGCAAGATCGGTTGGGGAATATCAATTTTGGAGAAAATCGACTGAACTGTTTAACCGTTAGCGTTGTTCACAATCAGACAGACGTTTTGCCGTCATTCAAGTTTTTCGGTATCTAGGGCCCACAACACGTGAATTCTAGCTATACCACGTGATAAGATGATTTTTTTTCTTCTAAATTTAGAAATTGGATATATCAACTTTTTCGTTACTAGAGCCCTGTAATAAGAGTTTGTTTTTTTTGCCGAAAATTCGCCATTACATAACTTTCTCTCTACTGCGTGAGCGGTAGCGAGAAAGTAAAAATGGAGCGTTGTGTGTTTATTTGTGAAACAACAATAAAAACACTATGAATTCAAGAATTAAAGAAATACAATTTCCCGGGAATTAAATCGGAGATTCCCGTGACATTTTCACATACAAACATTAAAGACTGGGATTGCGAAAACATGCTATTATCGACCGAAAGAATTTTTGTGCATTCTTTCAGTCTAGTAAATTATAAGTAAAATCAAATAATTACATCTCATCATTCTCTCTCTCTATCTTTTTCTTTAAAATTGTAGTGAACGTGAAAATGGTGAAAAAAATGGTCATAAATGTTTATGCATCGCATGGGCATAAATGTTTACTTATCTGAAGAACACTCGAACTGCCGAACACAGAACTTATATCGCGCCACCAACAGTTACTTGACAGCAAAATGATTCCGCCACGGAGACAAAAGTAATTTTCTCTTAGGTATTTCCATCTCGTGTGTTTTTGGTCTCGCGTGTATGATACGTCGTATAAGGAAGTTTTTCAAAACTTGTGTTAGTATTGAACCAAAGCATACACATTTCTCCAATAAATAATTTTAGACATAACTAATGTTAAAAATGTTAACATTGATTAATTTATAAACTGAGGGGAAGAGTCGAGGCTTTATGGCTAAAGCAACGCCTCCGCTGCTGAGTTCGATCCCTAGTCAATTCTTGTGTAATTTGCGGTGAACAAAGGGAGCTCAACCTTTTTTTCTCTCTTTTTTTGCTCGGGGATCTTGTTTCCTCTGCCTCTCATTGTACTATTTCTCCATCATGATTCGCCTCTTAGTATTCTTCGATATTATCTCCTCAATACCCTTAGATTCCAATGACCATAACTGTTGAAGGGCCCCTAAATCCCAAATAAAATAAATCAACTACATCTCGAAAGCATACTACGTAATCTTTCTCACTGTCGTCAGTCGTCATCTTGCGTGTCATCAAAGAATGTAAAATATACACACATCATTCGCATTCGCTTGACTGAAGGCGAAACGAGTCATAGTACTCTGTAATTTTTAATTTTATAAATTTCTAATATTAAACAAGTTGGAGATAGTTACTGTTCCTTTGTTTATTAAACATTTTAAATGATTGATGACATAATATGGAATCCTATGACCTCGTTTATAAAAACTTAATTCAAATTTTTGTGCGCGTTTCACTTCCCCAGAGTTTACACAACACGAAGGTAAATAAGCGCAAAGAATGGCACGCCCAGTTGTATTCCTTTCGTATATGGATACAACACAAAATACTCATTAAATTGGCAAAAGAAATGAAAACAATATGTTGAAAAATAAAAAAAAAAACGAAAGAAATAAAAAGTTCTAGTAAAATATAATATCGCGAAAGTGTGTAGCGTACAGTGTTCTCGATTTCGACGTGTTTTTGCATCAGAGAAAATGATAAACCTATTTGTCCCGCTGAGTAGAACTACGCACGTTCTGTTGTTACACCTTTAATATTTAATTTTATATAAAAAAAAATTATATAACATTTTAAAAAAAAAATTCTTTTCAGAATTTGTCAGCGCCTACGACCTCAAAATGTCCACCGCTGTGCACATGTGTGTTGTTTGTTTATACAATTAGAAAGTCAGTTTTAATAAACACAGGATGGCACGTTATTTTTCTCTCCTGTAAAAGTTTGTGTTCACGACGTATCACGTTATTCCCCGAGGCCCAAGATCATAATGGACATTGTGTAATTTGACTAGGATGTGTTTGTGGAGAGTGGTTCATGGTGTTCCAAAATTCTTCGTTGAAATCTTTCTCGAATATTCAATAATATCCTATAATTATACTAAAGCACTGTTAATTCGCTTGTCATTAGATTCCTTTTACTTCATTTTTGGTCCTTGGTCGTTTGGCTTATCAATTGGACTTCAACAAGAAGCATTGCGGATACGAGGAGGCTGTTAATGTGGCAAGTTATTAATAGGGTTGTGGTTTGCACAGTGAAACATTTAAGAAAACGCCTAAGCTCTGAAAAAGTTAAATTTTTGTTGACACTCGTTACAAAATGGCCCCTATATTTTCTAGGCAACATTGGTTATTCACTCGTAAGTACATGTTTGTCGATTTTGCTGAAGAGCCTATTAGAAATCTATACAAGGCTATTAGGGCTAAGTCGACTTGCATTTTAGGAAATTGAACAGAAATTCTTGGTAGAAACGTTTTCCGTTTCGGTGAGAAATAAGTTGTTTACTCCTAAATTGTACATTTTGAGTTAATTCCAAATCGAGATTTTCCAGACATGTGATAATACACTAATATTTATGCACGAAATGGTCAGTTTCCCTCGTACGAATATTCAAAAATCATTTTTTTCGTGATATAGAAATGGGGATGAGTACGCAGCTCAGTTATTTTAGTAAGGGGGCGATTATTGATTGGCGTACAAAGATCACATCTTTATACGATAATTGTACGATGCGTTACTATACTTCCCGGCTGAGTGACTAGCCATTATCATGATGCGAAGGGATAAATGAGTTTGGAGGCAAGTGATTATTTTATTTGTGTATGATTGTTTCCAAGTAGTCGTTTATGGCAGTTTAATGAAAATATGATAATGACCCCAAAACGGATATTGCTGATGGAAAGTCAAGGAACCCCCGAGGTAAGACGATGCGAACTTGGCTTGTCCACCACAAAATGAACCTGCCCCGACTGGGATTTCGACCCGGGGTAAGAGAACGACATGCGCGGTGGTTGAACTGTTGTCGGCAGCGGCCGCGGCACGGAGGTTGCGCGAAGTTTAAAAAGCTGCGTATCGGCCAGCAGCGCACCCCCGCGCCCGGCGTGGCTACGACCCGCACAGCAACAGCAGCGGCGCTCCCCGCTTCGCTTCGTGGAACGTGTCGAGTGTTCCCGGAAGAGGGCGCATACCGCACCGCTCCGCACCGCACCCCTCGCTGCGCACGTCTCCGCTCCGCCCCGCTCAGCACCACCCCTATCCAGTTTTACAAACCCCGCGCCGTCCCGCCCCTTTCTCGTGTCGTATCCCTCTGTTTCGGCTCGCCAATCTCCATCCCGCCCACACCCAGCCCCGCTCCGTCCCCCGTGCCCCGCTCCGTTCCATCTACCCCGCCCACACCATCCCGCTGCGCCCCTTACCCCCACCACTATCCGCCTAGCTCACAACTCGCCCCGCTCCGTCCCTTCCCCCACCACTTCCCGCCCCGCTTTGTCTCTTCACCCCCACCCCACCCCACCAAGCCCGCCACGGCTAGTCCTGCTATGCTCCGGCTCGACTACATTGTCCCTCCCTCCTGTATACTCCGCAGACTACCCCTCGCGCATCTCCGCCCCGCCCAGACACCCCGCTCCTCTCCTCCCCGCCCCGAACTCTCCCTATCCTTTACTCGCCGTCTCTCCGCGCAGCCTCTGTCTGCCCTAACCCACCCCTCGCGCGCCGCCTCCACCTCACGTCCCCGCCCCGCCCCGCCTCGCGCTGCCTCACTCCACTCCGAGCTCGCCTCGTCCCGCTCAGGCTGTCTCTCGCTGGCAGTTTTGGCCGGGGGCGGCGCCGCCGCTGCCGTCGCCCCACCGCGCGCGAAGAGCGGATAGGAAGGCGCGCGCCGCCGTCGCCGCGGCCGCGGGCCCGCGCTCGCGTTTTATCTCGGTTGTTCATTGAGCAAGCGAGTTATTTTCTTGTGGCATTCTCAGAAAGCGGGGCAGGAGGAGGTAAGAGGAAACGGCGCGGTTGTGCCGAGTGTGTCACGCGTATGTGCATATTTGTTGTCGCCAAGTGCTGCTTCTTCGTACGGGTAGATCAGAGTAGATGGATGCTTCTGGCGCACGCGTAGACGCTGGATGGTGACGTGAGGTTGTGTGTGTGTGTGTTTGTGCGCAGGATATGTTCACTGGACCTGGGCTAGGCGTGACGAACTTGTCGTTGTTGTGTTATTAGCTAGCATTATCGAAAACTTTTATAATTTCGGCCTTCATTGACACGTCACGTGATGCCACCTCGATGCATGCCCGGTTTTTAAATGAGCTCCTGCAACCACGAAGAAAGTTCGGCACTACGGTCCACTAAATCAACCGCCGATTGCTTTTTGTAATGAAAAATGTTTTGGTTTTTGTTCATTACATCGCATCATTTTCTACTTTTATTTACTTTTAATATTTTTTGAAATATCCGACACGTTGGTCCTGCATGGATTTTTAGTCTTTTGTCTTGGTTGCAGATACTTTATCAGACATGTCGCATTTTTTAAAACCAAAACTACATCCGAATGATTCTAAATTTAAAGTTTGCGACTTGTTGAAGCTTTACTAAATATTGTGATTTTGATGGACAAGCTGTTTCTCATCGAGCATTCGAGTTGAGTTTCCTGATCATTATTTAATTTTATAACTAGTAGAAAACCAAATGTGTTTCCCATACCCATCAATCAACCAATCTTACATTAATTTCCATTTCAGGCGGTCTTTTGTGTTTTTCATTTCTTTGCTGTTTTTATTCTTTCATTTCACCCTCTCGCCTTTTCATAGTTATTCAAGCATTGTCTTTTTAGGACAGCGTTTCTCTATTTCGACATTTCAATTCCGGGAAAGTTTTACATTTTTATCAGTCGATTGATTTTACCATCTCGTCTCGGACATACTGAAAAATTTTCATCATGCAAAAGAAATTAAAGATAATTGCCACCACCCAGAAATTTCTCTAATATTATGATCTTTTTTAGAGAAGATAGTTCTCGCGGTAAGTTAGTGGGTCATTTCTGAATTATTTAATTGGCGGAAAAGTTTGAGCTTGGGGTATACCAATATAGTCCTATGGCATTTTAAAAACGTATGTGGTGCGTAATAAACAATAGCTTATAAATGGTTTTAAAGGAAAAAAATCTACACTGTTGTATTTGATCAAAAATACACCCTTACAAAGTTCGAGGCCTAGATAACCTAGATACGCCTCTGGTCAACGTTTTTTAAAAATGATTTTTAATTAATTTATTTTTCATTTTAACGAGCATCGTGCGGAACATCCCGAAGCGTGCGCGAACCACCTTTCCCACATGCTGTGAAGAATAAGAAAATACTATGAGCAACACGTGCGCGTGGTGATTCGCGCACTTGTTACGTAAATTACTATTCTTCAGTCGTATAATGATGAGAGATTTTGCATACAGTTATGCTTGCGTGAAGGTAGTTCTTTTTTAAGACATCTGAAAAACGTGACGTCACCATACAAAACAAACTTTTTCATATTAAGATGGCGAACAAAAATAGTGCTTTGTGTCGGTAACCATGAAGAGTAGAAATAAGGCAAATAATGGTTCCTAGTAGACGCATTTTTAAACGTTCGTTGAATTTTTTTATTACTTGAGTAAAATGATAGTGTCATTGCCTCAACCTACCTATCTCGACAAAATTATCTTTATCTCGATCGGGAAGAAAACGATTATTTCACGCACTTTATAAAAACATATTGGAGATTGTTTGTAAACTCCTTGTTGCGGTTCGAGTTTGTGTCGACAAATCTTTTCCCTTGTTACATTTGCTCTCTTGACATATAAAGCAGTATGCATCGGAGATGATTCTATCTGTACTTACCGGATATCCGCTTGGTGATATCATCTTGCGTATTCTGGCGTATCTGCTACACTTCACGATTTGAAGTGGCTGATAATAGTGATAAAACAGTTTATTCGCATACATAAAAATAAGGAATATTCGATGTTTCCATCACGCTTTCCTATTGCGGTAAACAATATTAAGACTCCAAAGTTCAATTCCACGATTTCCAGTAATCATATTTTGCGTACATTTAGTGCGTTACTGGGCAAATTTGCCCAAACGTTATATCATTCTGAAGTGCATGAAAAAGTGTGAGACGCCGGTATATTTTTACTCCACGTTTTCCATTTTCATGACAAATCGTATTTAAACTTTTCATTATGTAAAAAAGGGTAGGTCTTCGGGAGCGCCATGCAAACAGTTCCCATCTGTTTCTTGACATATCATTTACATGCACCTCATGGTATTAGTGTCTTTGCCCTACATATTTTTAAACCTCTCATTGGTAACTGACGGCATTGGAAGTTGAAAGGTACGTCAGTTGGATTTATGTTAACGTGCCATGAAAATATAAATTAGAGGCAAGTATTCAAAGAACTTTGACAAAGGGTAGCAAGATATGAATGCGCCCTGAAAAGCATATATATATATATATATATATATATATATATATATATATATATATATATAGCTAAAATGGATTCATGTAATAAATATGACGAAGAAAACGAAGAATCGTTCGTCTGATCACATAAGCTACTAATGACCTTAATGTGCCATTAAGTGATACATTAAGATGTATACTCAAATGAAAATAAACTGAAAGTCACCAATATTGTCTAAAGGAAAGTGCATGACACACGTGGTAAAAGTGATTTCATTTTGCGAGTTGGTATGGTTGCGGCACGAGGCCGATAGGCCGAGTGACCTAAATGCAAAATAAAATGTCTTTTTTACCACTCGTATCATAAGTAACCATATCGACCATAAGTAACCATCAAGCGAATATCTCAAGAATAGTACTATTCTACTAATTTAAATAACGCAGCGGAAAAACTCGTATTTGTTTACGACATGTGAATCTTCATGTGTTCCGGGAAAATAAAAAAGGTCACCATAAAGAAAGTAACTAAGAAATGTTAGACTTGCACTCGACACTACCAGCCTCCAGTTCATGCGACGATCGGACTCGCAGCGCTGCGGCCCAAGCACGAATCGCGTTATCGGCCGTGGAATGTTGGAAGCTTCCCAGCGGTTGCACACCTCATTGCTAGTAGCCCGTATTTTCCCGCGTCCTAACGGAGTTCCGACTGCCACTGAACATGTTTAGCACGCCTCGAGAGCTTTAACGTGCACCTGACGCGAGTGTGAGCGAGGGCATATAGTGGGTCTTCATCAGGCCGGATGGTCTTTCCGCAGAATTGCCCAACGTGGGGAGGCGAGAAGAGGAGTCGTAGGTTTCCGCGGACGGAGACATTGGATACTTGGCTGTGAGGGATGAGTCGCGTCACACGCGGTCGAGCTGACGTTTCGGCCATCATGTTGTGGCCTTCCTCCGACCAATATGGCTCGTCGGAAGGAGGCCACAACATGATGGCGGAAACGTGAGCTCGACCGACTGAGACGCGGCTCATCCCGGACAGCCAAGTATCAGGCGAGAAGTGTCAACATCGCATCGATGTAGTTTCTATTGGTCAACAGAAGGTGCACGAATCCGCCAACCTGGGCCCTGTCAGCCACTGCTCACACACGCACGTCGTACCGCACGAAGTGCCATATCAGGCCTCACCGCGTCTTCGGACTGATTTAAATTCGAATTACTCGCTTCTTTCGTTTGACGAACGGTTCTGGAGCTCTAGCGGGCTGGTGCATGCGCTGTGTGACTTTTATGGAAGGACGACACCATGCATTCGTTATAGCCGCGGAATCGTTCAATATGAAGTGGGAAAGGTGTGTAAATGGGATAACGTTTCTAGGGAGAACCAGCGAGGACCATCCGCAACCGTTTCCACGAAGCAGGCAGGGCTTTGATCATGCGTGCTGTTGGGTCGGCTTCCTCTGAGGCTTTAACACTGCAAGCCGCCTCCAATGGCGGCGAAAGGAGCGCATGGAAGGACGAATAGCATCTATTTGCCCTTAGTGATGGAGCCGATGCCTTACTGCTGGTGGTGGTCGTACGCATGTGTTAGGCAGTTGCCTGTACACGCCTGAGATGCGCACTGACAACACCTGGCCTAATGATGTGAGGAAAGAACCAATATCCCGCTCGCCTTTCATAGTTGTCCTAGGGATCATGAAACGATGTACGGCACATCCTCAATTTTTGTTTTGCTATTTTGGTGCAACAAGCGGCTATTCCAACAAGACAATGGTCGGGCTATACAATGTGCTTTCCAATTTTTACAAACCCCCTGGCCAACTCCGAGATCCAGATCTGTCCGCCATTGAACACGGTTGGGGGCACATTCCTCGGATTGCAACACCCGCAGAAAATCTTGCCTAACTACTGGACTGGCATTTTCGATCGTCTCCATGCAGTGTACCCTGCTGCAATTCTCTGCATTGCTGCATGGTTCACAGCGAGAGTTACTCTGCATCGAGCGCCCTAGGCCCTGAAAATCCCGATTTCGTATCTCGGCGATAGTAATGAGTTGTTTTTCCATTGTTTTTTTTTTTGCCGTAGTATACCAAACGAGACTTTTTTAACTGTTTTGTATGTTTATCTTTTCTACCTCTTTTACCCCCACTCCTGTAACCTTGTAATAAAGAAGTGAGGAATCTAAAAATGTGTATACAATTATCATATTTATATGAAATTAACCAAATTTAGCAGACACGCTTGTGTGTTAAATTATGTTAAAAATTAGCAGCAGCAAATGAACAATTATTTTTACTATTTGACGTGTGGTCCAATTTAACTGTGCATGACCAAGTCTTTTCGTTTGTTAATAAATCCTTGGCAATCTTAGAAAGTTTGCGTACGCAGTTTGCCGAGTCTTTTTTCAAAAATTTATTTAACGTCATAAAATAGTAAAATCATCTATATGAGAAATTTGAAAGTAGGAAGAGCTACATTTAATGTTCAAAAGCCAAACAAAGAAACTATTTCAGCATGTGCTCAGTAGATCAAGGAAAACTGAAGAAGCAGTGTCATTAACACAGAAGCTGATTAGCGTTTACAATAGTTGTTACGTTCATTAGCAGTCTTTTGGAATTTAATCGCACTTGCTCAAGCCTTTTCGTTTCTTACGCTCGTTTCGTGTGTTAGTGTTCACAAGCCAAACAAAGAACTATATCACCATGTGCTCAATGGATCAAGGAAAACTGAAGATGCCGTATCATTAACTCAGAAGCTGATAAGGAATTATAATAGTTGTTAGTCATATGCAGTAATTTAGAATTGTACACTACAAAAGGAAGTTAATGTATTAATATTGTTGAATCAAATGCAATTATTATATTAGTTTTTATATGCAGTCGAGTCTAATTGTACGAGTATATCAACAATCATAGCACAGGAAATACTTTGCTTGAAAGTGAAGTTCTGAATCAACTTTAATACTGTGTAATGTCACCTGGTAGTGTGTTCTAAAATAACGTGGAATTACGCGGATTTTTTTTCTATTCATCTGTTGCTCCTGACTTCGAGTGAATAGAATTCTCACATCGTGTTATCTTACAGATAAACTACTTGACCAAGTGTCTCCGGACACACCACAGTCCGCACTCGGTTTTACGTCACACTGTGCAGCTGGGTGTAGTTGCATGTAGATATACATCAAGAGCCCTGTATTTTATCGAAATTATTCAACGGAGCGAACCGCTGCGATGGATCCACTGTTTATATAGCGATCTCATTGTCAAGTAGAAACGTCAGAGAAGTACTGCGCCCATTCATTCTGGTAGCCGTAAGGCATTTACTGATAGTGGCCATAGATTTGAATCGCACTATACAAACAGATATCCCTGTCAATGGCAGGGGACGTCCGTTTTAGGTCAGGTATAGAGATAAGTTAAGAACGATTCATTGAGAAACACTATTTTTCGTTAGTCGGTAGTTATGTCGGTTTAACGCAACCAAGCAGAAATGACAAGCCATTCTTAACGGCCGGCATCCGCATAGAACTATAAACACAAATTAATTTAGCTAAAGATTAATTATCACAAATTACGGACGTGTTTGGTTATAAACCTCGGCTAAACCTTACAAACTCCAACGCATCCGTTATTCGCTCTATCGACGTAATTTCGCTAATACGTATTATGTTCTTGCTGCTCTCATGAAATCCCTGATTTCAAATACGTATTCGGGACGTCGCTTACAGTGGTGCAAACATTACACATTTGGTATGTGGAAGGTATGGAGAAGGTGTTATGAAGTAATAAGTAGGAGAATTCTAGCACCCGGCTGCTCTGATCGGTTGTTTTCCATTCCACTCATCGCTGCTCCGATCAACACCAGGTGAATGGCGGATGCGTACCCGAACAAACGAGTCACGGACCGCGCCCGAGCTTTCCTTCCTATTCTTTGATATATCTTCACCCTTTACTTACACTACACTATGGCACGTCGGGACACCAATCGGGAGCTTCGAACTTGTCCCGGCTGGGGCGGTGCCCCGTTGGCGGGAGACACCTTGATGGGAAAATCCGCTCTAGCCGACATGTAGGTCAGTGCCGGATCTCGCCGTCCAGCGGGGGAAGATCACCGCAACCTCACGCGATAAACCATGCATTGCACTTACGAGATTAATGACCTTATTAGTTGACGCGCCCAGGAACTCTAATGAATAGGGAACGGATTTTCACGTAAATACATATTTTTACGGGAATAAGATTCCGGCATTCAATAACATTTTTTAGAATTTACAAGACAGTTTGAAATAATTAGAACTATTATTTTTATATATTTTACTAATTACTACGTATTTTGTTACATTTTAATATATTTACACGTCAAACCGGTACATTTCAGGTGCGAGTTTGCAATATATGTTACTGGAATAATTTTTCTTAAGTAGCAAAGCAATGCGTTTCTATGGCTATCGGACTTTCTTCATGAATTGTCAAAATCCCCCCCCCCCACGCGCACACACACCTCTGCTTCTTAAAAACTGCGTACTCCGGATCAAGGATAAGAGGATGTGCGCGAAGCAGAAGAAATATTTACCATATGCTTGCTCATGTTTCATAGATCCAATAATTCTCGATAAACTAAGAAATATATTTAGATCCTTTTCTTATCGCGTTGTTAGAGTAGCGGGGGGCGGGACATGTCCCCTCCCAAGTCTGGGATCCATTATTGACACTATGGTACTACTATTTACTCGACCAGTAGCTTCCCGTAAACATTGTATTTAGGACGAACATATTTTATATGTTGAAAGAAACTAGGGTTCCGTTACTTTTGTAGAGATAGAAATTTATTTCAGACTCTCCAAATCCTTGTTGAAATTTGATCGGCGACGTTCTGTGCTCTTAAAATGCCTGTATAGAGGAATTTTCAACTCTCTAAGAATTTTTATTTTACATATTTTCAATTTTTTCTTACACATTTTGAAAAAACGAACACATATTTTACCTTTTTTATTACAATAAATTCCGTTCCCTACTAACCAATCTGTGAATGACGGGACGGGTCCTCATGACGGCGCCGCTACCCTTGTGCGCGATTGACGCCACGCCAGGGCGCTCAGGAGCGCAATCGGAAGCGCTTTTTGGGAGCTACGCGACCCGTAGAGAGCTCAGCGAGCGACGTCGTGACCGGAAGCGAGCGGCTGGTCCAATACGCAGCCAGCGACGGTGACGTCCCCAGTCACGGCCAGTGCGGGCCCTCCCGTGAAAGTTCCCAGAATAGGGAGTGTGTCATCATTTCAAGGTACCCGTGAGAAGGGCATTCCTCTTTGATGGCAACCGCCAGGGTGATATAAATTAGAGTACGAGTGAATATTCGTTCAGTTGTCGAAGATGCTCGAATGCTTTTATTAGCTATGAAGGGCTGTCTGTGCTTCAATAGTAAAACTACGTGCTGCATTCTTCACCCCCTCCACGTTCATTATTGTATCAAGAGACAGTGTTTCGGAGAAATCACAGTTGTCAGCTGCACGCTTGGCTGAGATTTTCTAGATAATGGGAGGGGGGGACTAAGTGAGGGGAATCAGCCCATCACTTCTCCCAAAGGATTGGAACGAGTCCAGGATGGGGGAAAGGAATCCTGATCTGTTCATTGTGAAGGTATAACTGCCCTGGCATCGGCCTGGAGTGGGAAGGAACCTCGGAAATCACCGATGAGAGACCGGGAGAGGTGGCTCAGGGCATCAACTGATGTCACTGCAGTGCCTCTGACCGGGAGATTCTAGGGTTCGAGGCCTGGCGGAGGCATGATTTTCGATAGCTAGGTATGTTCTGTTGCTGTTTGGAGAAGAATTCTAGAGACCGGCTGCTCTGATCGGTAGTTTTCCGTGGTTTCTCCGATCAACACTAGGCGAATGCCGGAGCAGTTCCCTAACAAACGAGCTATGGACCGCGCACTGTCTTTTCTTCCTCTTCCTTGTCCTATACTCCCTCCTTACACACACATTGTAATAGACTACACTACTATTCTGAGAAAAAGAGGGCAAGCCTCTGAAGAAGGCATGCCTCTGAAGAAGGTATTAAGGGGGATGACCCTTTGAAGAAAATATGATTTCATCTTTTGTATCGTGCATGCCAATCTTGCACGTGTTCCGCAGAAATTGCGTTTCTGTGGGCGATGTGTGTGAACGCAAGCGAGTCCGCCAAAGAGAGCAGGTGCGCCTTGGGAAGATGACGTCACAAGTCGTAAAAAGGTTTTATTCACCGTAGACCGGCATCGGTCGTACGAGGCAGCGGATCGTTGATAGCGTGTGGAAGGTCAGGAACGGCCTTCAAGAGCTGGCAGTCGCTAAGGGTCTTTAAGTGATGCTGATAATAATAATAATAATAATAATAATAATAATAATAATAATAATAATAATAATAATAATAATAATAATAATAATAATATAAATATAAATTTTATTGCGTTATGAACAAGAACACAGCTTGAGAGATTTGGAGATGCGTAATCAAACGTCTATTGCACAGTATTTTTGCGTATGTATTATACGAGTATATACAACCAGATTTGTTCTACTGGGCACAAACCAAAATTCAGATGGGCGGGGTCTGAATTCTGGAGTGAAGACAAGTTCAAACGAAGTTTTATCTAATAATAATAATAATAATAATAATAATAATAATAATAATAATAATAATAATAATAATAATAATATAATGGCAATTATGATTCAACTACAAAAATTACGATTCTTGAGTAGTTAAAATTCAAAAATAAATTATTCAGAGCTGCTTCGTGTACGCTCATACGCTCCAGCTCACGTAAATAAATAAATAAATAAGAAATAAATAAATAGTATTTATTGGTGGCGAGGTTCAGGCCATATATCCTGCTCTTCCGCCTGACCACTTTCAAACATTTTATTACAATGGTGCATATTAAAAAGGGGGTCATTCAATGAAAAAAAATACACAGATAACAGGAACAAATTCCTGTATTAATCGCCTGGTTTCTGTGAATACCATGAACCATATTCTCTCTCGTTGGGATGAATGAATCGACCACAAACTCCATAAAAGCAGATATAGTTTCCCTTACCTACCTATGTTTTGCATGAACAAATAAATATTAGGTTTTTGAATTGCCCATGAACTTGCATCATAATACTAACGAAAAGTACTATAAAAATTACATTTTTTAATTGTTGTGTTATTATAAGAAACTGTTTATTAATTCCCCCCTGTGTATAAAATGCGAAGGGACGGTGACGTGCTTTTTTACCATTTGTAAGAAACCATCGACACAAATTGTAGTGTGATACTGCTGAATAGGGAATTACCACCCAAGTTCTGTTCCAGTAAGAGGCTATTTTCCTATTCAAAACCATGACAAAAATGCAATCTTCTGCCGACTGGGATGTTTGTTGCGAAAAGTGACATGTTTTGGACCCTAATTATGAGATATATTTTGGGGAGTTAGGTCTTATGATGCTCACTCTCCTTATCACGGGCTATCCGAAATGCGCAGATTTTCAAAATGTAGGAAAAACGAAGTTGATTATTTGATATGTGCAATTTTTTCATATCGTGGGTCTATATTTTGTTTGTAAATAATTATCTAGCAATGTTATAATGTTTATCCGCGCACAGTTCATGGTGTATAATGCAGTTACGTAGGGTTCAAGGTCGAAAATGTGTTGCAGTAGGCAGCTATTGAAACAATTGAATCGTATGCGGACTGTCCTGGTATACTACATCTATTTGAAAAATATAAAAATAATATAAGAATAACTCAAAATAATACCAAAAATCTGTAGGCACACTAAATTTCCGGTATATTTAGTTTAAAGAGTTTATTCATGATGTACATAACATGATTTTGGTATGTTTAAAATGGTGATTAGTTTTTTAAATACCGCGAGTTAAAATGTAAATATGGATATTGAGAGTTCAGCGTCGTTTTCCTTTATCAAATTAATCTACAGTATAATAAGTTGAATAATAAACTGATATTTTATTACCATTTTCACATGTGAGAACTATCTATACTTAAGTTATCAGAATGCTTTTAATCGAATTTATTTTTAAAGTTATTTGTTATAAAGTATTGTAATTCTTTTGATATCTACACACCTTAATTTTTGTTCCTCTCAACAATCCGTGCGTTCTTACCATCACACCATATCGTTCTCGCATGCTCTCCCAAGAGCCTAGCTCCGAAATCTACTAGCAAGAAACGAGTTGCCGAGCCCGATCCAACAATGACGTAACACTGTATCGCGAAGTCTCGTCGAATGAAAGGAGCAAGAACTCGAGATGTGGCAGGTTGCGCGTGGTGGCGGTCATTGTCTCGCGTTGCTCGGCTGACGTCATAGCCGCAATTGCCGTGGTCCACGCGCGTGAAGAAGCATCAGCAGCAGCTCCGGAGCCGGGCGCAGCCGAGCCGGACCGGGCCGCCTCTCCTGCTTGCCGTCTTCCCCGTCCGTCCGTCCGTCCGTCCGTCCCCACGATCGCGCGTCGACGCTTTCACGGAACGGCAGCAGCCTCCTCCTATTTTTATGAGTGTGCGCATGACGCCGCAGCGAGTTGTTTCCGTCGCGGTTGACAGTGCTGCCTCAGCACTCTTGCGGCGACTGTTTCACCGCCAGCGTCCTGGATTATAACCCGTGCCTGCTACAAGGTAGCACAATAATGATTGCTTTTAAATATATGTGGAGAATCGTGAGGGTAGGTCAATAAGTCTGTTTTTTTTTTTTTACAGTGCCAATGTTTCGACTATTTATTTAACCTGCTTCAGGGCTCTATAAATTTATAGAATTTTGTTGCTATCGCAAAACGAAACAACGGATGAAGGACACCGTTGTGGGAGCAACAAAATTCTATAAATTTATTCATAAAATGTATAATATATTGAAGTCCAAATAAATGGTCGAAACGTTGGCACAGTAAAATGCAGACTTTCATTGATCTACCCTCACGATTCCCCATATATATTTATAATTGGAGGACAAGATCAACATAACAATAATTTGTATAATAATTGATAATAATGTTGATCAATATGACAATTCGACGAGAACAAGGTGAGATTCTAATGCTGGAGTGTGAAGATACATGGCTAGAAGCTTTTGACAGATTGAATTACATGGAAACTAGAATTCCTACTTTTAGAACATTTGTAGCTCCTCATTCATGTATTACGTCATGTGATTTTGTTGTAATGTATGGGATTTGTTCGCGATGAAGTCAAAGGTCGTGTTAGATTTTGTTGTGATCGAACAGCTTTTGTTTCACACTTCTGCCTGTTTGAAGAGAAAGTGTCTGATTCATCCACTGATATACTAGTCTTTTATGAGTCATGCATTTGGCAGGCGTGATTCACCGGTTTGTAGTAAAATGGAGTAATTTCGGATGGCCGTTTCTCAATTGTAAGTGCGATATTTTATGATTTTCATGAAAAGATGTTTCTTTCAAGATTTATTTATTTTATTTTGTACATTATTGATTCTGTCGTGTTAGTAGCTTCCCGCATTGCTTCCAGTGGTATTAACTTACGTGAGTTTGGTAGCACACATTTTAAGATTTGTTTCATTTGTAATGAGTTGGATTTGTGTATCCTTCTTGATTAATGAAAGTCGTTTCTTTTGCTTCTTATTCTTCTCCTCGTCTCTTGCAGAGTGACGTCACTTTTTGAATGCGCTTGTAGAAAAAGAAGTTGCTTTCGTACAAAGCAACTAGCTTGACGTGGCGCGTCCGAAATTTAAAAAGTGTTTTAAAAGTATTTTCATTTGCTAAAAAATTATATTTCTTAATGTAAAGAAACTTTACACATACAGTTCCCTGCCTTTTTCGTCCTCGGGTGTAGCAAGTGAAAATTATCGATTAAGAATTAAAATTAGATAATACAAAAAGTGTGCGATCATAAGTCTTTTTGCCGGCTGGTCTTTCGGATTATATCGGAAGCTCATTTAGTAAATCACGTCGTTTCACCACTGTAGGTGCCTAGAAATACTCTCCAAAACATGTTTTCTGTATTTGATAAGACATTCTAGAAGGATCTGGCTAAACAGTGTCAATCCATTTGCCTCTAGAATCGAAACGGTTATTGATCACATCTCTAAGGACCTTTAAAACAACCCCAAAACGCGTTTTAGGGGCACCAAAAAGCCAACATTTTTTAAAATTCCGATAGAATGTTCTCGAAGCATCGGAAAAAATGTCAGTGCCCCACTGTGAGATGGATACGCGACGAAGTCACCTCAATTATCTCAATTGGTAGACTGGAAGGGTTTTAACCGCGATGGACGGACGCAGGTACCTCGATATTTATGTAAGATGTGAGGTCCTTGAAAAATGTGAAATAAAACTGTTTGAGGTGCATAGAGTCGAACTCTTAAAACAATTGTGCGATAAATAAATTGTTTCTCCGGGAAAGACAAGCTGAAAGGGATTTCCTCGTTCCAAATTATTTAAAAATTTTATAATGAACAGATGATGCTATAATAACAAGAGAGGCAGAAGGTGACTTAACGCTCCGTACATCACCTCCATCAGATATGTAAAAAATATGGAATTCAAATATCAAGGGAGAAAGCAAAAGTAATGGCATTTTTGGGGGAAGATGCCAGCGATTCTAGAAACCTGAACAATCAGCCAAACCATCCAAAGTCTCATCATCAACAACTTTAACTTTAACTTTAACTTTATAAGATACTCATTGATAACACCATTTTAGAACAAGTCTTCCTTCTTTACGTAGGGTGTATAATGCTTGACCAGAAAGATAGAGACAGACAAAGCACACTTTCGAGGTTCCAAACAATACCATTCACAACACTTAAAAATAATGAGACAGAAACTCGAATAAAAATATACAAAATTATGGCAATATCATGCTGCTCTACAGTTGCGAAAGCTAGACACACAAAAGAGAACAATATAATGGATAGAAGCAAGTAAAATGAAAATTTTGCACAAAACTCTAGGGGTGTTAAAGAGGGGAAAGGTTTAGAAACGAAAACATAAGAAAACATTTGATAATAGAACCAATAAAAACACAATGATAGGAATAAGATATCAGACTTCCAAAAGCAGCTGTCTACAACGTACGGAAAGGAAGGAGAGACGTGGGAAGGCCGAGGAGAAGATGGATGGACTCTGTGAGGACGGAAAAGTTAGCTGTCTAAACTGTGAAGTGTATAATAATAATAATAATAATAATAATAATAATAATAATAATAATAATGATAATGATAATGATAATGATAATGATAATAATAATGATAATGATAATAATAATTATATTAAACTTTTTCTAGACCAACCTTATGAATTAATCTTTATATTCATAAATGCATGATCCCTTTCTTAGTTTGCTTAATTCTCAAAACATTATACAAAATTTTCAAATTGTTAGTTTTTATTTAATTTTTCAAAACACATTTTGACAATGTACAGATATTGTAATCATTAGGCTATGAAAATAATGACGTACCAAAACAATTAAATTAACTTGGCGGTGACTGCTCACCTTGGTGATCTTCAACTTGGTTTATTTTGAGTGATTAATGATAATTAGAAGTATTATTATCATTAAGAATTAATGGTCATGTTTTTGTAGATTTTATTCATCTAAATTTGTATCAATGGTGTCCACAGTTGTGGTGGTTCAATTGAACAAGTTTACACCGTCCGAGTAAATTTGGGAAATGTTTATATTCATTATAGAAGGTTAGGAAGGAATTCATGTTTTATTCTTTAAAGATTGTAATTGATTGTCTTGTAAGATTGTGGATCTGTATTTATGATTATTAGTGAATTTCGAAAGCTTTTAATTGACAAAGGTGTAGATGGGTGTGCTTGGCTTGTGACGTTGCACGTCCGTCACGCGAATTGGGTTGTCGACGCTAGGCTCTGCCATGGCGCGGGTTTCCGAGAATTGCCTGTGGATTGTAACAGCCTCAACTGGCAGCTCTGAGAATGGTCGGGGCAGCGGAGGCGGGAGAGGTTGCGTTGCTGGATTGGAAGCCACATCGGTACGTTTATGACATCGAATTTCAAGCATCGATACTTCCAAAAAGCATTGGTGTTGATGAAAAGGTTTAGAATGGAAGAAATTATATGCAATATCCTTGGCTTTCAAACATTTTCACGATAATTTTACATCATGTTATTGGTATTACAAAGTGTGGAGAAATATTATTTTCTCCCTCTAAATTGTATTAAAGAGAACTAATGAGGAAATATAACGCCATGTGTTCGAAGTGCAAAAAATATTGTAATTCTTGATTATTGTGCCGGAAAAGTATGCCAAAATTCCAAATATATGCTCTCACGGATCGCTTGACATTTATAGACTGAAGTAAAAGGATTTTAAAGGTGTGGGAAGGAAAATGCTTGTTAAGTCGGCGTTTGTCAGAAGGGCAATGTACGTGTATGGTACCAGTCGAAAATTTATACCGGGAGAGGTGGCTGAGGGCATCAACTGATGTCACTGCAGTTCCTCTGACCGGAAGGTCCTGGGGATCGAGTTCGACGGTGGCAGGAATTTCGACACTAGCTTGTCAGCTAGGTTGAATTCGGTCGCTGACTAGAGGAGAATTCTAGCGGCCGGCTGGTCTGATCGGTGGTTTCTCCGATCAACACCAGGCGAATGCCGGAGTAGTGCCCAACCGAACGGCCACGGACCGCGCGCGATCTTTCTTTCCTCTTTCTTGTCATATCCTCATCCCATATTTACACTCGCACTACATGCACTACACTACCACACATGCTGGGAGACCAGTTGGGAGCACGGAGCTGGACCCGGCTGGAGCGGTGCCCCGCTGACGGGAGATACTTGGTTGGGGAATCCGCGCCGGTCGCGCCATCCAGCAGGGGAAGAACATCGTCACCTCCCGAGGGAAAAATGCACTACACTTATGAGACTGGTGACCTTAGCAGTTGATGCGCCCGGAATCACTAACAATCAAGCAACGAAAATCCATCCACCGCATTAGAATACAGGAATATCCCAAGTTGCGAGATAGGGTAAATGCAAACGATCGGTAAGTTGAATTGTCGTATGTGGAAAAGAATAGCTGCTCTATGATGCGTTCCGCCGATAACAGTGAAAGGTATACCATACGAGATATCTTTACGACTATTATACCCATAAATAAATAAGCAAATATGAATAGCATGGTTAATTGCCATAATTTGCATTTATTAACACGCGACACTACCCGCATTAAGACTTTGCAGTACTTCTTGGCATACGTAAAGTTGGAACTGTAATCCATTGGGTACTTTCGGCAAGGTGGACCGATTATTTTGCTAGTAGATAATTTGGGTTCCCTCTTTTTTTCGATGTTTGTAACGTGATCAAATGTATTTGATTTGATTTTTATTGAAGTGGTATTGGCCACGCTTGTATCTCAATTCTCGTCGAGCTCTCGATAGGCGAGGGCTGACTGTAACATCTAATATTTGTTCCAAGCTCAAAATCAAGATACAATGATTTGTAGCATGATGTTCATCTCTTGTTATGTTGGGA
Source organism: Teleogryllus occipitalis (assembly GCA_011170035.1). Taxonomy (NCBI): domain Eukaryota; kingdom Metazoa; phylum Arthropoda; class Insecta; order Orthoptera; family Gryllidae; genus Teleogryllus; species Teleogryllus occipitalis. The sequence continues at coordinate 157,932 of BLKR01000683.1, read as the reverse complement.
ATATCACATCGACCTGGGCGGTGGATTGTGAGAGCGGGGAGCAAAGGGCGGGCGAGTTATGAAGAAGTGTGACATCCAGGGAAGGAGCTAGCTTCATGCCAGTTTTCTTAATTTCTTTACCCTTGATCAGCCTCCTAACATTGAAATAGATACAGGCATGTGCATTTTATGACTTCAAGTACGCTAGTCTCAGCGCGTGTAACTTGCCATAAACAAAGAATGATAGTCACCATCGAAATGCGCCTAAGGATTACTTTCCTGGTAGTAGAGATACCGAAATGCAGTGATAAAGCTTCTATGAAAAACCGCGATTGTAAATTAGAAATGCTCTAATTTTTGTGCATGTGGAGATAAAATTCACAAATGCAGCATTTAATGACAGCAAATGGCAATATCTCTGCTTTAGAGAATCTCATTTAAGGATTCTAAACTTAGAAATGCAATAGCAGGAAAACGATAAAATATAAAATGGATAAAATGAAGGTACGTTAATCTGGGGGGGGGGTAATTTTTCTGGGAGTGTTGTCAGGTAAACATTTTGATGAGACAGTATTGTAAGACAAAAATAAATTACCAGGAAAAATGAAAGATTGAACAAAATTTGGAAAAAGCAATAATTGATCGAAAAAAATATTGTCTTAATTGATGTTGGATGTTGCAAGTTAAAAATTGGTGCAGTTTTGTTTTGTTGATTAATGCACTATAATTGAGGCGAAAATGAAAAATGTTAAACATCTTTGTTTTTCATTCTTTTTGAATGTACCTACTGAATTCTGTACTTTTCATTACTTAGTTTTGTAATTTGCTTATAAAATAAAAATTATTAACTATTGTAAAATTTAATCATAACGTAAATATAATTCATTAGCAAAAATACACATTTTTGTATTAAATACATTTAAGAATGTCTTAATATTCCGTAATTTTTGCCGTAGTGTAGTTTCACAACACCAAACAGAATATTCTTAGAGGATATGACAAAGTTTGCCGGGTGAGGACACAAATGTTGCGGAGTCGTAGGTGAGTCTTGTACTCGTATTAATCGGGGAAATAATCGAAATTTGTTAATTGCCATGTTAACCTTTCAATTTACAAAACATGGGATTGCTCGAAATGAGAAAATGTGGGTCAACAAATATGGCAGTGAAGCTGAGAATGGCATCCCGATAATGAGGTAATAGAGAAATGTTATACGATTGGGTAATATGAATAAAAGTTTGATGGAGATTCTTGGATTTACTGCCGGTACTTGTAAAATATTGCTTATTGGAGAAATACTACCAAAACATTGATTATACGAAGATGATTCATCATGGGATTATAGCTTTGTATTTTTTATAGATTTGTTTTATTATTCCTCTTCCACATTTTATTTCGTGTATTATTGAACTTTGAAATGGTAAGTTAATCTCGTAATTCCAATGACATTCACTTTTGTTGCGGTGGCTGCTTTCCTCCTTTTCTCTTGGCAGCAGGTGTAGCCCTATCTCTGTCTCCTTGGGAATTACCAGAACAGACAAGGAAATAAGGAAGCAAGCTGGATGGAGATTGAGGGGTGTAGAAAGGAAAATTAAATGGAAATGAGTCATTGAATTTGTGTGAGAAATAAGAGACCGTTACAACTTAATAATTAGAATCACACGCAAACTATGAAGCAGTTTTACATTGCGTCTGTTTTGAATTTCTCTCCGCATTTCGTGTGTACTTTTTTCTAGCATATCAAATAAACGAATGTGTCCAAGAGTAATTTAAACACAAATGAAGAAGGGAATTGCTTGAGTATTGATTGCATAGAAATGTATGTTTGTTTTTTTATTAAAATGGTTCAGAAGGGATTCTCCTAGTATTGCGTGATCTAATGAGTATTGCGGAATTGTACTGCTTCAAAATCATTGTTTAGGAATAACGTTGTGTAAAGGCCCACGTAATGATGATTATTAAGAATGTTGGAATAAAAAGGAGTAAAAAGTAAATGAGCCGACCTGGATGGCCGAGGTGGCTAAGAGCGAGTACCGACTCAGCGCTTCGGTCCGAAGGGTCGCGGGTTCGAGTCCCGCCTTGGGCATGGCTGTTTGTCCCTTGACTTTGTGTGTGTTGTCGCGGAGGGCCTCGCGTTCTGCTGACCCCAGATCAGAGGAGCCCGCAAGTGTTTGTCTAGTGTATGGTCGAATATGCGTCCCTTCGGGACGTAAGGGTAACCGGCTGTCGGCTGGATAAAAGCCCAAGGAAAAAAAAAGTAAATGAAACACTGAAAGTGAACTTACCTCTCTGACCCCTTTCTTCGGCCAGAAGTCTCGGAACATATTGTCCTTTCCGAGATTCGCTGTGCACGCATTCTGCCCCAACGTTTGTCATAAAGAAGGTCGATGTAAGGTTGCTGCGCACGTGTCGAGTGTTTTGCGCCGTGCGCGTGTCGGCCCTGCTTTTTCGGCATGCTTGGCTACGCTTTTCCGCGTTGCTACGGTGCTGACCTTGCTCTTCCCGGGAAAGAGCGGAGCAGGTGGAAACTTCTGAATCATTACTTAAGTAATGTTGGAGTTAGCGAAGAAACGAAACGAAGTTTTAGAAAGAGGTTTGAACACATGAGGTTCAATTCATTATCATGCTTGAGTGGAAATTATTTATTGGCTTGTCTGTAAACTATTTATCCGTCCGACTTTCTCTCAGTGCAATGTAAATAGTGACTGGAAATTCTATGTCTATGAAATTCTATATTGTAAGGCTTGTTCAAAGAGCAGAGTTGAAACTTTTCCTTCAGAAATATTGATGCTTGAAATACAAGAAGTTTGGGCATTTTAAATTATCTTTAATTGATTTTAGATTTTTGGAGTATTAGTTCCAATTACAATTACATTAAGATAAATACTCCTCGAAAAGCGACTATCCAGGTTCTTGAAAAAACATGCCCCAAAGGGAAATGAAGTAAAACGTAAAGGGGAAGGTATCCTTTATTTTTACACTTGAAATCATTTTATTTATTCATTCATTCATTTATTAAACGTGTTCAGGCCAATGTCAACGTGCAAACAGCGTCATTTGCATCATCAGGTGCTGTACAAATACAAACTTATTTTACGTCTTATATGTTTGAAATAAGTGCCCCTCTCCCTCCCCCCATATCCCGCCGTCTCCCTCCCCCCATCTGTCTCTTTCCCTCCCTCCGTCTCTCTCCTTCTTCCTCCTTCTCTGTCCCTCTCACCTCACTTTTTCTTTTCGTTCACCTTAACCGGCTAGAGCCGTTGTATTGGTGCTCTTCTCAATATGGAGTAACTATAATTTGAAATCTGAGAACTTCCCCATCCTTAATTTTTAAAATGCTTTCTGTTGCTATGAAAAATTAACTTATCCACTCTGTTACTACGATTTCGAATCCATAGCTGAATAGATGTATTTTGTTTAAATCTGCAATATGTCGAGTTCATCTCCACAAGTAGCAATTTATTTTTAAATTCCCCTAAATTAAATGGCCCAAATGAACGAAAATTAAAGGAATGGAAAATCCATCCTTACTTTTTGTTCCCTTAGGTGTTAGACCGGAGGTGTTATCTGCTAAGCGCGAGAAATTAGCTTATATCAGATTCAATCTCAGATGTTAATCGTGACTAAAACCATTTGTTGCAAACTACATTATGAATTTTGGATTTCTGGAAATAATAGGAGGAAAAATAATTCCAGACTCTAAAACGGTAACATTCGTGCTTAGGGCAGGTATTCCACGCATTATGCCCTTTTCCAAAAACCGATCAGCGGAAGCTATTTCAATATGCTGGAAGTCTTACATTGCGCTCGTGTTTGGCTCGGTGGATTGAGATTGAATGTTGCCTACACGATTCAGAAGGAAGTCCCCGAATAACGTCTTTAACTAGGGACGCTACAAGTGCACATACTGTCTCGCGTTCTATATTTTGCAATTTTCGAAAATGTAGACAATTCAACGAAAGTGAAACCTACACCATTATTTTAAGTGTCCTATGTTCTATCTGTAGAAAAAAATTGAACCTAAAAATTTGGAGCGTTTTTTGAGAAAATGTTTTTTTATAAATATCTTTTACTTGAAGCAGAAATTTCGTGAAAACTTCTTCCCCAAAAATTGTACTTAACCTTTTAAAATCTTTTAGAGCAGATTTATTCTAAGTCAAAAAACTGTTTCTTAAATATTGTACTTTTACAACGTTAACTTTTTGCAATTTCGCCGGAAATGTGACTAACATCAATTTTTTAACATTCTTTGGTAGACACGAGAATAAATTTTAAAGAATAAAAAAATGGAGCCTTTTTGAGAAAATATTTGTTTAAAAATTGTCTATATTCCACGAAACATTACGAGAAAACAGCTCGCATTTTCGAAAAATTTTACATGGCGTCTTCTCAAAATCTGTCTTTCAACAGATTTCATTGAGGGGAAGAAAATCTCTATTTCAATATTGTGGTTGTAAGACACCGAAAAGCATTTTCTTCTTACGCAATTTTCGAAAAATGAAGGATTTGAACGAAAATTAGACCAGAGCCATTCTTTTCAGCGTTCTTTACGCTATCCGAGGACAGTCTACTCAAAAATTTGGAGCGATTTTTGGGAAAATTTTGAAAATGTTGATACTGTATGTAAACTATCCTCAAATATCAATGTATCCGGTTGAAGCTGGTAGGGCTTCCAGGAATGTCAATTTTGGAGAAAATCGCCTGAACGGTTTAGGAGCTAGCGTTGACCACAGTCAGACCGAAGTTTTCCCGTCAATCGATGTTTCATTTTTATCAGCGACCCAGAAAACAAGGAGTCTGACTACACAACTTTAGGGGAAGTAATTTTCTATTTATAGCAACAAAATTTATCCACTTTTTCGTTACCAGGGTCCGACAATAAGAGTCATTCTGTCGAAATATCGCCGCTTTCCATCGCACGATCACAAGGTCTTCTTTTGCGAAGAAAGGCGAGCAATTGAAAATGGACGAAAAACGTTTTCCAATTAAAATGTTTGTACATCCAATATTAGGGATATACACATGACATTTTATTACATCGCGCACCAACTTCATTTGCATTAATTTATTTCGACACCTTTCCTGCCCCCATTCCTGAAATGTGGTGGTTCTTGGAGTGGACATTCGATAACTGGATGCGAACAACGCTGTTTTATTTAAATTTATTTAATTTGTCATAAGTCATAAGTGATTCAAAGGCGGGAAGAGAGTAAAAATAGTTTTCATTATTTTCACTACAGCCAAGCAATCTTATCCGGGGGTACCCCTTCAAAAACAGTTTTCATTGTAATTCTGCCGTAACATAGAATATTATTTATACAGTATAACAGTTCTTTACATACCAAAACTAAAAAGAACTGCAGTTCTAAAATGCATCATGAGTTAGCAAATATTTAATAGGAACGGACACGGACTGGAGAGTCTTGCTATCGCCTGAGAGGTAGATTAACATAATCAGATATTTGCATTTTTTTTATTTATTGAAAATCGAATATAATATTTTTGTTTTCCTACATCCTGGGTGTCTAATGTAACCATCGACACCTCTCATATGGCCATAGGCTGCTTACTTTTCTCTCAATTTCTGGACGCACACGAAATTAGTAATATAGATTATGGGGAAAAGTTGGATAATAAACGATTTTCTACTTGAAAATGCACGTCCATCATTATCGCGCCATATGCCAGCTCTGATTGGAAACGATATCGGGCGATCTCGATCAGGTGCCATCGAAAAGGCAGTATAGAGAGAAAGGACGATTGCGTAGATTTACTGTTTTAAAACTTTCCATTCATAGTGAAATAGAATTAGCTATGATCAAAGCTGGAAAAGCCATGTAGTTGCATAATTTATGTTAATGGTCATATCAGTCATAAATTTCAAATCTCTTTCATGGCAAAATGTTGAAAATAAGATTAATGTTTGCATGAAATGCATATTTTAGGCGTTTGAAGAATGAAAATGTTTGCATTTGTTTTAGTGTTTTACCAAAAAAATGCATTTATTTTGAAATAAAAATTATTTGTTAATTCAAAGCATGAAATTTTGTAATTCAAGTAGGTCTATACAAAAGTCTTTAGATTACTGACGGAAATATAGAATGGATAAATGATAAAATAGGAAGATGCTTCTCAAATGAAAACAATAATTCGCATGTGTAGTTATTTTTCAGGTAATGTATTAAACATAAACTTATCAAAATACAACTATGTGACGATCACCTCATGTGATGTGGAAAGGTCTTTTTCGAAAGTCAAGATGATACCGTCTGAGATAAGGCGATTCCTAAGTACAGAAAATCTTTTTTTTATGGTATTGTGTTTTAATATCAAAGAAAATGGACAGAATTAGATCTCTTTTTAATTTACACATACCCTCTTTATATGACAAAAAGAAATGAATGTCATTAAAAAAATGTTTGTAACTAAACACTGCATATTTTGTACATTTCTGCACAAATTTTAGCACTTATGCAGCATATTTCCGTTTATATTTTAGGGGTAACAGCTTGCATAAACTTCTTAGATTTAGTTACGACTAGACATCGGATGTTTAGGGAAATGCCTATTTTTTCTAGAGAACTTATTTAAAGGCTGATAACATATGTCCACGAATCATGACAAATGATGACATATGACGAAGTTTTATAATGCTTATTTTTGCTTATTTTAGCATAAATGCTTATTTTTTGCATAAATACCTTTTTTATGACTTTTTTGCCTTTTATTTATTATATTTATATACAATGCTAAGATATCGGAAAATCGACGATGGTCCAACGTGACCATTCATTACGAAACCTTCAATTCACGTCTTGAAATTTAAAAGTACGAGAGAATTCCTGAAAGTATACCATCTGATTTTTCTCCATTTCCCTATTTCATAAATACCAGCCATGGTCTGAGAACATGGACGGTTGACAATACACTGAGGAAACCGAAATTTTAAGTGGAAATAAATATAAATTTCCAGAAGGTTTCAGTGTTGCTAGTGTTGGACCGCTAAAATATATGCCAGTCACATCGTTCAGATATCCTTCTCCGCATTCAAACTGATTTTGTCTCCCAGTCGTCGCAAATTTGAAATTGTGATCCTTGAAAAGTTACTGCATTAACTATGTGAATCATACATTACATACATTAAAATATACGAACTAGTTTTATGCATTTAAGTTTACAAAATAATATAGACAAAAATTACAAGTTTTCAATTTTATTGTTCGTATATGACAGTGCCTTATGACAATGCCTTTTTTCTCCTTATTCTTGACGTTTTCAGTGCCTTTTTAGGCGCCTAAAAGACGATTTTTTAGCGCCTAAACATCCGATGTCTAGTTATGACACTCGGCTGCATATCCTTGCCTCTAAGGTCGGGTATTAAAAAAAATATTAGATCGTTTGATAATAATTATAGTTGTCGAAATATTAGACATCCCGAATCTAATGTTTGATGTACGAACCTAATGCCCTAGTAATGACAGCTTTGTGTGCACATCGTACTCCCAATGTGCTGACGTTTGATCGGTGTCGCCCAGACGAGCGATCGAGAGTAAGCCCGCCCCGCGATCAATTGGTCTGAACTAGGTCTTGCTCAGTAATGAGCCGAGGGAGGGAGGGACGGCAGGGCAACGCTCTGGTAGCGCCCGCTATGACCCTCGAGCCACCGGGAGAGGTGGCTCAGGGCATCAACTGGTGTCACTGCAGTGCCTCTGACCCGGAGGTCCTAGGGTTCGTATCCCAACGGTGGCAGGATGTTCGACACTAGCTTGTCAACTAGGTCAAATTCAGTCGCTCTCTGGAGAAGAATTCTAACCGCCCGCTGCTCTGATCGGTAGTTTCCCGTGGTTTCTCTGAACAACTCCAGGCGAATGCTGGAGCAGTACCCTGACAAACGGGCCAAAGACCGCGTGCAATCTTTCCTTCCTCTTCCTTGCCCTATCCTCATCCCTTACTTACACACACACTAACATGCACTTCACTACCACGCATGCCCGGTGGCCGGTCGGAAGCTTAGAGCGTGTTGTGAGAAGATTACCGCCACATCCCGAGGAAAAACATGCACTACACTTGCGGGACTATAGGCAGCTGTTTACGCGCCCGAGATCGCTAATCAATCAACCCCTCTAGCAAGACAAGCCGCGTGGTTTATCCCCTGTTCAGATTCTGACAGTTGATTCATGCGGAAATCCAACTCCTCTCCCCTTTGCATTTTTTCAAGGAAAGAACTTGTGCAGAAAAAGTGGATCTCCGGCATTTTAAAACCTGAGAACGCCAGTCCGTCATTTTCGTATAGCAATACGAAAATGACGGACTGGCGTTCTGACCATCGGTCGATTTAGAAGATTCTAAAACAGTTGAACATTGCCGACATCCCTTGCGCTCTGCGAAATGTATTCTTCCGTCAGTCACATGGGCAGGAACGCCAGTTGATTACACCGCAGTGTCGGTTTAATACACAAGTGTCAGTTTATATGGAATACAGATGGAGGTTAGGGATTGTTTTCACGAGAGATTTAGTTTGTTCTGATGTCACTAAATATATTGAAAGAATTTATACAAATCATATCTACAGCATGATTTCAAAGTGAAACCATGGAAATCGAAGTTAAACGGTCAGCCATCAATCGCCGGATATCAAGGTACCTGCGCAGTTCACTTTCAAATGAATTCATTATATACCGACTCTTAATCAAATAATAATCCATTTAAGTAATATTTCCTTCAATATGTTTCAAGTGTACTTTTCTTGCGAACTAGCTACATAAATACAGTAATTACGTGTATTCGGCAGTGGAAGGAACGACAAAAATAATAGGAAGCACCACAGTTCCACCACGTTAGCAAACGTTTGTGAAAGGAGTGCGAATCATTTATGAACGTTACTCCTCAACCACGCCCTCTGTGATTTGGGATAAGAGTGTCAAAATAATAACTCACATGACCGAACAGAGTATAGAAATGCATGGCTTTTAAAAGTTTCTTGTTACCACTCAACTAAGGTCATCAATGACACCCCACTAAAACTCCATGTAAAGAAGGATATACTCTTCTTGTGAGAGGATTGAAAAGTTAATGTATTTGAAGCTTAGGGAATCGTGTATGTATACATGATCAAGCTCAAAGAGTACAGGATCATGATTCGTATCTCCGTAGCAATGTTTATTTTCGCCTGTCCTTTGTTGACAGGCTTTTATAACCTTTGGGTTATTTAGTGCTTCCGCAATAGTCTAAGGATCTGCCTTTTCCTTCAATAGCGTCCAGAACGCTTACATCGGTATCTCTCGTGGCTCCTGAAGCAACAGCATAGAAGACGTGATATCCTACTCTGAACATATGACGCAAATATTCTGGTACTCCTGAATCATCGATCCCCAGAGACTTTCAGACCATCCTCAGGTTCTTTCCACAATATGCTGCAATGTTTTAGTATTAATGTTTCTTCATTAAAATCTGTATGCAACCTTATTCGTCCGTGAAACACCTGTACCCCACCATAGACTGTATATAAACCTCCCCACGTATAACTTCCCCAGAATAACTCACAAGGGCAAATTATCATGATTAAAACTTTACATTCATTTATGTCTCTAACGATTCAGTGGCAGAAGAATAGTTATCCGCTCTTTTCAGATTGGTTCTTTCTGCCATATTTTCTGTGGTGAAATATACGCTGTTCTCCAGGTCCAGATGTCTATCGAATCGGTTTCATTACGACCAGAAAGCAAATGCACCGAATCAAAGTGCGCTTCATTCACATTTTCCTCGCCCTCTCGCTCCCTATCCACTTAATATTCGTCATTCGACACCAGATCCTCTGTCTGATTGGGGGCGAGTGTCCCCCGTCGATATGAAAATCGCTGGCAATTGGTTGGGTAAGCGGTCTGTGAAATGAACCCGGACGCCTTAATTGACATTCCTTTGTCCGGTCATCTGTTGTTCAGGTGTGTCTCAAACGCACTATTTATAATGCACGACTAGATTACAACACGATTAAATTTAATAATTTCAACAATTCTGTAAAGCCCTGAAACTTCACAATGTTTACTAGGCGTTAGAAAGTACTTTTTCGTAAGCTGTTTCAGTTTCTGTTATTGCCTCCCAGGAGGTGAACCCTCTACTGCATCTGCTACAAATGTAATAAATAATAAGTCACCTTTGTTGAGGACGTCTAGTTACACTGTCCGAATCTCTTTGGCAGCCACAGAAGAAATTTGGCGTTTCAGAAAAAAAAATGCTTGTCATGACGAGCTGTCGTTCTGAAACCTTTCTTTAATTTTTGTGAGAAAGTGGACTTCACCGAAAGATTTGAGTGAATTTTCTGACTACTACTCCCATTTTTAAGTACTCGTGTAGCATTCGTTCGCTCTCGCTCGTATCTGATTTAATTCTGATCAGTTTTTAAGCCTATTGCACGATTTCAATAATCTGAAAGTGATGTGCTTACATAGAAATTCACTACGCGCGCGCGCGCGCACACACACACACACACACACACATTCTCTCTCTCTCTCTCACACACACACACACATTCTCTCTCTCTCTCTCTCTCTCTCTCTCTCTCTCTCACACACACACACATTCGCTCTCGTTCTCATTCATTCACGTTCTCGCTCTCATTCAGTCTCACTCTCATTCAGTCTCACTCTCATTCAGTCTCACTCTCATTCATTCACGCTCTCATTCATTCACGCTCTCATTCATTCACGCTCTCATTCATTCACGCTCTCATTCATTCACGCTCTCATTCATTCACGCTCTCATTCATTCACGCTCTCATTCATTCACGCTCACATTCATTCACGCTCTCATTCATTCACGCTCTCGCTCTCATTCATTCACGCTCTCGCTCTCATTCATTCACGCTCTCGCTCTCATTCATTCACGCTCTCGCTCTCATTCATTCACGCTCTCGCTCTCATTCATTCACGCTCTCGCTCTCATTCATTCACGCTCGCTCTCTTTCATTCGCCCTCTCACTCTCATTCATTCGCCCTCTCACTCTCATTCATTCGCCCTCTCACTCTCATTCATTCGCCCTCTCACTCATTCATTCGCCCTCTCACTCTCATTCATTCGCCCTCTCACTCTCACTCTCATTCATTCGCCCTCTCACTCTTTCATTCGCCCTCTCACTCTCATTCATTCGCCCTCTCACTCTCATTCATTTACGCTCGTTCACATTTGTACTCGTTCGCGCTCTCGCACACTTTTTCACGTATTCTCTACAGAGTCAGTGAGCTTGAACAAATGAATTAATAGAAATGGTCGACGGGTAGGCTTGGCCGCGTGCTTCCTCCTATATGGACTACCGAATTTCATCCTTTTGGTGCGATAGATGATATTACTGCTAGACGAGGCAGCACAAGGTCGTGGTCAGCGGGGGGACTAAATTGAGAACGGTTACGTACGATTGAGTGCTTACTTTTTGAGAGAAGTTACTGTAAGAAGGGATTAGTTTAACATATCGGGAAACAAATGAAAGTCATGTAGGGCGATCGCATTACAAGAGTTATTGATGACATTTACAAATGAGCGAACTATAAACGAAATAATTGACGAATTGAGTGCATGGACATAACTTGCAAATATGTTGCCAGTAGTATATAACATAACGGTCCTTTCTTGTAGTAATCTCTCTATACCTGGATGTTTACAAAACTCTTGAGCAATAATTAATCCTTCCTGTGTTATGCACTTCCGGAAATAAATATTATTTACAAAAAGTATTTTATTACGAACAAGCGGATGCTTTGCATCTCCTAGAGCCGCCGTTGTCCAGTACTCTAGTACTACTTTTAATACATATTATTGAGAGATGATAAAAATGAGTATAATATTGTTCGTGTTTCACAGGAGAGGCAACACATTAACATGTAGTAACTTAATTGTACTTTTCAATTTCTTTTGAGGCGAATACTTAATCAATTTCAACTTTTTTGTTCGTGTAGCAATCATTTACCGAATCAAAGAATATACTATATTACGTTTAATAATTGAGGAAAAATAGTTATCACGCCAGAAAATATGGAAGTGTAACTTAGTCTTGACAAACCCATTACATTTCCTTGAAGTTAATACGTTTTGATACGTTGCGCCTTAAATATATATTTAACTTAAAATTGTGTATTTTCTTTATCACTTTTTGACAAGATTTGGTAAATGTACTTAATTTTCCGTTTTACTGCTCCTCTTACCCTCTTGTTTACTTGTATAGAGAAAGTGTTGAACAATAATTGATGTTCAGATTTCGACGGAAGTACCCTCTTTATGGGTCTCTGATTTGGAACGTGTTTGCTTTTTCTTTTCTTTCAAAACATCCGTCCGTGGTCAACACTAATACCAATACAATTCACAGGATATTCTCCAAAATGGATATTCGTCGATCGATCTGAGTGATTTCGCGCTACGTTTAATATAGATAATATAGAATAGGATCTTTTCGAAATCTTCCAAATTTAGTTGTCGCGGCAGGAAGTAATAAGAGCCAAAATTTATTGCTTATTTATCTTTGAAAATAGATTTTATTACATGGGAGTTTTTTTGTTGTTTTTTTCTCCCTTTCAAAATTCAAAATTTATTGCTTATTTACCCTTGAAAATAGATTTTTTTTACATGGGAGTTTTTTTGTTTTTTTTCTCCCTTTCAAAATTCAAAATTTATTGCTTATTTATCCTTGAAAATAGATTTTATTACATGGGAGTTTTTTTGTTTTTTTTCTCCCTTTCAAAATTCAAAATTTAAGTAGTATATGACTTAGTGTAGGATCACAGAATTTTGAAAATGTGCACACAATTCACTTTTCCCCATAGCACGTCATACGCAGTTTTTAACTGTTTTTTGACGTAAAATAAATAAATAAATAGCTTCAATTTTTTCTTTACTTTTTTAACACGAATCGAACAATGTGCATTTCATAACAGGATTTATGTACGATTTGTACTAAAACCTCTAAAATGGTGAAAATTGCAAAAGTTCAACAAGTTTTGGACCCATTCTTACAACATTTTTAAAGATAGACGTTTTTGTTAATGAAATATATTCTTTAAAATTAAATATTTAGGTGATGCAATGTACAAACTTTTCAAAATATTGATAGTTTTGAACTAATTTTGCGACAAAGAGTGAGAATTATCCAAAAATATCTAAACAAGATTTTCTAAAAAAAAAAGTGCTTCCAAGGTTTCCTTTAATTTTTTGCTCGAGTAGGTAGATCAATGTGCGCTTGTAAATACTATAATATATGTGCAATTTTCATTCAGACTTGGAATTTTCAAAATGTAACTTTTGTATTTTCATGATATTTGCACGTTAATCTCAGTTTTTTAAAATAATTTAATGTAAGTCATTTGTGGACAGACTGCTTCAAATGATATCGAATAAAGTTTCTCAAAATTCCAGACGTTTTAGATTATAGACAGTTACGTATAGCAAAGCAGCGAATCGTCTCAGGCACGTATGGTGTTTTTTGACACGTCTTATGCGAAAACTGTTTTGCACACGGAAACCAAGCACGAAACACGGTATTTCGCGCTCGGCGTATTAAAAATAAATATTTCTCTTACTTAGGTAATTAGAATATTTGACTGCAATGTTCGGAGACCAGACTTTTCTTTCCGACTTCTTACTTCGAATGCCGGATGAGAATGAGCATTAAGTTCGATTTCCGGTCAAAAAAATTATTGCAGATACAACAAAGTGCTTTTACAAAAAGTCCAATATTTATTAAAACCTCTGAAATTTCGAAAATTGCAAATACGAATCTCCTACTTTCTTTTGCTGACGTGTTTTTCATGAAGGTGGCTGAAGAATTATAGAATTAAAGTGCAATATTGCAATATTAAAATATAATATGTAACCAATAATTCGAGAAAGTATATGCCGTTGTAGCACCACTAGGATCCTCAAATTTACAAAAGCAGGATCGATTGTAAAGTTCATATGTATCTGAATAGGCACGAGATGACGTTCTCTCTATAGTTTCTTGCAAATGCTTTCCAGCAGCGTACAAAAGTAGTCCGTGTGCACTAACAAAGTATTTATTTGAACCCTCGCACATGTTTCATTACACGGGCGTTGATATAACAGATTCATTATCCTTCTCTCTCTGACACTTTTAATCTCCATGTAAAAACAAAGATAATTGAGCTTTGTGCCTACGCTTCTGAGAAGCAAGGTGAAATATCTGGATTGCGTATGCCAAGGGTTACCGGATGTCAACACTCCACACCTGGACGTAACCGGACAGCCAGCTGTTGAGCTCGACCTTTTCCCAGGAAACTCAAATGATAGAGCAGTGTACCTACACTACATAGGTCGTTTCTTTTAAACCGAGAATGGAGATTCAAAATAGTTTAATCAAAAAGTCAAACTCAATTTTTTCCGGTGGGTTAGTAGTGAAGATTCGCTTTTCCAGATTCACTTTTCTGTTCGAAAATACAGTAAGACTGCGTTATTCCTAATCCAAGAGTTTTGGGTGGAGATGCTTAAAATTAAAATTACTAAGTGAGTGAGTATATCTAATAATAATGTGGGTTTCTGCCAAATTGCTCAGTATATTATTAATCTCATAAGTTTGTATGTATTTACATTTACGTATTGTGTGAAGAGAAGTAAATCGTGAGTTCCCGCTGCATACTTCATCAGGCACATGGACCTACTGCATCAGGACCGGATATTTTAGGCACCCTTCGAAGTCGCGCCTTGGACCCCCGTTAAACAGTTTGTTCAAACAAGTAGACTAAGTGTTACAGGCCATACAACATTGTAAAGGAAGCTCGTAACCCAAGAATAAAATTTAAAAAAATAAACCTTGAAGAAATTGATATCTCGAAATATTGTAGTTTGTTTATTTCAGATATATTTTTAAAAAAAAATATTGCTCACGAGCAGGGGATAAACCACTTTACAGAACTGAAATTGAATACAAACACTAAACAAATAATAAAATATTAACTAAAAAGCACCGAGGTACTTGCAAATTAAACTAACTTAACACAATTTTATCTGTGAGAGGGAATCCCGTCTGGGAACCTCTTTTATTAGGATTTTATGCACAGGGCAGTGATGTGAAGAGAGTGGGAAAGGGGGAGGGGGAGTGAGCTTAGGATTAGGTGTTTATGATGGTTACGGAGGTCTGAATTTATCTTTGGGAAGGCGTGACTTGATTCTGGTTGGACCATTACTGGATTTTCGTAGGTGGTAGAGTCTGGCACCGGGAACTTGGTTTAGGTTGGTGAAGAACTTTTTGATAATGTTGAAATGTGCTGAGTAATGGTATCGATATATAGCAGTAAACAAATATTCTGAAATCTAAATGTATGAATTACATGGTAAAATCTTTATCTTAAAACGTAAAACTCGATAATTTTGCACGAATGAACGTCCTAAAAACAGGGGAACGCCCGATTCAAAACGTTGCATTTTTTCTTTCTCGTGTACTACTCTACGTAGTATAGAGAAAGTATTGCAATGAAGCAGCAAAAACATCTGCAATTTTTCGCTAGATCAAATCGTTTAGCGTGTCCTTGATTCCGAAAAAGTTGATCATTCTTCTCTACCTTTAACTCGTCAGAAAACACGTTTTGTAGAACCTTGATACCAAAAAATTAGTTTACTGCAAAATGTTTGTCTGTCTAGGAGTTCGTCTGTGAACAACGCTAGCTGTTGAACCGTAGTATTTTTACCAAAATTGATATTTCCCGATCGACCTGGTAAAATTTGATTTAATGCAACCTCGCAGTGCATGTGTGTATTTAGGGGTTGCTTGCAGCTATGGGGGCAGGGGCACGACCGGATCGGGGGCGGGCGAGGCAGGGTAGGTTAGGCCGCGGGCACTTCATTTAGGCATTTAACAGTGACGAACTCAAGTGGAAAGGGAGACTGAAGCTTCAGTCTCCCCCTCCCTCGAAACGAATTATAGATATTCGAAAATTTTTAAGATTTTAAAGCTTTTACTAATTTTCTAAGCTAACGAAGGCCATTAAATACATAAATTGTCACTTTGTACTAAATATAAATTGTAAGCCAGCAAATAAAAATAGTTTTTATATTCAGCATAAATAAAAATAATTTTATAAGGAAACAAGTTGGCTGGACGTTACACCTGTAGCTTCCACCCCCATCCCCTCCCGCGAGAAAAATCCGTGGTGCGCCTCTGGGTATTACGGATTGCGGCGCAGCGGTGTCTGCGGAGCACGTTCGGACGGGAAGGGGCGACATTAGTGATGTAAATGAAACTGCTTTCTTAAAAATAATCACCCAGGCAACTATGGGTTACTTCCGATATGCGGTATGAGATTTCATAATACAGGGAGGGATTGTAGGCTTTTACAAGTTTAATTGAATTGCGTGTGAATTTCAATTGGTATTGGTCCAGAACTGTCTCGAGCCCGGAGCACAGCGTGTAGGATGCCTGTCCACCTCCATTGAGCCACCTGCCTGCCCGTCCCTTTTCGTGCCAGCGTGAGCGGTGCCGGCAGTGGCCTTAGAGCGGGCGTGGTCGCGTTGCAGGGGTGATCGCGGTGTCGGGCGCGGGCGGGGCCGCAGCGATGCCGCTGGAGCGCGCGCTGCCGCCGCTGAAGCCGCAGCCGCAGAGGCGCTTGGCAGCAGCAGCAGCCGCAGCAGCAGGACGCGGACGCGGACGCGAGCGCGAGCGCGCGCGCCGAGGAGGCGCGGGCGCCCAGCGGTGAGGCGGCCGCCTCGCGGGATGCAGCGTCGCGCCGAGGCAGCAGCCGCCGCCGCAGTAGCAGCAGCGCGAGCCCAGCGCCGCCCCGATCGCAGCGCACCGCCGCCTCCGCCCCCGCCCCCGCCCCCGCTGCCGCCGCCCCCGCCGCCGCCGCCGGTGCGCCTCCCGCGCGTGCCCCGCAAGCGCCAGCCCGAGCCCGAACTCGAGCCCGACACGCCGCCGTCGCCGCCGCCTCCGCCCTCGCCCGCGACGGCGCTCGACCTGCAGCAGCAGCAGCAGCAGCAGCGACGACTTCAGTCGGCGGCACCTGCCAGCAGCCTGGGGCCCGTAAGAGTCTCTTCCTTGCGCCTTCTGTCATCACTGGCGACGTTGACGCTCGCTCGTGCAAACGAATCCCTGACAGGTCGACTCCATTGTCTTTCTTCCCACGTTTCCTCCGTTTCTGAAAAACGCTGCTAATCGTTGGAACAACACAACAATTACAACAGGTTTTTTTCGGTGAATGGGGGCGGGGAGATGGTGCTAACTGTAAAGAAAAGGCTACCTCCCCTTTTTTCCTCCCTCTTCAAGAGGCAATATTGAGAAATTTAGCCCGGCTATTCCCCATTTTCAGTTTTACTTTTTCCTCATGTATCAATTCTTAAAAATGTTTCAAAATTACGTTTTACCAAGGAACTTTTGATTTGCATGTTCACTTATGTTATTGTTATCAGTGAAACATATGATTATTCATAACTTACTACACTGCACTTTGTCATAGTATTGTTAAAACTGTACGATGAAGTTGTTAATGTTTGTGTGGGCTCTTTTTCTCGCATCCAAATTTTTTAAAATCAATAATTTTTAAAACTTTTTTTCTTCATTCTTTCTCCTCCTATTTGGTAGTTTTTCTTATTATCTATTGGCCATAGAGAACATTAAATTTAAGGTATTAAAACTGATTATTTAAATTAAAATTTGGAATCAGGATTACGGACGTACCAGTCGTCTAAAAAAAAGGATATTGAGAGTTGAACTCAATGTTCAAAATGTTTTATTACTTTAGGCTTCCAGCCCTCTTTTTTCCATTATGTGTATCTAGATCCAGTTGAGCTGACATAGTGTATGTTTATGAATAGAGCTTCTTCCAAAATTTGGTCAAAAATACTGTTGGAGGAAGGGAGGAGAAGTCATTTTTAGCGTACTTTAATATGATAACAAAATTCTGTGCCTTTGTTTTAAAATCGATTACAAAAATCAAGTCCATTCATTCTATGAAATTAATTTTTCTTCTTGTATGCCAGACAGTACGATGAAGGGAAGCAGATTGCCTAGAAGTTTTGATTAAACTTCTAAATCCTCTTGAATAGATGTATGATACATGAAATATTGTTGATTCTTCTGGACTAGCTTTTTGTCTCTTGCTGGTTGTTAATGTAGGGCTTACATTTTTAATATTTTGGTGCAATCTTTTGTGATGTTCATTGTTTGTTTGTTTTTTCCTTGTACTTACGTCTTTTCTTGTAATTAATTTTATTTTGCTCTCTTATGAGGTTTTGTTTGCTTGCAGGAAGAGGCATCCTTTGACAGAGACTTTACTTCTATAGACAGTAAAGCAACAATGTCTGCTTTAACCATGGACCCTGGCTCCCATGACAGGAACATAATGGATCCCCCTGACGAAATGATGCGCTCCCATCAGGCAATACAGGAATCTGTTGCCTCTTCACTCGGCAAGAGAATGGCCATGCATAGCACTGTAAATGGAAATGCAATTGGGAGTAGTGATGGGGATATGAATAAACCTTATGGGATGAATCATACAAACAAAGAATCCTCCACTAGTGTTTTGCCAAAAAAACGTAAATTTAATCCTTCTATTTTAGAAGAGATTGAGAAGAGCAATGCTGCACAAGTGCAATTGCATACACAAACTGCAAATAGCTACAGTCTCCCTGTCAGTACAAATCCTCCGTCCTCCATACAGAGTGTTGTGGTAGCTCCACCACAGTCCACCGCTGTTGATTATTCATTCGTCAGTGCTAAGCCCTCTGTGCCAGAAATTCGTGTTCAGCAACATGTAAATCACTTACATACTTCACATCATCAACGAAGTTCAACATCTGTAGGCACAGTTGTAGATCTAGTGGTGGAAGAACATACTCGGCCACCTGAAAATGTTTCATCGCATGTGGATTCCCACGGGCAGTCCTTGATGCCCATGGATGGCAATAGCCTTGTAAGTAGTTCTAGAAAACAACCACGAGCAGATATAGACTTAGAAGAGTGGCTGGACCATCGTGTTTTAGCCAAACAAGAGAAAGTTTACCTTCCTGGTATTATTCGCCAAGCTTTACCTTCTGGAGACGTGTGTGTTGAATTTGATTGTCGTGAGGGAGAATTAGTTGTTTTCAAAGATGTTCTAGGATCTGGAAAGTATGATGTAATAGGTGATGCAAGCCCTTCAATGGGACAAGTTATGTTAGGTGCGAGAGTGTGTGTTCGCATAGCAGACTCACCAGTAAACCATCACGCATCTTCAAGAGTATACTTTGAAGGATTTGTGGACAAAATCCTCACAAACCCAGTGCAGTTTGTTGTGAAACTGACCAGTCATCAAAGTGAACCTCACATAGTGAAACGGGCTGATTTGCGTCTTCTTCAGCCACCATGGTGGGATGAACTGGAAGCTTTAGATAGTGTGATCCCTTCGCACATTGTTACCAATAGCACTGCCAATGGGCATACAGGGTATTCAGCTCCAACCATGCCAGTGCCTACTCAAACTACAGTTCTTCATTCCCATCAGAGATCCACGCCTCAGGCATTGCCACTTCAGGTAAGTTGAAAATTCCAGTTTATTTACCGGCACTTTGCCTAAAATGATTGGTTATTAATATTGACTAAGCAGCTAAAGGACTCTCAGTATTGTGTAGTGATCAGATAATTTATGGAAAATGTTTTAAACCTTTGTATGCAAAGCTTTGTTTAATAATTTTATACATTTACATTACATTTTGAAATATTTTGTTCCTTTTCATTTTTGACTCTGTTGTGAATACGCCTTGTTGTGAATAATGTCTTTTTTGTTGAGAGATTAATAAAAAAATGATGCAATAGGTGAGTAAAGTTTGTTTAGCTAAAGATACTTCCGAGCATTTTGTGAGTAATAAAAGGAATAGTGTTGGTACGCTGGTAACTCTCATCATTTAATGCTTATAAAAAAAAACTTGTGTTTTTAAAGAATGTAAACAATCCTAATTGATTAGAAAATAAGGAATATGAATTTGAAGCACAAAATATCTGTCACAACCTGATTTTAATTTGTTTCAATATAATAAACAGAAAGCGAGGCAGTAGATACAAGTGTTGATTTCATGTTTCAGGTACCTCATATGGTACCTTCTGTGCAGCCAGGGGAAGCTGGTGGATACTATCGCACCACCAGCACCTCTCCTTTGCTTACTACACCTGTCAGTACTCATTCTGCTAGCACAAATCTTTCTAATGGTGTAGAGAGGCCTGGTGTTTATGACAATGCAGATTTTGAAAGTGATGATGATCTTGGAAGAGAAGACATTCTTTTCACATCAGATCCTGGTATGTTTTTCTTACCCTTCTGTAATTGATTTAAATATTTAAATAAATAAATACATATGTTAAAAAATTGAGTAAGAAAATTTTAAGGTATTTAAAGTCTGAATTCCACCAATTTGAACAACCTAGGTAGAGTTTTTATTATTAATCAGCTAACTTTTTTGTGTTGTGTTAAAGATTTTGATGTAATTTGTGACCTGTTGTAACTTATTTTAGATGCCAAATTGTCAGGCAGCAGCAAAAGAAGTAGTATGCAGTCTCGTGGGAGTACTTGCAGTTTGGTTGAGCAGCGAAGTATTACACCTCGCTCTCAGCCTGCCACTCCAAGGTATTGAGTTGAGAATGTGTCTTTCTGGCTAGGTTAGAGAAAGGAGGATTGTGTCGTAATGAGTTAATCTTGTCTTGCCAGATTCCTACAACTGCCTTGGTATTAGAGCTTTCCACAAAATGTAGTACTTTTAATAAACACTTGCTTGTGGTGTAATATTAATGTAGTGGTAAATGACTGGTAATTTGCATAATTACCTGGCAAAAGAGTTTGAATTGACGAAATTGTATACTATTGATTAGATTGTAATTTTAAAAGTTATTTCATGTTGGGGAGAACTTGCATGAAATTTTGAATGTTAACTGAAAAATGTTGAATGGAATTAATGTTGAATGTTAAAACATTCATAAATGAGTGTGCTAATTTAAAAGTTCTTTTCTCATGCTTGTAACTGAAGTATTAATAATTTTCCAGAAACGCATAACAATTTGATAATAACAATTGCTAATTCAATCTCCTTCACACTCTTGGAAAAGATACCTTTAAGTATCATTTCGAATTTCAGATCTCAAGCAGCCACCCCTCACAAATACAAAAAGGGAGATGTTGTGTCAACGCCTAGTGGAATTCGTAAGAAATTCAATGGGAAACAGTGGCGCAGGCTGTGCTCAAAGGATGGTTGTACAAAGGAATCCCAGAGACGAGGCTACTGCTCTCGGCATCTTAATCTCAAAGGAAGTAGTCTACGGGCAGGTCCTGCAAATTTCCCTAGGTAATTATATTGGACTTATTCCTAAATTTTTGATTTTTCCAAATTTATTTTAAGTTAGTATATTGAATTTATTCAGTAATAAATTATGTTTTAAAGATTTTTCAGAAATTGTTTATTTATGCCTAATTACTATTAAAAATTTTTTTTTCTAGTCGCGGGAGAGGCAGAGATATTGACGGAGAAGAAACTTCTCGTGATTCAGATACTTCTCCTAATTATGGGGATCGACGTATTACTGGCCGTTTTGATCCTGAAGAAACGGAAGCAGCAAATATGTTAGGTATGTTTGTTAACATTTTAGTCTAGTTTTCAAAAGATAAAGTGGATTGCAGGGGCATCCAGAGGGAGGATCAGCTGAGGCAACTTGCCCCAGACCCCCACATAAGTAGGGCCCCAAAAATTTGTACAAAATGTATTTCCTTGGATATATTTTCTGAAGAAAAATAATTAACTGTAGTTTAAATATGATTCACTTTAAAATATATTATTAATAATAATAATAATAATAATAATAATAATAATAATAATAATAATAATAATAATAATGATAATAATAATAATAATGATAATAATGATAATAATGACGATATAATATAATAATCATCATCATCATCATCATCAAAAATGGGGACTTGTGTTGGTAATAAGGGGCTCCCATGAATCTACTGCTGCAGACCCCTTATTTTCTCTAGGTGGATTGTATTGTTTTTTTGTTTTTTTTGTTTTTTTATTTTGATCCTCTCTGACCTCTGTGTGTTTGAATCTCCTCATTCTGGATGAGTCCTAATTCAAAGTAAAACCGTATGGTTACATTACTGATCTCCACAATTTTTGCTCTGATCTAGCATGTCAATCTAGTACTTAACTTTCACCATTACTAGTGTGGCTCAAGAACCCTTGGGAGCTTGGTCTGGTTCAGTGGTAGAGACCCCAATGACCTCTAGATTGCATCCCATTAGCCCATATGCATATTGCTAAGCACAAATCTAACTTTACCTCACATTAGTGGTTCTGAGATCTCACACAGTGTACTGGGAGCATATGCCGTACCACAACTAATCTAAAATATTGATTCCTTATGCAGGAACTTACAGCCTTAGTGCAATGCTTACTTAAGTGCAGTACCCCAAGCCCCTGCACCAGTAGGCCAGTGAAAGATGAATTAGGGTTAAAAGATAAGTTTGGATGAGAAGTAAATTACTTGCTTGTCCTGACTATTATTCTCTTTAACAGAAATTCAAATTGTGGGATAGAATAAAATGTATTCATTGTTCATTCATTACCTGCTATTGTTTTCAGTTTCTTTGGGGAGCTCTCGGTCAG
Organism: Teleogryllus occipitalis; assembly: GCA_011170035.1. Lineage (NCBI taxonomy): Eukaryota > Metazoa > Arthropoda > Insecta > Orthoptera > Gryllidae > Teleogryllus > Teleogryllus occipitalis. Next base: position 135,330 of record BLKR01000683.1, on the reverse strand, counting down.
CTACACCAGCGTTTTCTTCTCCAACTGGACAAGCAACTTCACCCTGTGTACTGCAGTCTCCCATAACAGTTGGCCCGTATCAAAATGTCTTCATGCCAATCAACAGTCCGGCAGCACCAAGCCAAGTGCCTCTGGCAGCTGCCGCTGCCGCTGCTGCTCGTGCAACAAACCTTGTATCACCCAGTCATAAGTGGAGTAAGCAATCATCTCCTGTTCCTCCGCATTTCATGGTTGCACAGTATCAGCCACAGTCAGTTGTCAGGTAAGATGTCCATGTTTGTGCTCCAGTGAAGAATTTGTTTCTAATAACATTGTTTTATGGATGTATTGAATCTATAAGTTTCAGAAACAAATTAATGTTTTTGCTTTATTTTTACAGACCCAGCCTTTTGCGGCCTGCCCAAGTGTCTGTGCAAGCTTCTCCTCCTAACTCTGTGTCTGGTACAGCAGGTGCTCCATCCATGGTTGTACCTCCTGCAGGAATGCACACTAGTGTTATTCGTATTTCACCAAGTCCAGTGAGGGGCACTTCATTGGCTCCAATTCAGCACCCAGGGGCTGTCCCTCAGCATACAACCTGGAGAGTGGAATGCCCTGTTACCACATCATATGTCGACTCTGTTCCTCCTCCTGCCCCAGCTCCTATCCCTGCATCTGTATCTAATGCATTTCCACCCACGGTCGTCACATCTGCAGTGCAGGCTCAGCAGAGTATAATTTTACAACAAGCTTTAACTACAGGTCTGCCTTTGGAGAATGAGTGTGTTCCTCATAGAACTTTACTGAAGGCACCTGCGTCTGTCCAACCCAGTCTTGCCCTTATGCCTATCACAAAGGTATGTAGAGATATCAAGGTTAAACTGTACTAGAATGAAAAGTCATAATGGACACTAATGTCCAAATTTCAGTTTCATGAAATTATTTTCAGTTCCACACCCAAGTTGCCTGTGGGTTGTATCTGAAATGATTTCACTTTAGTGAAATGAACTTCCAGTGCACTGCATTAAACATTTGCCTTTTGGTGAATGTTTTAAATTGATTTTCTACAATAATATTAAATCCTATTTTACATTAAATAATTTTCTTATTATACTGTTTATAATTATTCAAACAATTCTACCACTAAGCACTTGTGGCGTCATGTGCTTCTTCCAATGTGAAAAGTCATTGGGAAGGAGCACAAATATATAAAATGACCATTGGACAATATGATTCCATATCTTGTTTGTTTTATTCAGTTTGCAATAGTTTTGATTAAAAGCATTGGCAAAACAGTTTATATCCAATTTGAAAAATGATAGTCCGTAATGTAATAAATATTGAGCTTTTTCATTAGCAAGTTAATGTGGAAGTAATGTGGATTATGCAACAGATATACTATGAGTGTTCTTAAGAATCAACTTCCTTGATAATAATGAAATTTCACAATAATAAAATAATTACCAATTGCCTTATATTGTTATTTTACTAATAGTATGAGGTATGTAATAGCGAGTACAAAAACATTCGAAGTCTTTGTGGATGCATTAAGCAATCTCATAAACACTAATAAACACACCTGAAATTAATTTCTTCTTGGCTGTAGATTTAAAAATGAAATAGTAAAATAGATTATGAACTTTTCACATTCTCCATTGTTATATTTTTTAATAATACTTTTTTGCAATGCAGTGAAACTACAGAGGAAACACACTTTTAATTTCTTTAGCCTTTTCAAAATTTCTAATATCAACTTTACAGAGGGTCTAAACTGTATCTGGCCTTTTCTTTTAAGTCAATTCTGTTGAATTTTTTAGTATATCATTTTTAATAAAGATCAGTGATTTGATGAATTTGTGCATTCTGATTGGTTTTTCTTCCAATAAAGTCTTCCTATATGTTATTTTTTTAAAAAGGTATTGCCAGAATAATTAAGGGAAACAGTAATTTTTTTTTAATCTAATTTTTGTTTTTCTATTCAGAATGTGAGAATGAAATTGTTTTGTCATTGGCATCCCCCTTGCTCTATACTTTACTTCTGCACATGAATAGCATTTACAAATCTCATAAGATCTTGGCTAGCTTACTTTCTTTCTTTTCAGACTGAGCCTGTGGATTGCTCAGCCAATAGCAGTACATTGTATTGTGTTGTGCCCCAACAACAGGACAAAAAATATGTTGTTCTTCCTCCAGTCATAACAGAAGCCGAAACAGATAAATTTCCTGCAACAATCATGCAAGTGCAATCATGCAATATCCAACCATCCACAGTTCTTGTGGATAAATCATCAGTTGTACAGCAAACCAATAAAGTGAGTGATTTGAACAGTAAAGATACATTTTGATGAGTTGTTGAATTCAAAAGCATATTAATTTATTTATTTATTACCCTTCAATCTAATTTCATCTCTTTGTCTTTTCATCATTTCTGTATGTGTAAAACATAACATTTGTTTGTTGTAGATGGGGACACATAATGTAGATGTTGGAGTGTCTTCTGCTGAAATAAAACCAGCACTATCTGAGAGTGAACCTACAAGACACATGTCAACTGAAATTTCTGTCTCTAATAACTCAGTAGTTCAACACAGTGGGCAACCAGTCATTGTTCGCCCTATGCATTTGTTACCTGTATTACCCCCAGTGCAAAAGAAGGTAGAAACTCGTGAGAAGAACGGAGGAGTACTTGGTGAGAATCTTTGTTTTAATATGTCTTCATAATTTTCACTTTGGCAAAATGTGGACTGTTTGAAGGGATGTTACAATGTAATTTCATGGACAAGATTTCTCTTAAGTGTGTATGCATGATAGAAGTAATTTTTTTGAAAAAGAAAAAAAAAAATCATTTGTGTGACTTTTTTCTTTCAGCTGTTAACCCTTCCCAATCTCTCCCTGTATATCCTTGGCAATCTCTTGTTCCTATTCTCACGGCAACTCCAAGCAGTCAGTCTCCATTGCCTCCATCTTTGTCACCGCCTCTCTCTGCCCCTCCAATTACAAATGTACCTGACTCGGGTGGAGGCAGTGATCGTGAATTGAAGACAAGTGATGATCTGGAAAATATAGATGGAGAAGGTGTGGATATTATTCACACTGGTGAGGATGATGATGATGTATTTGAACCGGAGACACCAACTGAAGTGGGTGGTGGACCATTAATAGAGCCAGTAGCCATCTCAGCTGCTGGCAAACGACGCACACAGTCGTTAGGTTCCTTACAGTCCAGCAAAGAACCTCAAAGTCCCCAAAAGGTTTGTTTTCTTGCTTTGGTTTGCTCAGACAAATTTAATAAGAATGTTAAAGTAACCAGATTGATTAAATTATGGTCATTTTGAAAAATTATTACTCACTTGGGAGATGTATTTATTTAAAAATAATTGCTTGGAGAAAAGAATCTGAAGATAGATTCTGTGCTATTAGGGGTGCTATTGGAGTGTTGCTCTTTGCAAGTTACTGTCACATTTCTCTTCTTTCTCCAGGTAAAAGAAAGGGATAGAATCAGACGACCAATGAATGCTTTTATGATATTTAGCAAAAGGCACAGAGCCTTAGTGCATCAGCGTCATCCTAACCAGGACAATAGAACGGTTTCTAAAATACTGGGTGAATGGTGGTATGCACTCGGTCCTGAGGAGAAGCAGAAATATCATGAACTTGCGTCTGAGGTAAAAATTCACTTTTTTAGATTAAATGTGAATGGTTACATGTAATGTTAGAATTAAAACCTGTTATACCCAACCCAATTAAAGTTATTAATAATTCAAGTTTGATATGGACATTATAGAGAAACAATATTGTTTTTGTACCTCAAGACATTAGACAAATAATGCAAAAGTGTTTCATTATGAAATCCATTTTTATTTTATTTATATTACTACTTTACATGAATGTCTTAGTGAAGACAGTAATGCAGTTTAATTTGTTTCACACATTTCTTTTATCTGCAAAAAGGAAGGTAAAGTAAAGTCATTGTGCAGTTAGTACCATGTTACATCTATTTGAGAACCAGTGCTGTAAAGAAAAAAATAGCATCCAAAAGTGTGTGCTAATCTGATATTATTACAGTGTCATAGATAAAATTGTTTAATATATTTATCCTCCAAAAAACAATTTTCTGTTCCACTTTCACTTCCGTAAAATGGGAAGTAAAAATTAAGAATGTTAAATTTTTTTTAATCTGCAAAGCATGTTGCTTTATGGAACATGAATGATTTATTTTGAGCCAGCATGCTCCTTCATCTTTAAGGTCAATCTTAAAGATTCCCTAATTTCTGTTCAAGGAAACCTTTCTCGTGTTTGATTTAATCTTTGTAACTTGATTCATTTGAATTTTTTTGGTTCCAATTTCCTCTTCCTTGTAAATTCAGTTTGGTAAAACACTTGAAATATCCTGAAATAAATAAGTACTTAATTTTACACATTTTGTCTTCATTGAATACATTACTATTAATGCCATAATTTTTCTTTAAATTTCTCCTGCAAAAGTTCAATGTTAATTTTCGTTCTTAATGAAATTTCATTAACAGTGTCCTTCAATTAGAATTGAACTGCTCATTTGATGTGATGTATTGTGATTGTTTTATATATGAAATCTAATATAAGGATAATTGATATTTTAGGTGAAGGAAGCTCATTTTAAAGCTCATCCAGATTGGAAGTGGTGCAGCAAAGATCGCCGGAAATCTTCCACTAGTTCAATGAAAGGAGAACCTAGAGGGAAGTTGGGATCTGTTGATGAATCACCAGATGCAGTAGCAACTTCTGGAAGCATGGAAGTGGGATTGCCAAGTCCTGGAGCTGTACTTGCAGGCAGTCAAGTGCCAACCAGTGGAGCAAATGTGTGTAATGAAAGCTCAGCTAACCAGGTGGAGATGACACATTGCAACAAAGAAGTAAGTAATATTATAACCACTTTAAAATTATATCACTATTCACTTCTCTGAATTACTTCTAGAATTTAGAATGAAGAAAATGTAACTATTGGTAGTAATGTGGTAGTGATACAATTGTTGCTATGAAAAGTTAAAAAATTAAATAGTCTCTTTGTTAAAATATGCTCTTCCTTTGATTTAAAGAATTCCCCATTCTGAATATGCATTTGGTGTATCTTCTGTGAAATCTTAAAATCATAAAGTGATTTTGCAACTTATTGTTTTCGTATGACAATAGACGGGGTTGTAAGAGAAAGCAAAGTATTCATTTTCCTTTTGTTTGATCCTTTTTATGGCTAATGCAGTGGTCAATGTTTGTGCAGGTTGGGGATCCACAGGGTGCAGCCTCTGAAGTGCCAGTGGCCGAGCCTGAGCAGCCAAGCGGAGGGGAGCGAGGTGCTGCAGGGGCAGGCCATGAGGAGGAGTTTTCGGATGAGGACCAGATGGTGATCTGTGAGGATGCGCCTCCAGAAATTGACCTCAAGTGCAAGGAGAAGGTAACGGAGTCTGACTCAGAGTCGCAGAGTGATATGGAGCCATTGATTGAAAACAAGGCATTCCCACAGCAGAGGTTCAGCCCAGTGTCCGGGATCAAGTCAAGTTCTGGAGATGTCACTTGCCGGCCGAAACCCATAAAAGCACGGTATGTATGTTTGATTTTAATGAAACCTTAATTTTTAATATTTTCTTACACATATTATGTGAAAGAAAATGTGTAATTCAAAAGAATTTGAATCTGAGAACATTTTGTTGACTTTTTGTAGATTTGTTATAGATTGTTGGAAAATTTAGCAATTTGTGGGAATGTATAATTGCAGTGTTAATGGGGAATCTTGGATATTAATCAAAAGACCATAAAGAACAAGATCTGTTTCCAAAAGTGTGTACCAAAGAAAGTGGATTAAAAAATGTTTTTCACTTTGTTTTGATCTAAACTCATTTTCAAACTCTGTTAATTACAAAATCTAAAATAAGTTTCCTGGGCATGTGACTTGGGAAGTGTCTTTGAGAAAATGCAATAAATTTAATGTATATGAACCAACATAATTAGCATATTAACAATGCATCTCTTGATAATTTCTTTCTTGTTCAATATTTCAACTCTCTAATTGAGTATATTATCCAACCATTCATTTACATGGCTAATATTCTGTTGTAGTTGACTAAATATCATCTTGTTTTGAACAGACTTGAATAGTTTTTTGTGAACTTATTTGGAATTGCTATGTACTACCTATATTGCAAGTTAAAGCTAGCAATATTTGTATGCTTTTGTTTCCTGAAACCTTTAGAAAATTTAATAGCAATATTGAAGAGAGCTTGGTGTTATTTTCAGATGCAAATAAATCTTGCAAAGATTTCATAAGCATGTAAACGATGTAATTCACAAAGACACATGAACTTTTGTTGTCATTAATTTTTTTCTTGCATACATTTTTACGATCTATCTGGAGATAGATCTGTATTTAGTGATGTTACAGATCCAACAGATCCTTTAGCTGCCTATACTTCTCTACCCAAAGCAGTTACAAAACAGTAGTAGACTATTTTCTTATATTGGAAATGTAATAAGTTTTTAATTGCAAGAATAATGAATCAGGGATTGGGCTATGGAGAGAAGGGAAGGGTATTGTGTAGGTCGGTGGAAATGTGAGACAGTTGAAATGATAAGTATTGAGTATCCAAAAATGTGATTGGGGAAATTACCCAAAGTTGTTGATAAAAATGTAATATTAAGTGAAGGTCTTTTTTATTATGACCAGAATGACAAATAATGTATACACAGACCCAGTTCTGATGTATAAGAGATGAAATGAGATAAGAGTGTGCAATTCTGTACATTTAACTCTCTCTGTGTGTAGAGGTGTATGCTGATAAAAATGAAAAGAAATAGTTTCTGTATCTTTAATAGAAGAGGTTGTCCAAGAGTACGTTGTGTTAATTTTAAGTTTCAAACTTCATAGACTTAAAGAGGTTTTAATTTAACTTCACACACGCACACGCACCAACATGCGCACGCACCAACATGCGCACGCACCAACATGCGCACGCGCACTCACACGCACGGACATGCGCACATGCACCCACACGCACGGACATGCGCACGCGCATTCACACGCACGGACATGCGCACGCGCGGACATGCGCACGCGCGGACATGCGCACGCGCACTCGCACGCACGGACATGCGCACGCGCACTCGCACACGCACGGACATGCGCACGCGCACTCGCACACGCACGGACATGCGCACGCGCACTCGCACACGCACGGACACGCGCACTCGCACTCGCACGCACGGACATGCGCACGCGCACTCGCACACGCACGGACATGCGCACGCGCACTCGCACGTACCAACATGCGCACGCGCACTCACCAACATGCGCTCTCACACACAAAGTGAAGTATTCAAGATTACATTAATAATGTAAAATGAATTTTCAGATTGCCACATGCAGCAATTTAAGTGATTGGTCAGGACACAGATATAAAAATGTGTGTTGTTTAAATAAAAGAACACATAAGTCAATCAGTGCTGTGAACAAATCATGTGGCTAAAGTAGTATTTTGGAAATTGATTGTTACAATAATTAAGTTATCCCTATTTTGACAATCAAAATCACTCTATATCATTTTTAGTTTTACTTGAATAGAGCAAAATTGCTTAATATAAATGCTTGAACAGCACTGCTGGTGTAATGGACGAGACAATAGATTGTGGAGCCTCTGTGCTCAAGTTTGATTCTCAGCTTGGGCAAATATTTTTGGGGTTGGTAACTTTTGTGGATTTAGCTAGTATTAAAACATTATGTAATGGTTTCAAATAATTCAAGAAAGTAAATGCTGCTGTAGCTCCACTATTTTATATTATATTTTAAAGGTGTCCTTTCAACAAATATTTTCTGGTAGTTTTGTGATAAGAGTTACAACTTACTGATTAAGTCTGACTATTCTATCCAGCTGGCCAAAAAATGTCACTAGTGATTTAAGCTCAAACATTTATATCCCATAATGACTAGTCATACGCACAAAAATGCTATTAGAAAGTTCAAAATAAACTTATAAATTAGGTTATGTTTAAATGACTTATTCAGAATGTGACTAGTGTTTTAATTTGATGGAGGAATTTTTTGGACATCATGATCATTATACATTTGCTGGTATTCAAAGTATCTATTGGATATGTTATCTTTATTGTCATATTTATTTGAAGTATGCAAGGATAATTAGAAGGAATACACCAACCTTTGCAAGATACATAATTTGCTTGCAATGAACAACAAAACTGTTGTTGTTGTTGTTTTTTTTTGTTTTTTTTTCTAAGCACACACTGCTGACTCGGAGTTTACATGTGTGTGTGTTAGTAGAAGGGAGTGGCTTTACTGTGAAGTTAAGACATTGCTTAGAGATAATATAATGGTAAACTTTTCTTGTGAAAGTGTGTAATACTGAGTCTTTTTTTTTAATGGAGTCAGTTAAAAATTTTAACTAAGTTTTTCATAAATGTTGTGCTTAATATGCATGTGACAATGAAAATTATGAAATATTGTTAAAAGCTAATGTAACTACTTTTATTTCAGATTGCCATCTAGTAGTATGGAAGGGACTGGAAAATATCATAATAGTAATGGAGATAAGGCAGGACCTGGTGGTGTTGTTCTCTATCCGTATCATTCACCAGTTAATCCAATGGGCATAACTGGCTTCCAACCCACTGGAGGGGGTGCTTTTAAATCAATGCCTGTTTCCCCTAAAGTTGTGAAACCAAGCATGGAACAGCAAATGAATAAATCCAATGACAGTTCTTCAGAGAGAGTGCTTAATGTCTCTAGCACATGGGGTGGTAGTGTTGTGACTTCAGTTAGTAGTTTTACTACTAAGACTTTGGATACCAAGCCAACAGCTTTGAACATAGTTACTTCAGCTTCATGCCAGAGCCAAAACATGGAAAATGGACGCCATTGGCCTCGGTCCACAGCTGTTGTCATTTCTCAGACACAGAGAAAGCCAGGAACAGTGACTATATATCAGCAACAGGCTCCCCAAAGGTTTGAAAACAACGGAATTCATCCAGCAGTCAATGTGCCAATGTCCCAAGGAGCAGTCACTTCAACTTACCAGACACCCCTCACTTTGACATTTTTAACTCCATCAACCTTAACCACTCCCACTGCAACTTTGAGTCTTGCAGATTCACACCTTTTACTCAAGACAGAACGGATAAATGTGGAAGTCGAATCACCCGTTGTAAGCCAGCAAACATCAACAGTACCTTCCACAAGTTCTGTTCACACTCTCTCATCTGAATCCATGCATTATGTGGTGCCATCTGTTAGTTATTCAGGTATGTGTGTCTACTAAATTTCAAGTTTATTATTATGGCTAAACTTAATAACTGCTTGCAGGAAAATAATATGGCTATGTTTGAGGAAGTTACAGAATACATTCCAATGATTTCACAAGCTTTTTGAGTTCAGGTCTTCAATATCATTTTTTTTCTCCCCTGCAACTCTGTTAGTTTTCCCTTTTAGTAGGTATCATTGCAAAATAAAAAAATATGTAAATGCTTGCCGGTTTGGTTTGATTTGAAAAACTCGTGTAACCGCATTTGTAACTAAAATTTTTATTGAAAGCTAATGAAAGTAAAAAAAGTAATCTTAAGTGATTTGACCAGGAGGAAGTAGTGATATCACTAAAATGAACCTAACTACTGATCCATATCTTCCCAACCTTCTGCTGTTTCCATTCTCATAGATCTTTCACAAAAGCCAAAACAACGGGAATAATTTCATTAAATCATATGGCAATTATTTGTCATTTTGCAGTAAACACACACAAAAGTTTAAATAAAATGGCTGTACACAAAACACGATCCTTTCACCTATCCACGATGTGACTAATAGTATTGCCATTTGTGAGCAGATTTTGTTGATGGTTCTATATTCATAATGTTGAAAAATGGTAAATACAGTCTATTACAGAAAGTGTTAAGCCTGAATGTTCAAAATGTTGCAAAATGTTGCAAAACTACCTAGTTCTCAAACTTTATTTCAGAGGTATTGTTAGTGAGGTAGAATTCTAGCTTCACAGAACCATTTTCTGTATGTACCTACAGAAATGTTTATTGATTCGTTTGGAAAGTTGCATAATGGATTTTGTCTGGGTCAATCCATTTTAAATGGTCCACAATTAAATAGATTTTAAAAAAATTCTTTGAGTTAAATCTAAAAGTTGAAATTTTTAATGCAGCTTGGTATCATGGCGATCTACTATGTGTGCAATTTTCAGATTTTTATCTGGTCCCCCAACAGAGATATTACAGTTGAAAATTTGGAAAAAATCGAAAATTCCAATTTTTAAGAGGGTGTAATTTTCAAGGGGTCCATTACTTACCAATGATATTCTACAAAAAGTTACTATATTGTTATATGTAAAAGCACAGAAAAAATTAAGTCTGAGATTCTATTCGTTCTGTGAGAAATTACTCTCTGAACATCGAACTTGGATCATTTCCGTTCCACAGATTTAGTTGCAAATATTTCTCAAATAAAAACATAGAAGGTATGAATGTAATAGTTCGATTCATAGGCCAGAATATACTGAATCCAATGCCTTTTATTCTAGAATGCTAGAACAATCCTGAGCTGAATAATTTTGAAAAGAGTAAACCTCTACAAATGCGAAAAAAACAAAAATGGATGCCATTTGTAAACCAGATCCAATAAAATTAAATCAAAGATGCTTTTGAACAGCCAAAACGTAAGGAAATTTATGTACAAAATATTAATTTTTTTCGAGGTGGTTGAGCAACCAGTGCTGGACCACTTAAAATGGATTGACTCCTGTACTACTAGTTCACTCAACATTTGCCAACAGCTGGACAAGGAATTGCTATTGTTCACATAAAGTCTATGCCTACTACATCCTCCAATATCATGCACACCTATTAGCAGAATAGGAAACAATAACCACATGAGGAACCAAAAACATTTAGTAATATTAATGGTTCAAAGAGTTAGTTTCTCGAAGAATCGATCCCAATCTCCTATTTATGCCCAGTTGCTCTAAGCACTGAGCTACCAAGGCAACAGTGATTTGAATGGTTTCATAGGCCTTTGTATCAAAAACATTTTAATACTATCGTTTTGAAGACACATGGTTAACACCACCTGGACAGTGCCGAATATGATAATGGTTTTGCACAGAGCACAAGATCATCAACTTAGGACCTTCAAGATTTTAAAGTTTCACTTGCTAGCAAATTAATAATAAAAAGGCAAGGAAGCTTGCCAATGCAGCTATTTTGTGAAGAAATTAAATCCAACATACAACATTGAATACATTGGATCAAAACGAGGCACCTATTGGATTATTTTTAGATCTCTCAAAAGCTTTTGACATCATTGATCATGACCTTTTACTTTCAAAATTACCTTCATACGGAATCCGTGGTATTGCTCTAGATTGGTTATGTTCGTACCTTAAACAATGATCTCAGAGAGTTGAAATACCTTACTGGAATGATGGAACATTACGTACGCACCTTTCCGACTCTTTGCCCATTGCATGTGGAGTTCCTCAAGGATTGATTTTAGACGCTATTCTGTTCCTACTTTACGTAAACGATATGCCCTCGACGATTCGAAACGGAAGAATGGTTCTCTTTGCGTATGATACGAACATCCAATAAAGAAAAAAAAGAACATCCAACTTTCCAATAAAGAAACCGTAAATAGTACAATATCAGATGTTTCAAATTGGTTCCGAAATAACAAATTAATAGTAAATGAAAAGAAAACGGTTTTAATGCAGTTTTCCATTTCAAATAAACAATTCTGTGCTCCATTGAAAATGAACGGTGTACCATTGACTGATGTTAAGGCAACAAAATTTTTAGGTCTCTCAATTCAGCCAAACCTTAAATGGAACGTCTATTTAAGTGAATTGAACACAAAATTAAGTTCATTATGCTACGCGTTCAGAATTCTTGCAAATTCAGTCAGCCTTCATACTGCTCGTTGTGTATATTTCGCGAATGTTCATTTCTTCCTGAGATATGGCATAATATTCTGGGGAAATACATCTTATAGCTCCCAGACTTTTAGATTACAAAAATGAATTGTACGAATAATAACCAAATCCTACCCACGTGATTCATGTAAGCCTCTCTTCATTAATCTAGGGATTTTACCATTACCGTGTCTGTTTATTTACGAATCAGTGGTTTTTGTCAAAAATGACTTGCTTAAGGGCGGGAATATATTTTCAGAAAATGCCGAAGTCTTTTACTCTAACACTTGACGTAGAAATCATATCCATCAGGTGACAGTATCAACAGCTCCTTACAAAAAATTCACATACAATACATGTACATTATTTTACAACACTTTGCCAGATGACATTAAACGATTAAATTCGATACAAAAGCTTAAATCCCAAGTGAAATCGTTTCTGCTGCATAACTGTTTCTATACAATTAGAGACTATACTGAGCATCACAAGAAAAGTAACCTTAATTTTAACAATGATACATAATGCATTAATTACCATTTGGACTGTATAAATGTGTATAAACAACCTGTAACAACTATTGTACTAGCCTCGGGTCAATGACCCCCATCTCGATCAGGTTTTTCGTCCATTTTCCCTGATCCATTGAGGAAATGCTGAGATGGCCCCTTGTTTTGCTTCTGGACATAAATGTAACTTCATTTTCTGTGCACGTCTTCTAGAATTCAGTGGGAAATAAAGGTATTCAAATTATTGTTTCCATGTTGTCGCGGCAGGAAGTATTATTCCGAAGGACAACATGGATAAGAGCCAAAATTTATTGCTTATTTATCCTTGAAAATAATTTTATTAATGAGAGGGTGTTGTAGTATATGACTTAGTGTAGGGATCACAGAATTTTGAAAATGTGCACACAATTCACTTTTCCCCATAGCACGTCATACGCAGTTTTAACTGTTTTTTGACGTAAAATAAATAAATAAATAAATAAATAAACATTCAAAACCAAATCTGAAGTAGCCGAGCATTGGTCAAGTATTGATATATCACTATTATCTACTAGGTAGGAAAAGGATTTGGAAGGAAAGGAATTGGAAGTAACTATTTAAATTGCCACTCCACACCACACCCTGGATTGCTCCACCCTGCCTTCTATCCTCGGCTGTCCCTGCTCCATCCTGCCACCCATGCCATTATCTGCTCTCCCTTCTCCATCCTGCCAACCACACTACCCTATGCTCTCCCCGCTTCATCCTGCCACCCATGTCGGTCTCTGCTCTCCCTGCTCCATCCTGCCAACCACGCTACCTTATGCTCTCCCCGCTCCATCCTGCCACCCATGTCGGTCTCTGCTCTCCCTGCTCCATCCTGCCACCATGCCGTTCTCTGCTCTCCCTGCTCCATCCTGCCACCCATGCCGTTCTCTGCTCTCCCTGCTCCATCCTGCCACCCGTGCCGCTCTCTGCTCTCCCTCCTCCATCGTGCCAACCATGCTGTCCTCTGCTCTCCCTGCTCCATCCTGCCAACCACGCTACCCTATGCTCTCCCCGCTCCATCCTGCCACCCATGCCGGTCTCTGCTCTCCCTGCTCCATCCTGCCACCATGTCGGTCTCTGCTCTCCCTGCTCCATCCTGCCACCCATGCCGGTCTCTGCTCTCCCTGCTCCATCCTGCCACCCGTGCCGCTCTCTGCTCTCCCTCCTCCATCGTGCCAACCATGCTGTCCTCAGCTCTCCCAGCTCCATCCTGCCAACCACGCTATCCTCTGCTCTCCCTACTCTATCCTGCCACCCATGCCAGTCTCTGCTCTCCCTGATCCATCTTGCCACCCATGCCAGTCACTGCTCTCCCTCCCCCAGACATGCTGCACTCTTCTCCTCTCCTCCATACACGCTGCCTTCTGCTCTCCGTGCGTGCTCCTTGACGCTTTCTGTTCTCCCTGCTCATCATACCCCTCTCCAACCCATCATCCCTATGTCACTCCACCCTGGCTACTGCCACCCCCACCCTTTCCCACATCTAGTAACATCCCAAGGTTTCAGATGTTTGTAGATAAATGCACATAAGAACTAGCTATTTAGCAAAAACAATCCTAATACTCATTTAAATTATTGAAAGGGACAGGACTTTCCTTAAATATTCATCCTGATGCTGAAAATTATTCAGTATTTAGCTAAAATTATACCGAGCAACAGTAAAAAAATCCTTTGAAAAAATATTTCAAGGGATGCTTCCATTTCCCATTACATTGTTGTAAAATGCTATTCAAATGCATTACTATTCTTTGTAATATTGTTTCTAGATAATAGTCATAACCCTGGTACACAACAGAAGACAGTAGATGTGCCAACAGTTATTGTAAACAAGTCCTATGCAGATTTCTCAGGAGGATACAATCCAAATACCGTTCAAAACAGGTAATATTATCTTTGATTTAATTCAGTTGTTTTTCAGATTCTGTAGTTTTAATTGAGACAATTAATATGAAAGAATCTCGTAGTTCTAGCAAGATTCTATCATGCTTTTTTATTGAAAAATGTTGGTTTTAATGATAACTTTATGATGTTTTTGATAATGATTCTTTTAATTTTACATGATGGCATCATATTGCTTTTACATTTTGGCTACATGATACTGTACTCTTTTCAGTGCATACAATTCAAATGAGACTAACAATCAAGCACAACGTCATGCTGATAGAAATGATAGTTTGCCAGATCAAAGTAATAATGAGAGGCTTCCTCCTCATACTGGAGCTAATAGTAATTCCCATTATTACACAGGTAAGTGAAAAAATACCAACAAAACTTTTCTCTTTGCCTAAAATAGTAGAATGTAATTGAATAATGTACACAATTATTATTTACTCCATATTTATAATGGGTTTCTTGTTAAGGTGTGATGAACTGTAAAATAGAGGAACAAAATACAGAGAAAGGGAAAAATATTTTGAACATGCCCAGTGAGACTGTGACACGATCCATTGAAACCTCAGCTGTTTTGAGAGAACATCATTCCAATTCTCTGCCTTCACCCTCTGTAACAAGTTTTCATGACAAGGTAAGTGGTTTAGAAAGTGAAATGTTTACTTTGTTGCTTGTTTAATGATTAAACAATGAAATTATAAAGTATAATTTCTCAGTTGGATTTGATATTGGTTTGTGTAAAAAAAAAAAATATTTTTCCAAACTTGTTTTTAACTGTTAATAATCAGGAATGGCAAAATGTAATAATTATGAGGTGTTGTGTTTTTTCTCTTGAACTATAAATGAAAAATTAAGTTCAGTTCTTTAGATTGTTATTAAATTTGAGTTTGGTC
The DNA here is from genome assembly GCA_011170035.1 of Teleogryllus occipitalis. Classification (NCBI taxonomy): domain Eukaryota; kingdom Metazoa; phylum Arthropoda; class Insecta; order Orthoptera; family Gryllidae; genus Teleogryllus; species Teleogryllus occipitalis. Next base: position 120,087 of record BLKR01000683.1, on the reverse strand, counting down.
ACTTCTTCAGAGCATGAAATTATAGTGCAATAAAATTTAATTATATTTTCTTTTACTTAACACTCTGTATTTACATGCATGGTGTGACTGCTCCACAAAAGTTTTTCAATTGTATTCACTAATTTCTTCCAAAAGTTGTTGGAGGGAAAGTTTCTGTATTTCAGTTACTGTTACAATAGTCATGCAACCATAGTGGTATCTTTCAGTATTGTTCTATTTTTCAGTTATAAGTCTAAAATAGTCTAAAATTGATTCATAAAATATTTTTGATGTTCTGCCTTTTTATGACTTTTATGATTTGATTGCAAGGCATTATGTTGGCATATGCTTGACTTGAAGGTATTATTTCAGTTTTTCCCTCAAATTTCAATATTGATATCATTTTTATCTATTTCAGATACGAAAAACCTCCTTGTAATATTGTTCTGTCAGAGTTCTAAAATAATTTGTTATTGAAAGATTCAAAACATTATCATTAATAATATAAATTTAAAATAGTAATTAATGTGTTTTGTTTTAAATAATGAATTTGGAGAATAAACATGGATTATTTAACTTTTAGGACTCATAAAAATGTTCCTTTTTGTAGATATAGGTTGGGAAAAATGATTTAAGAAAAAAGAAAAAAAAAGTATGTTTTATATTTAGATAGAAGGGGAAGAGAGACCACCCTGCTTCACAAAGATAGATGATGGTGGACAGGTGGACTGCACACACCCACATGTGTGTGCTTTATGAAAACACAGGGGACCTGATCTTCGATTCACATTATTCTGGATTCCAAGAAGGCAGAGTATCTCAAACTATGATAACTAGGGAATGGAATTTATTGTAATAAAAAATGCAAATAAGTACATACATATGTACTTATTTTTTCCAAAACCTGTAAGAAAAAATAGAAAATATGTAAAATAAAAATTCATTATTGTGTTTAAAGTTCTTCTCTACAAGCGTTTTCAGAGCATAGAACGTCGTCAATCAGTTCTTAACAAGCATTCAGAGTGGCTGAAAGTAGGTTCTACCTCTACAGAAGTAATTCTACACTATATTTCACCACTCATAAGAATTTTATTTGAAATATAAATTACATTCATAGTATATATTACAATGTTTACGAGAAGCCAGTGTTCCAATGAATAGTAATACAGTGTATTCAGTGATGGATTGCAGGGGAGGGGGTTAAAGGGAATCCCCTCCCCCCCCCCCCCTCAATCGAACAAAACGTAAGACAATTGTCTTACTGAAACATAGGCAAAATCACAGTTGACATTACTTTTGTTCACAGTAATCCGCTCATTCTTGACTTCAAGTACTCAGTAAGGGGGGGGAGGGTGACAATTATAGCAAAGGTATGGTGGTTATATACGCAGCATTACATTTGATTTTTAAGAAAGATGATTCTGTAACATATAATGCTAACGCACATCTGAAATGTTCCGTTTCGATGTATAAATATAACGAAATATGTGATTATACAAAATATGTAAAATAAAAATATTTCCAATCCATTCAGAATGTCTTGTAAGCTAAAAAATATTATTGAATGCACGTATTTAGTTTCTGTAAAAACATGTAATTACATGGAAATCCATTCCCTAATGATAACAAATACCAGAGGAACAAAATTTTATTCCTTCAGGAGATGTGTCAACAATTGCAAATAGCATCTTTACCTGATAGCTTCACAATCCCCTCGAGGACAGTGGTTAGAATTTATTACTGATAATAAATAAACGCACTGCCTTCTCTGAATCCAACAGGTGTGGATCAAAAGATAGGTCCACAGTGTTCCGGACATCGCAGAAATCTGCAGATCTGTAGAAATCGCACATATCTGCAGATCTGTAGACTAGAAATCGCACATAGCTGCACGCAGACTACTACAGGTATCTTCCAGTCGTCGGCAATGGGAGCAGGAAGCGCAGTCTTTTCAGGGTTGCCCTGTCCTGTCAGACATGTTTTTATTATATTGTATACCTTTCCTCATTTATTTGATATTACAAAATATTTTTGTACCTTGACATGTTATTTGTTGTAAATCAGTATTTTTGGTTTATAGTACTAATTGCTAGTGGATTTACTTCAACGTGACCGGGCCTTTACAATTAAGCTCCTGTAGGTGTCCCCTAATCATCTGTGTTGTATATCACTAGTTTGCTTTGCGGCCAGGGTTTTTAATCCTTCTCTCTCTGCCAATCTTGAGTACTGAAGCCTGCAATTGCCTGACTGTGCAGGTTGTACCGACTTTTGCTAAAATGTGCGAGAGTGATTTTGCCACACCATTCACTCAAACTGCAAAACCGAAATGCACACCATGAAAACTACTGAATTGTTTCACCAAATGTTGTTTCTATATCCCCACATTTTACAATGATCTGTATGTTCCTTGCTTTATGAGATGTTCTTTGGCAGCATACCCTTTAATCATTAGTAATAATGTGCAAAAAATCTCACATTTCTGTCTTGCTTCAGTTGTTCAAACTTTGCAATAAAATCTCTGGGTTACAGGAAATTACGTTATAGAGTGTCATTCTTTGATATGTTTAATATATAAATCTGCAGATAAGACAAATAGAAATAATTAATTTTCAGATGACGTCTGATGTTAGCTGCAAATCCAGATCACCACCAAGAAATGAAGGCTTTTCTGTAATAGAAAATTTAAACCAATCGCCTCAGAGTAACTCGCAGCCAGAAGAGAACACACCATTTGTTCTTGCCCCAACACCTGCTCAGCTGGGAAGAGCACCTTTGCAAAGAAGGCAGTCAATGGGTAAGCTTCCTTATATATCCATTGATTGTAAACCTTTCAATCCAAATAATTCAAATGGTTATGGTGGTGACTGTTATGATCTGAAGTTATGGGTTCAAATTGTGCATCAGATGTGGATGTTTTCTTCTTGTAATTGTGACATGATTTGACTAACTGCTCATCCCGATATCTCATATGTTCAACTAAATGATTTATCATTTTCAGCCAAATATCAGTTCTGTTATTTTTTCCCTTGCATACTACCTGGGATACAGCATTAGGAGAAGAATAAAATCTTATCAATAGACAAGGCTAAGACATTTTGCTGCGGGATTGTACAAATATATCATTTTCCCTTTATTTTCTTCTTTAGTGCCTACAATATCCCTGACATTCTGGTCATACAAGTAATGCACATGTTTCTCAACAATAAAAATGCCTGAAAGTGGATAAAAAGTAGGATTTTTAATTTTAAAATTAATAAATCTTGCACTTTCTAATATGTGAATAGCACAGTACCACCCTGGGTATTTCAATTTTTCCTTTTATTGTGTGGACTGTGATTGGACTGTACATTTTTGTATACACTTGAGGCATTCATTACAAATATTCAATGGTTAAAAATATATTGCAATGTTGCTGGTCAGTACCACAATGAAAAAAATATCCTTTGTTATTTTTTTTATATGATTTGACCTGCTTAATATGGCTTGAGTAGTGTCTTGAAGATAGAAGTAGAAAGTTGCTTGGCCAATATTAGTATGAACCTTTGTGGTTCTGGATAGTTTTAATTGATTTGCTATTACATCATAGACAGCAGTATACTTAACTGGGACTTTCTACAGTAAACCTTTCTTCCCATCCACTGTATATCCCCTCACCTTCCATTCATACATACACTGATGTGCACCAACAAGCATAAGGTATATGCATATGTATATTTATATATGTATGTATACGTATACATGTATGATATAATTTCTAATAATCACACGCACGCGCACGCACACGCGCACGCACACGCGCGCGCGCGCATGTAATGGTAATGATTGGATGAGTGTAGTGAATATTCTGGGGAAATGAACAGAGATGTTTTCAGTGGTGTTGTCAACAATGACTTGTCTAACATTGTTTATTGTTAGACTCAAGGATCATCACTTACATAGGCTGTAAGGTACAATAATCATTATTTGTTTCCAATTTGATTGTCTTTCTGGATAATCTGGAAAAGAAAAATTTACTTTCTCATATATACAAAGTAATTTACATAATACTATAGAGAAATGTATGTAATGCTGCAGAAAATAGATTTCAAGATTTCAACGGAAATACACATTTTAGGGTCCCTGATACAAAAAAGTGGTAATGTGTGCGCATGCATGTGTGTTTTTTCTACAAAAGTCCATCTGTCATCTGTGAACAACACTAGCACCTAAACTATGCATAGGATTGTTTGTTTTTGTTGTTATTTTGTGGTTGTTGTTTTTTCTTTTCTTTTCTCTTTTCTTTACAAACCGGATACTCTGCTTTTGATGATTTGACCTCACTCAAAGCTCTGTAGTTTTGAGCAACGTTCTCTCATTTTGGAGGGTACTTTATATGAAGACCCAGGGACATTCATCAAAATTTTCTTAAAAATGGCTCCAAATGTTTTTTTAAATTTCTTATAAGAATAGACGTATAAAGGTGGCATAGGTCTATTTTTCACTGTTAAATCTGAATTTTCGAAAAATGCTAAAGTTAAAATTGTTTTTTGCATTGTCGTACAACTTCAAAATTGAAGATAGAGATTTTTCCTCATGTCAACTTTTTTCTTCATAATTAGTTCTTTCATTAAGATCAAGTACATTTTTTTGAAAATTTTAGTAGTTTTCACGCAATATTACTTGCAATATGTGCGATAATAGAAAAATATATTAAAAACAAGAATTTCTCAAAAATGGCTCTTTAAACTTCTGGTAGGGATAGTGATAAATGAATACTATAAGATAATGTAAACACCATTTTGTTCTATTCTTTCGTTTTTTCAAAAATTACAAAATGTAATATGGCTTTTACATTCCAAATATTTTTTAGCAGCGATTTGTTAACGTAATTGCATTTATAAGTTGATGTACTTTAAATGAAGTCTTACATAGTCGAAAACTCGGAAGTTTTCTGAGAAATTATCTCAAATATCAGCATTTTCAGAAATGTTCAAACACCATTTTCTCATTAATGGCTACAAATGCTTTTGTACTGATTTTGCTAAATACCCTGTTTAAGATGACAGAAGTCATTTTGCTACATTCTTGTGTTTTTTCAAAAATTAGGCAAAGTATTTTTTTTTTTTAATTGCCCTCACACCGTTAATATGCACATTTTCAGTTATTGGTGTACGTAATTGAATTTGTGAGTGGAAATGCTTCAAAAGATTTCCAATTAAGTTTTTTGAAATTTCAAAAGATTTCTGTGAAAAAGAGCATCAAATTCTCTTACACTAATGCTTAAAATGGCTCCATATGTTTCAACGAAAATTTGCATTAAGTGGGTGGTTTTACTCTTCTTCAATATTGGTAAAGTAATATTTCGGTTCTACTATTAGAATACTGAAAAATTGAGAAAATCTCAAAAAAAATTAAGTTTGGGTGGCAATAGATGGCAGCTGACAAGAGAATTGGGCTAGACTGAAAATCTAGCAGTTGAAAGAAATTTGAAAACTAACTAGTACCAGGAAGTCTGGGCCATTCTGAAGCACCACCAGTTTATTCTTGTTACTCAGATGAGAATACGTGATGTAATTGAAAACACAGTTAGTTAAAATACTATAATCTGCCAGCAAAATAATAGTTTAATTCATTATTCATTCTTCATTGTTAGTATCAAAACACAATTTTTATTTCGGATTTTTGTGTTTGCAGCTGTGTCATCCAGCGTAATAAGTTCTGTATCAGACAGTATTGTGTCCAGTCAGTCTGGTGGAAATACCAGCAATTCTGCAGTCTGTATGGAAGAAGTTCGAGCCGATGGTTCTACCAACAACACCCCACTTGGCCCTCCTTCAGCAACTGTACCTTCATCTCCTTCCACAAAGAAGAGCTTTTTCAAAAAGAATATTGAAGATGGAATGGACCGTGTTCTTGAGACAGTGAATTTCCAGAAGAAGTTTTCTTCACTTCCAGAATTCAATCCACAAGGTTGTCAGTCTCCAAGTGCAATTTCTGTTCCTTCGAGCCCAGGAATGTTTGTCAATAGTTATCGCAAGAAACAACAACGCCCAGGTGATTTAATTGACTATTTTATAAACATTTTCATTATTTCTATCCTCTTCCTATGTATGTGTGTATGTATGTGTGCGCGTGTGTGCATGTGTACGTGTGTGTGAAGAGATAAATTAGTAGTACTTAATAATGTCAGATTCTCAAGTCTCTGTATATTCCTTTCCAGAGTGTAAAATTTTATTTATTAATATTTGCCTTACAATTGAGAAAGAAAATAATAGCATGATATTGAAACAGTCGTAAAGAAGTTAAAGAATATGAGGAGATTGTGTAAAATATATTTGAAAAATCTGTAAGAACATTGTAGTATGTCAAGCTGTCCTGACTGGTAGTTTGAAGACAACTGACATTGGTGGTTAAAAATGCTGTTTTAAAACTTAAAATTCATTGATAAAATTTGATTTTCCCAATTTTTTTTCTTCTTTTTTCTTTCTTCAGTAAAATTGTTAGTGTGTGTTTTTTTTCTTTCTTTTTTTTCTTTCTTCTTCTTCTTCTTCTTCTTCTTCTTCTTCTTTCTTCTTTTTTTTTCTTTCCCGAAATGTTTGCCAACTGTCTGGGGACAACACTAGCACCTTAAACTTACCTGATTTTCACCAAAATGTATATTCCCTTATTGAACTGGTTGAACTAAGCCCAGCACATTTGAAGCAAATCTTAATTGTTGTGGTAGTGTACATGAAACCCATTGCAATATAATATTATGTAGCCATTACCAATAATACAAGAAAGTACTTGCTGTTGTGCCACCACTAATTTATATCATGTAATTTTATTGCAGGTGCTGAAGAAAATCCAGAAGTGGAGTCTGGCTCTGTGACCCAGACCCCTAAATCTACCAACAAACTAATTGGTAATACATTTTTTGGCCCTGATTTCAACCTGGAAGCATATCGAGGTTAGTCTTGAGTATTTTCCTAAAAAACACATCAAATAATACAGTAGGTTTTGAATACATTTACAGTGTGTGTGTGTATAATTAAACTTTTATTGAATATTATTAATTTTTATATATTAATACTTTGACAATATGAAGAATAAAGACCAATAACTGTTTAAATTACTCAGAAATATCTAGTAAAAAGGGTAAGAAACAAGACCAATTTATCACAATCAATATAACTTGATTTCATTACTTACTCCCTGCTGCCCACATTTCTCCAAGCCATTCGTCAAGAAAAGTTGCGGGGATATTGAGAACAGAGTATACCAATGCTTTTGGTGTTAATTTCATGAGAGGAAGACTGATTAATAAATAAATAAATATTATCTTAGCAAATAATACAGTGAGACCTGAGGTTAATAATGGTTCCAGTGAAAATTTGCCATTATTAGAGATGGTCACTTAATTATGGTGCACAGGAAGGTCTGATTGTGTAAATTGCTATTAAATGAAATATAGTTTTCTTATTTAATTACCTGAAGCTACAAAATACAACATATACAAGGAATCTAAGATCACTTAACTAAACCTCATCTCGATCGGGTTTTTGTCCAGTTTCCCTTATCCATTGAGCAAATGCTGAGATGGCCCCTTGATTTGCTTCTGGATGTAAATGTAGCTTCACTATGTGCACATTTTGTTGAGCTTTCCTTTTGTTTGTAGTGATAGTTGAGCATAGGGTGAGTTTCTATTTTGTTAGCAATACAGAAAAATCAAATCCGTTGTTTGTTTACCGTTACAATTAAGTTTTCTATAATTTGGCAACAAAAATATCTAGTTTTTGAAATCCTAATCTTTCGCTTTTTAAATTTATGATTATTATTATTATTATTATTATTATTATTATTATTATTATTATTATTATTATTATTATTATTATAATTACTATTATTGTTTCATCTTTCAAATATTAATAGTTAAATTGTTGGGAAGGGATTCTGAAACTCAAGAAAGCGTGCGCAGATGATTTTCCCCCCATATGTCACATACAATTTTTGACTAAATAAATAAATAAAAATAAATAAACTTAGATGCAGTTTACATTGTGTAGAAATTTAAGAGCAAGGCTGTCAGATGAGAATGAAGTGAGTGGTGTGCTATGTGAACCATTGACAATTCCTGTAGGAACCAGAGGTCAGCATACTTAATGAGAATGCTGCAGAGGAAGGAAAGTGAACAGTTATTTAAATTAAAAAAAAAACCTACTCAAATTATCTATTATGTGAAACAGTTTGCAAGATAAGAGACCCCATATGTCACCATTAAAAGTAAACTGACAATTTGTCCCATTTCATGAAGATACAAAATCACCAGTAATCATAACCATTCTTCCTCCATTCTAAGGCATTTCAAAACCATTAGAAGTGAATGTGTAATATAGATCAATCAAAAAAATGTGTGCGACTGCTGGTCATGGTGCCAGATAGCTGCTTAAAAGAAGAAATATTTGTATGTGCCTTTCACAAAAAAAATATTATTAATATAAGTGACTGCTTAATGAAAGTGGCCTTTTGAGTAGGTTTCATTGTAGTTATTTCCTTTAAAAAGAATCTTAATTAAACATTTGTATTCATTTGCATTACATTGTCATGATCGAACTGTTGCTCTGGTAAGTTAAATATTTTAAAAATAATTTAATACTTTTTATTTATTTATTTATTTTTAACTTCTCCTACAAATTTCTTGTCTCAACATCGTTAGTGCCTGAGAAATTTCAAGAAAACAATCCATCCATCGTCCAACTTATTTTGTTGCTCCCTTTTTCGAGTACTTTCAAATTTTTTAAAATTTCAAGAGGGAATAATAAGATGTGAGAAAAATTGATAATTCAAAATTCACTTAAAATATTGCACCATTCTTTGTGTTTGATTGTCAGTAGTATCCCAAACACTACCTCCGAATTAATGTGATACAAAATATTCTGAATTTAATGCAGGAAAGGAAGGAATTTGAATTCAAATCAGAAGCTAAGATAAAATTGATAAAATATGCATTAACTAAATGCTTTCTTGAATTGCAATGCACTAATACATGGTGCATTCGAATAACTACAAATTATTACAAAAATTTTGCAAACTAGAAAAACTTTTTTCATATTTTACCGAAGGTCATTAGTGCCTGGTCAATGACCTCAGCTAGCTGCTTGTGTGACCTCAGATAGCTTCTCCTGCTTGGAATGGTGTTCCCTTCCAGATGGGCCAGGGCAGTGTGCTATTTAAACTCCAGAGAAAAGAGAAACTTTCATAGATTTTGCTTCACGTGGACCTTCTTAATGAAAGGCAAAGTTAGTATTGGCTTGTATCAGCATGTTAGGGGGCAATTGTATTGGTGCATCAAAATTTTATAGATTCATCCCTGCATTGTAGAACATTTTTCAGAGTCCAAAATGCCATTCTGGAGCAAATCCATGTCATTGCTGTGACCATGTCTCTTACCAAGTAGACTAGCATGTAGTATTTGAAGTAATCTTAAAATGCTGTATCAGTGAATCAAATAGAATTGAATGATACAGAGACATTTCACCTGGTATCGGAACAGTTCTTGTCTCTTGCCATGTACAATATGCTGCAGGCTGGAACCTGTGAAAGAGTGAAGTATTCTCAACAGCACCTCCAATCATGTTTGATACTTTTCTGCAGCCCCTCATAGAAAATCGTTACTTTGCTCTCCAAACCTAGGCGTAGTAGACTGTTGGTTTTATGACTGCAGTGGATCATGCAAGTACAATGTACCAAAGACAATTAAGTCAATGCACCCCTATGTACTTTGATCAGTTGGTGTGCTGATTGCAAGTGCCCTTTGCCTTCCTCACTCTGTGGTTTGCCTGGAAACTTTTAAACCAAACATGGTTAGTTTGTTACAGTAGTCACATTTCAGTTATTTGCAAAGTAAACAATTGGCTCTCCCAGCTTATTTGATTTCCCAGTAAGATAGTGATAATAACATCTGGAATTCCACAATGTTCCTTATTGTATTCAGTTGTATTGAAAACATAGCTTGGACAAATTTAAGCTGTACATTGAGAAGTGTTGATAGGAGTCAATAGAGTTCAAGTTTTGTGTTTTTGAGGAATAAAAAGCCAATTTTATTAGTAAAGACCTTTAAGTGTCTATTTTTCAAATGACTTCTAAACTGTTCACATTATTCCAGATTTCATCAGGCAAACATTTTGTATGCTTCAGAATCTCCATTTTGCTTTTCTCTGATGCTTTTTTTTTTGTCAGGATCTTTCAATAAATAAGTAAATAATTCCTTATTTTACATGGCGAGACTCAGGCTATCAGGACTGCTCTTCCGCATGTCTCCGCAAATTTTGCTAAACTTCTTTCGCCATCTACAAGAGAAAGAAGATATCACTTGGGCATTGAAACAGGCAATTTGAATTTAGCTCGGAGGCTTCTTTTAGGCTTGAGAATCTTTTACATGTAGTAAATCTTCAGGGGACAACTGGCTTTACTTCCTCTTTAAAGGAACGCGTACAAAGGATTTTTTCCCTGTAAAAATCCATAACTTTAATCCTGTTTGAACCTGCCAACTTGGGTACACCAATCCGATACACTAACTGTTACACCATCAGAACTGCACATCTACACGTTTTATATCTATAAATTTTTGTCTCAATATCTCTTTGTGAATTCTTCTTATGTTCTTTTGTTTTATATTGCATCATGCACGTTCTGATGTAAAACAATATTTCTGCAGTAGGTGGAGAATTGGGAGAAAGCGGAGAAGCCAGTTCCCCACGTACTCCAAAAACTCCTGGTGGCAAAGATTCTGAGAAAGGACACAGGCGTATGCTGGAACAACGCCGTCAACTTGTCATGCAGTTATTTCATGAGCAAGGTTGTTTCTTCCCTTCGACACAAGCCACATCTGCTTTCCAGGTAAAAATGCAAAAAGTTCATGGGAACGTTTTATGTCTACTTCATGTGCATTCTTTAATTCTTTGTCATGATAGGAAAGTCTTTATCTGCTTTAGTAATCATCTGTCTCTCATTTTTATTTTTTATATATATTTATATATGAGGGGATTAGAAGCAAAGGGGTACAAGTAACATTTTCTTAAAAAATGAGATAAGTCCATCTAGAGCATGGTGAAGCATGTAAAATTATTGTATTATTATATATTGTTAAAATTATTGGCAAAGGAGTATAAGTGAAATCATACTCAGAGCTGCTCTGAGGTGAATTAAAAGAAAACTAGTTAAAAGTTGTGATGAAACAGTTAGCTCCTAAGAGATACATGTGCACTTAAATCCTATTGCCCCTTAGCATATCATGTTCATCAAGCAGACCATGAGAAAGTTGCCTACATTTTTGCTCCAAACGATCTAAACTATCACTAAAGCAAGTAACAAATTCACAGTCATTCCAATGACAAAAGATTATTTTTTAAGTGTGGGATGAATGAATTCAGGACTGAAAGATTCGGTAAAAAATATCCAAAAGATGGTATGGTTTCATTTTGAAAGGATTCACCCTTCACTACAAACAATTTTTCAATGAAGAAAATTAATTTCTTACGTATAATCTAAGAAAACCTGGCAGAAAAAACACAACTCTGATGAATGTCACCTTGTCATCTCTGTTCAACCAATCACCAAAGATTAAGAGGGAGACAGAATGGGCAAAAATTATGAAAATATAATTTTTTACTTTTTTGAAACATTAATTACATTGTGTGCCAAGTTTCATCTTCGTATGACATATCTTAAGTTTTTAATTTTGAAGTCTATATTGCGTGGAAGTGGGCGTGACTGTTTCGTCTCATCGTGGTTGTTGCTTGAACGTCGTGGGTGCTTTTCTGCTTGTGAGGCAGAGTTAATAGTTTGCTTTCCAGCCTTGGACACACTATTTCTGATAACAATTGAGAGTTCAATGGTGTCAGTATATTGCTGTTTGTGTTTGCCCAGCATGTGGACCAGGAATGCATTGAAAACTTTAGGAGCTGTAAGTTAAAAGTTTTCATCTTTAGGGAACATTTTCTCAAAAACTACTTATAGGAGGATGCTCAAATTTTAACAGAGCATTTATCACACCAGTTTATGTATGTTAATGGGGCAGATTTATAAAATGTTAAATACTTTAGACAATATTCTTATAAATATTAGAATTTTTAAGAACAAAACCGATTACAAAGGACAAAAATATATATTTAAAAAACTAGTGATATTTTATAAAAACAAGCTTCGTTAAAATACTTATAAACAGTGAATCTACACTTGCATAAAATTTCAAGTCAGTAAATTAAATAGTTTCTGAGAAAACGTTCCTTGGCAAGATAGGCCATTCTGGCTCCCCTTAAGCATCCTAAATATAAAAATCTTCTGGACTTGCTCCCATTCATCCCACCTATTCATCATGAATTATTTTTCTCACTTCCACATGAAGAAAGACAACCAAGAACAAGTACTAGGAATGACCTACTTGAGGGATGTGAACAAGCTGATGAGAAAGACTGCCTGGAATCAGATTATGAATAGAAGTAGACTCTTATTTCGTAGCATTGTGTTCATATGGCGTTACATATTTTGTCTGTTATCACTGATGATCTTTGCCACAAAAGTTTTTTAAAAAAGAAGAAAAAAAGCCATAGCGAACAATCGGGTGTTGCTCAGTAAATTTAATATTAAAGATATTTATTTATTTTTAAAAGAAAAAGTAAATCCTTAATGTGAAATTGGAGGGGGGAAGTTCCATGCCAAATTTGATTGGCTGTTTCTGCGCATCCATCAAAGTGCAATGCTTTGTTACTTCCAATGCTAAGAACAACTGAGGCAACATGACGATGCAATACCATGTGGCTTCCAAAGCAGTGAAAAGTTTTAAAGTGTATGACGGTTCTAATCAAATGAATGGGAGCGAGGAATGTGCAAAGTTGAATTGGAAATTGCAAACCTACCACCTCTTCTATACTCAACATTAACTCACCCTCATAAAAATCAAAAGGAGTACGATTAGTTTCAGGTAAACAAGAAGAAAATCAAAAAATGAATGGAATACAAAGAAAAAAGAAAAAAACGTATAACTGATAAATATAAAAAAAATTCGTACCAACTATTGTGAAAGTGACAGTGAATCAAGGGGGGATGTGAGCGTGTCCGGGAGTGATGGAGATTAAATTAAACATCAACTTGTATTTATATAATTTTTTTCATTAATTTTTGTATTAAAAGGAAAACAACAGGTGCATAAAAAGAAAGAATTGTCACGATGTTACTGAAATATAAATTTATTTAAATCGTGTATACCTTTTGATGGAATAAAGTATCATATTGTATTGTGTCATATATCATTCATGTCCTTTCATATATTGCAATCTATTTGTGTATGAACACCTTACCTTCTATTTGTGAATGAATATGTTAAAAATCACAGAAAATCACAAAGAAAATACTGATGTCATAAACAGCATTTTAGTGGGAGTTGATGGGGGGGAAAAAATGCAACATTTTTTCAGTATGCATCACTGAAATATAAAAACTAATGGCATTATTTGTAATGGTTAGATAAAATAGTATTGCAACGTGTATCCTATTAATGCAGTCATCTCATGAAAAACTCGGGAGATTCAAATTTGCACTTTTCAAAAGCTCATAGGTTTAATGAGTATTTTGGAAAAAAATGAACATGCCATTGCTTTAAGATCTAGTTTTGAAGAATAGATTTAATTAAGAAATAAATGTAGCAACCACAATCTAGTAGTTGTAGGAGGGGGAGGGGAGGGTCAAAAAAGTAAACTTTTTCATTGAAAATACAGAGATTTAAACGAAAATTGAACCTATGATGCTTTTACATGTTCTTTGTCCTATTCAAACAAAACTTTTAAGGAAAATTTGGAGCAATTTTTGAGAAAAATATTGAATATTGGAGCTTCAGGTAAAATACTCTCAAAATGAATATTCGTTTCAAATTCACAGGTCTGCACATTCAGTCGTATTAATCAGAAGATATTAATTTTGGTGAAAATTCTATTTATGGTTTAGGTGCTAACGTTGTTCACTCTTACAGTATCGGGCATGTATTTCCATAAAAATATTTCCAATTTGTTTGCAGCATTGCGAAACAAATTCCATATAACTCCACACTTTGCATACGAGAAATTAACATTGTGAAATATATTCCTGTTAAGTAATAATACAATTGGTGTGAAAATAAAATCTTTCATTTACCAATGAGCTAAGGATAATTTTAGGAAAAGAACTTGATTTAAAGGGTATCTTTTTTCTTGTGTTATTTACTGTAAAAATTTGTTCCAGGCACTTCATAATGATGTGTTTCCCAATAAATCAAGCTTGCAGTTGAAAATTAGGGAAGTGCGGCAAAAAGTGATGGCGCAGCAGAGCAGCCAAACTCCCATGACTCCTAGCAGCATATCCAGTCCCATGGCATCGAGCACAGAATCAGCTGCCACAACTCCAGGTAATTAGTTTGTGGAATCATAAAGCGATGTCAAGTTGCTTTCAAACAAAAGATGCATTGAATTTCTAACCACTGCTTTAATATCACTGTTACATCCCAAAAAGATGTTTCAGTTCTTTAAAATTGGAGTGCCATTTGTTGCTTATTTATTTTGATAAGTTTTTAGTTATTGTTATTTGGTGTGTAATAATGATGTAAAGGGAAAAGATATGGTTATTCAATATTAGAGTGAAGTACCTTCATTATTGCCATAGATTTTATTAGAGAGTTTTTGCCATTTTACCGGTGTTACAGGTTCTACTATGACACATACTCCAACAAACCCTGTGTCTATGCCTGCAGCATCAAGCAGCTAGTTTGAAGAGTTGGGGCAGCCATACCATAATGGGACCAAAAACAGTGAGCAGAACCAGTGCCCTCACTATTGTAAATTGTATGTGATCTTTACATTGTAGAGCAGGAACTATTTAGGATAGGTAGGGAGAAAATGTTCTTTAGACATACTTGGGAAACAGAATGGGTATTATTTGGGACAGTAAGTATCAATGTTGAAAGTGCATTGATTGTACTAGGCTGTGCAAAACTGATGCTGTTCATTGTTTGAAAAATTTGGAAAAGCACAACATGGCACATTAGGATTCTTTTTCCAGTATTGTGTGCTTCCAAACATTGTAATGACTGTCCCCTAGAACTGGGAATGTGCAATCGTGTGTCTCACTCTGTTAAGAGTGGATTCATTGTGTGAATATTCAGGTGCAACATGGTTCTGTGCTGTGCAATATCCTGAATATTGATTGAGATGTGCAGTTTTTATTGAGAATGAATGGGGTGAGACAAACTTCCTCAAGGTGCACAGGTTAGTATAGAATTGTAGAAAGATGGTAAGATATTAACAACTCTCCAGTAGAAAATATTGGTTGTTTTAGTATGATATTGTTTCAAGACTGAAGAGATGAGTGTGGTACAGTATTGAGAAAACTTGAATGTGCCAGTACATTTCATCTAAAGTGGTTTTTAATCCCCTTGTACAAATCTATTACCTAGATCATTTCTTAGCCAATAGATTACCAGTAATAGATTGCTAGGTGTCAGTATTGTGATTAAAGTGTCTGTCTTACTGTATCATTCCATAGCTGTTAGAACTGACTTGAAGATGACTTGAAAAGATAAAATCATTTTTCATAAATTCAGTGATTCAGTAATATTCAGTGGTTTCATTTTTGAATACTTTTATCTTTTGAAAATAATTTTGAGAAATAAGTTTCATTTCTTTCACAAGTGATGTAGTTTTGTTGCTTAACATTATTCATTATGATAGGAATACTATTATGGTGCATTCTTTTTTGTAGTATTTCTTAATTTTCTTTTTTGTTTGCAAAACTGTTGCTCTTAGGTTGAAGTGTTGTGGAGTTTGGAAATAATTTTTCTAATATTTTATTTATTATAAGAATAAAACTTTCTGTATATCATTCACATAACCAGTTGAAGTTTCACATGAAGTTTTGTTACAAAATGAAATTTGTTCTCAGACATGTCCTCTTATTAGTACATCATAAACACTTCATTTTATTTTTTAAAATTTATTTCTTATTTTAATATTTGAAATTGAGCCTAGTACATCTGGACACTGGTAATCTGGCCAATGTTTCTTTTATATTATTTTAAATTGCCAATTGGATTGTTGTGTTCTCTTGAACTAAATGAAATATTTAATTGGAAAATGAATGATGTTTTTAAGTCATATTGTAGGGTACCTGCTTACAACTTTACTAATCACTTAGTAAAATACTTTATTGTGAATAACTGGTCAATTTAAGATCGATTTTTAGTATGTTTGTTTTTAATTTTCTATATCAGTTTTGCAGGACCTTCATATTCTCATGTAAAAATGTAAGCTAGTGAAAAATCCTTTTATATTCTTAAATAGATATATTTGCATTGTTATTTCTAGTACATAAATGTTATATATAAATACTATATATATTGTCGTGAGGATATTGTTGTCTTGTTGGATGTGTATAGTTAAACTTTTTAAAAATTTTTTGTTCATTGTTACAGTAGATTAATTAAAGTGTATTTGTCAACCTTCCCATGTTATCTTGATGGATCTCCACAATTCAAATGAGTCCACATTTTAAAATTGTACTTTATTTTTCAATGTAATATTTTGTAAATTTAACCATATGGTAGATATATGGTAATACTGGCAAATTGATGCCATGTAAGAAGTGTAGATATATTATTATAATTATTATTATTATTGAATGGCTATTTTGTAAATTTTAACTAGTTGTTGAAATAATGGAGTTTTTATTGAAGGAGGAACAGTGCAATCTTAGGTACTGCCTGCAATGAGAGTGATTTATATTTATTTAGAAACAAATAGTAGTCCAAAATTATATTTATTGTAATCACAATTGTCATATTTCTGATGGCATATAGAGAGATTTGTCAGTAGGAAACTGATGATATGTCCAAAGTTGTAATTATAGATTGTGAATTCTACAGCATTGAAATGAAGAGTTCTAAATTTTGACAAGGGTAATGCTCGTTGCCTACCAATTTTTTATGAAATGTTGGACTTTTTAAAAAAGAATGTTTGTTGCAAAAGGTGTGTATTAGAAAATAATTATTTCTCTGAATAGATGCTATCTACATTGGCATGTTACAGTTTTCTATTGACCTTTTATTATAATTATTATTATTCTTATCATAATAGTGTGCAATCAGATGAAATGGACAATCTTTAGTACTCTTAAATAGTTTGAATTGCAAGCCAACAATAGTGTATTTTTGAAATAAACACAGATCATTGATTGGAAGTAATGAATTAGCACTCCTTGTAGTAGAATATAAATAATGCACGCCCAAAATATGTTGCACAAAAAATCTTTGCTGGGCCTCATCTAATAATTACATTTTTTATCTTAGTAATTACATAATAAAAACGTGTATTCTTTGCACGATCATGTGATCAATTATGTTGTAGAAATATTCAGATTATTTTGGAAGTGATGTAAAGGTATTATTTATCTTCTACAGTTCAGTTGTGTTCATTATGAGCATATGTGGTGATTCTACTTATAGGTCTGAAAGGAATTTTGAAAAATGAAATCAATATATTTATTCTATGATATTAATACAAGTGAAGATACAATTAATTTCAGCTATTATTGGCCTACTTTTTCAGCATATTTGGAACACTTTGATATTCATATACACTGAAATTAAATTACGTGGGGCAAAAGAATCGAAAATTCGTTGATGTAAAGAGTTATAACAAGTATTTATAAATATACAATATTATTATTGAAATGTGTATCAGTCCATTGTATTTGTGTGCCTGTGTTGCTCAGATAGGCAACATTCCAACAAGTCTCTGCTTTGGAAATGGTTATGAAAGAGGTATTGTGTCATTCCACGGATTTATAATGTGTCTTTCTGTGTGTGCCATGGATGGACACACACACAAACAGGTAGGTAAATATGTGTACATATTACTAAATGTTACATTATCCTGTGGCTTCCCTGTGGTATACATTAGTTTTATTCAAAAAATCCCTTAATGAATTTGACATGAAATTGTAAGAAATTCATTTTATGAATAATGCATCAACAAGGGAGTCTGGAAGTAGCATATTGTATTCCCAGAATACAATCTTCATGTACTGTTATGTATCCTCAATTGGATCAGCTGAGGTGAGAAAAATAACTTTGAATGAGAAAAATTGAAATACTTTTTTTGAGCTTATTGTAAGTAACCAGGCCCTCTAATTATAGATGGGTTTCAAAAGGAAGGTACCAAGGAAGCCTAACTCTTTATAAAATTCAGGGATATTAAATCACTGAAAAGAAAGAAAATTGATATTTTCCTTGGTCCAGTAAATAGTAAAAGCAGTGTTGAAATTATATCAAATGTTTCAAATCGTGTGCATTGGCCGCAACTGTTGACTAATCAGAAGATTACAAAATTAATTGTTTTAAGACTGGGAGAAAATGGGATTAATGTAAAAGCTATCAGCATAACGATAACGTAAGATTTGGATTGTGAAGATAACAGTGAGGAAGAGGGGAATGAAACTGTTGAGAATTGATTTATAAGATTTCAACAAAGTACCTAATTTTAACTTTTTTAGTCAAATATCAATTAGTAGGTGATATAGGCCTAAAACAAGGGCGGCAGCTATATTTCTGGGCCCCCTTTCCCATTGAATTTTTTTAAATTGCATTTGACATTTTCTAGAAAATAAATGAAATATATTGCAATTACTAATGATTACTTTCAATGCATACAAATGGTATTATGTTGAATTATTTACTGGGTTGCCAGATCTGGAGACTCTTCCTCAAAAGTCTTATAGCAAATTCCCTAATTTACTGGATTTGACAAATTAATTTAAATTATTGTAATTAATTATTCCATGTTTATTGTAATTTTTACAATATTGTTTCTTATACTAGTGGTTGGTAACAGTGGCGTTTTCTTTGGGTGTGCAAATCGTGTGTCAACGCCCAAGGAAATAAAAAATCATTTTTTCCTTTGAATTTATTCAGATTTTTTTTATTTATTCGGTCTTCCGTGCGGTCGGCGGCATAGATGGGCCCCAGCGCGTCCATGCAACGCAGGCAGTGCGTAAGCACAGCTCAGGCCGTTGGCCAATGTCTCTAGTCTTCAGGTCAGATCGGGAGGCGGCAGCGCATGCTCGCGACGTCCCCCTCTCAAGGACAAAGCTCAAGGCGTTGGATTTTAATTTGACAGCCTGCTGAGGGAGAGCGTCCGTGATTGTGATATTCTCCGTTGTGCGTTGCCGTCTTTAGCGATAATCATGGAATTAGTGTCATTTTGTGATAATGATAGTGAAAAAATGGAACAGTAGTTTGAAATAATTACTTTCCTTCCATGTCGTATGAAGAAAAGAAACAAGTAATTGAGTAAAGAGCAATCGTGTCCTAACCTGATACTATTACAGAATTTAATTTTTAAAACGAGAACTGAAGAATAGGAGAAGCGTCTAGCACATCTTTTTAAATACTTTATAATGTATTATTCCAATCGTTGTAATAGAAAATACAACATCCTCGTTATTTTGCGACTATCTTTCCCTCATTCTTCCAACATAATTTAAAATAAATAAGTATTTTGTTTACATAATTTAATTTTACTCTAAACATGTGAGCGAAAAGAGTAGTGTGGGTGTTAACACTTTCCTTCACCACCAACGCCTTAGGTCCAGAGTGAGGAGACGCCACTGGTTGGTAATGAATAGACATCGGATGTTTAGGGAAATGCCTATTTTTTTCTAGGGAACTTATTTAAAGGCTGATAATATATGTCCACGAATCATGACAAATGATGACATATGACGAAGTTTTATATTGCTTATTTTAGCATAAATGCTTATTTTTTCATAAATACCTTTTTTTAGGACTTTTTTGCCTTTTATTTATTATATTTATATACAATGCTTAGATATCGGATAATCGGCGATAGTCCAACATGACCATTCATTACCAAACCTTCAATTCACGTCTTGAAATTTAAAATTACGAAAGAATTCCTGAAAGTGTACCAACTGATTTTTCTCCATTTCCCTATCTCATAAATACCAGCCATGATCTGAGAACATGGACGATTGACAATACACCGAGGGAACCGAAATTTTATGTGGAAATAAATACAAATTCCCAGAAGGTTTCAGTGTTGCTAGTGTTGGAATGCTAAAATATATGCCAGTCACATCGTTCAGATATCCTTCTCCGCATTCAAACTGATTTTGTCTCTCAATCGTCGCAAATCTGAAATTGTGATCCTTGAAAAGTTACTGGTAACATGTAAATATTAGTGGTTAATGGAAACTATTAAGAATAAAATGTAGAAGAGTTGTAAATATGTAAATCTAGTTTTACACTAAAATATACGAACTGGTTTTGTGCATTTAAGTTTACAAAATAATATAGACAAACATTACAATTTTTCCATTTTATTGTGTATGTAACTTATGACAGTGCCTTTTTTCTCCTTATTCTTGACTTTTTCAGTGCCTTTTTAGGCGCCTAAAAGACGATTTTTTAGTGCCTAAACATCCGATGTCTAGTAATGACCTAAGCTGTTTTTCAAGATCTAAATTTTAAAATTTTAGCAAAAATTAAAATTGCTAATTGTCAATTTAAGAAAGGGAAAATTAAGGATTGAAAGTATTTATGGAAATAAAATGTTTTGTCACTTATGAGTATGGAGCACCTTTGAAAATGTTGAGGGGAGGACATGGCCCCCAAGAGCTAATGGCTCCCCAGTGGATGCTAACGGTTAGATGGTATTTCGAGAGTACCCAGGTTAGAATGAAAATATGGTCATAATAACAACGAATTATATAATAATTCGGTGGTATAATATGGTCATAATAAGATCAAAGTTGGTTTTCAAAACAAAATAATGACACTTTTACCTTGTTGCAATATAACAAGTGTGATGCCAAAAGGAAATTTTTCCGCAGAACCTAACTGGCTACCATCATTCTCCATTTTATTGCTGTAAAATGTGTAGCTGAATGTGCAGAAGATGTCTTCAGATGCCAGGTAAGTTTTACAGATTCTTAAACAGTGTGCAGACCCCCAACAAATATTAGGGTGCCTGTGGAGGGTAAAAGGAAAAAGAATCGTGTTTATTCGAGTGTTTTACAAGGGTAGATGGATATCATCAAAATACTGAATACCTGCCTTCTTCATCCTCCCCAAGGAACCGCCTTTAGGGATTATAATGTGGAGAGTGGGATAATGAAATTTCTCTCTTTTTGTTTCTCAAAGTCTCAATTTCAGCAATAATTATGCAAAATTACCCACCGATCTCCAACTGCTTTTACAAGCAAGCATATATGCAACTAGGTTTTCTGGAGTCATCTGGCCTCTATGTATCTCAAAGTAGACTCGTCTTTGAGGTTGGAAACGGGGGACAATGAAAAGACATGTATTTTGCGTCCACAGGTTCGCACACAGGAGAGTTGGAGAGCATGATCCAGTTTGAATCTGTGAAGGTAGGCTCTGAAGTATCCATGTCCCGTCAGAAGCTCCGTGAGATAATTGTGTTCTCGACTGATTCATGGTTCAACTAGGAATCGTCGGTAGGTCCACCTTCCCTTGGAGGAAGAGTCCCATCGCTGCTGCCATTCTGCTAGTTGTTCCAAACAATTTTGCATCGTCTCTTTTGTCATAACACCTCCGCCGTTCACGGGCCATTTGGGATATCCCGGCTATGACAAACTCCTTCATTTGAGACGGTACGAAACGTACATGCAACCCTGAGTGCAGATAGCTCATGTATTGAAGTCATGTTTCTTACGTACGTAGCACTTTGTTTCTTTCGAGGTGGCCCAAACTGGTGATGCATACAGCAGAACCGATGTGACGACCGAGGCAAGCAGCTATCTTTTTCCATGACTTGGTCCTCCAGTGTTCGGCATTAACCTAGTCAACGCAGCATTCACCACCGCTGGCATAGTCCAAGCGGTCTCTACAGAACAAGCGCGTGTCGAACATGATGTCGAGGTATTTTATCGTAGGAGGTGATGAAAATTTGTGATGACCGACTTTGAGAGAAATAGATTTTCTCTTCTTCCTGATAGTTTCAAGCATCACGTCTGTGTTGTGTTCGGCAAGTTGCAATCCTGCGGAATCCAGCTAATGACTGACAATGGGAATGGCTTCATAACAGATACTATCTCTTCTATAAATTTTACGACGCCGGCGATGGCAATGTCGTCTGCAAAGTCTACGATCTTGCTTCCTTCTGGGAATGGGAAACTTAGAAGCATAAGAAATTCCACAGCAATGGATCCAGCACCAAACCGTGTGAGACGCCAGCGGTAATTTTGTGTACCTTCGGTCCAACATCCGTCTGGAATACTAGAAATCGTTAATTAAGATGTTTAGCCAATGGACTCAAGTACGTAGGATTTGGTGGTGCTTTATGTCACTATATTGCCGAGATAAAAGCATTCTTAATTTCCAATGTTACGACAGCACAGTACTTGTTTGGACTTTTTCTCCATCTGACCCCTCTAATGGCCTATTGGACAGACAACCACAACCTTATTAGCATCGACTGTTGAGTGAGCCTTGCGAAAGCCATTCTGGTTCTGAGGGTTCACCTCCTTTATTTACTGCATCTTCCAATCTTGAGCTAATGATAAGCTCGAAAACCCTACTCGCAGAATCGAGCAAGCATAGCGGCCAGTAAGATGCCGGCTCTTCAGGAGGACCCCCCCCCCTTGGAAGAAGTACTCGTTGCTGTTTCTTCCATCTGAGGAAATATCCCTTCTCTCAGACATGAGTCGCAAAGGTTCACTACGACTCGTAAATACTTCATTACGAGTGGATATCGCAGTCTTGAGGGCGATGTTGGGGATATCTGCTCCTGGAGCCTTGGCTTTTCCCATTATACTGATTATGTGCAGTAGCTAATCCTTATTGGCTGGTGGTATCATTTGTGTATAAAGTGGCCTGATGTTTTTCAGTTCGCCGGGGTGGTGTGAGAATAAAGTCACAATTCTTCGAAGAATGTTTGGGCAAGTTGGAGACTTGAATATGCGACTTTGAAAATTTGCCCATGACCTATTGAATGGCCTACACCATACATCATTATCTACTTCACCGCACAGACTTTAGTGCAAAGACGTCGTAGGTTTCCGCGGCCAGTCATGTAAATGATCTTGGCTGCCCGGATGACGCTGCGTCATAAATTTGATAATAATAAAATAATAACAAATAAAAATTCAAACGATTCAAAATTTCCAAAATCACTTATATCAGGGTCAGTTTCAGATACTCAAACTCTCATTAATGTCCACTTTAAATATGTAAAATATGTAAATAAAAGTCAAGGTGTTCAACTAGGAATCGTCGGTAGGTCCACCTTCCCTTGGAGGAAGAGTCCCATCGCTGCTGCCATTCTGCTAGTTGTTCCAAACAATTTTGCATCGTCTCTTTTGTCATAACACCTCTGCATCTGCCTCTGATTTATACACCATCACTATTAGGATTAGTTTCTTGTAAATATGTAGAAATGTAGTTGAAATTGTGTATGTCATTGTGTGTAGTTTAGATAAGTTAGATATAGTGTGCGAGTCATAATTGTATATGTCATCGTTTATAAACCTGTGTTTTAAACGTAAGGTATATTTCCATGCATTTAATTGTAAGATGTATTTGTACTGGATATGCAATTGAAATTGTGTATGTCATTGTGTGTAGTTTAGATAAATTAGATATGTGATAGATTAGATATAGTGTAAATAATTATGATTCCATATGTTTAGCTATTCAGGATTTAACTAATTAATAATATTCATATAGGTAGGCATTAGGACTAAATTAGCTTATAATTGTATTAAATAGTTCATAAGTCTAAAATGTATAACCAAGAAACAAATAAATTAAAGAACTGAGAACGTGCGCCGACGGGAGTGACTTGATGGCATTCACTTCTTTTTGGGAGCAGCAAAAGCAAAAAAGTGCAGCATAACTTAAAACTCGGTGCAAAAACTTACTATAAATAAAAGCGCGCCGCCCACATACGAGACAATCGTAGTTGCAACTTAAACAAGACAAAACAACAAAAAACCTCGGCGGAAGAGCTCCACCCCAGGAGCAGGCCGCCCAAGTATAAAACCAACGCAAAGTGACGCCGCGTCGAAGGCTGCGTCCGGTATCGGGCGGTAAGGAGCGGTCCACGATCGGACGGCATGGGCCGGTCCGGGGTTGGACGGCATTCCTTGCCGCCTGATTCCGGAGCAAATGGTCCGAGCACAGCTCGACCTCACTTGCTCGTTGCCGAGCTACTCCACTCCACGGTCCATGCGATGAAGTACCCAGCTTTCACAAAGGGTCCTCTGGAGTCAAGAGCTAGACAGTCCAGTAATTACTCAAACTCATCAATCATAGCGTTTGGTGACACGTAGCTGTAGATTAGATTCCATTTCTTTTGACCCAGACGAATCTATTTACGACTCAAATCATTACTTGGAATGGACGATTCCCACATGCCCAAATTGCTGCTTAGTTGCAGTGGTCGGATACCAACAAAGATTCATCTCGAATTCTGTATTCACTCAGAATCGCGGCATCTCTTCCAGTCCCTCACTGTCTGTCTTAGGATATCCCGAGCACCCTCACAGTGGTTCACATTTATTTGAACGATTTTCTTGGTCTGTCCAATATTGCCTGACGCCGCTGAATTTTTGTTGAAAAAAAAAAACCGCACACGTTACAAAATGTATTGGGGTTATTTTTACTCTTCCAAAGAATTTCGATGGTAGAATTAATAAAACACACACAGACACACACACACAGACACACACACACACACACTTTTGTAACGATACCGAATATTATACCCAAGCTAATCGAAAACAAAGTGTTGCGTAATCACGCGCTGGCGCTTTTGCGTCTTTTCTGAGCCGTCGGGCGGCTGATTCGTTACGCACAACTGCTGTCGCGACATCTCGGCGCCAAGGAAAAAAGGGGGAAACTGTGTTTGTTTTCGCCAACGCCGACGCGGGTTTATCCCTGGGGATCTCGCTGGGAAGGGGGGCTGCGCAGTTTGGAAACCCCGGGAGGGACCACCTGCGTTTATTTACGAAAAGTGTGCGAGTGAGAGCGCCTCATGGAAAATTCCGCTCTACACACCGGCAAAACGCAAGATATTATTGGACCAAATTTATGTAAGACGTTTCGCCAATAGAAGCACATTTTAGTAAAAATTCCGGAAACTTCTAGAACATTTGAAAAACTGGGGGGAGAAAAGGCTTGCGAGCGCTGGCATGCGCCGAGCAGCCAGATCAGAACGGTGTGAGAGATCTCACAGTTTCCCCCTTTTTTCCTTGGCGCCGAGATGTCGCGACAGCAGTTGTGCGTAACGAATCAGCCGCCCGACGGCTCAGAAAAGACGCAAAAGCGCCAGCGCGTGATTACGCAACACTTTGTTTTCGATTAGCCTGTGTATAATAATCGGTATCGTGGTTTCGGCAGACTGACTAGGTTTATTTGGATAATTATTAATTCAAGATTTGCTCTCGAGGCAACAACAAGAAGTACTATTAATAGTTGCTTGATGCCGCTCAAGATTGTTTATGCGTGTGGTGCAACCATTCATTTGTTTTGCCGTGGTCTGCAAGTGTTGGGCACCTAATTGTGGAGAGAACTACGATGGAAGCGGACCACATGTTCCCATGTTTGTTTCACTACACCCTTAAGAAAAATGAGGGTGGGGTATATCACGCGAGAGTTCTCGCACGGGTATAACACGGGTATATACGGGTATAACTTATTGCAGTGTTGAGTATTTTGTTCACTGTTATTGAGCAGTGTGCGTGTTATTTTTTTGGAAAACCATCTTGTCAGGTTTTGTTAGCACAATTTTTGTTGCTGTAGGCTACTAGTTCACAAAATATATATGAAATGACAAACGTATATTGTACTTAAAAAAGATTTTATTGGTTTACATTGTTTTACAAAACGTTTACGATGTATAATAGTAACAAAGAAACAGAAAGGACAATGTCCATTATGTTCACCAAGGAAATTAAGAAGAGTCATATTCGCACAAAAACGGATATTTCGCCCAGCATTGGGTTACCCAAAGAGTGCCATTGTGATTGACTGCAACGCAGTTCTTGAAAGCTGGATAACCTGTGGCCCAAAGGTCGTAACGCCCTTGTGACAGAGGTCGACCTGCAAAAACATTACATTACAATATTTCATTAATTTGTAGTGCAAAAATATTGTTTATAGACCACTGGTAGTATACATTTTCTCATAAATTTAGAAAATATTAACATGTAAGAAAATTAATTATATTCGTGAAAAGTTAATAGTTTTTTATTTCTGCAATAATGACGGTTTTGCAAATGCATTGAAATATTAAATATATTATAAATATGAAATAAAATATAAAAATCAATCTTTATAAATGAGCTCTAAATAAAGAGAATTTCACATACACGTGACGAATTGCACTTTGACTTTAAAATTATGAAATAATTGTTTTAAAAGAACGCATCTGAATATCCATCTCAAATGCAACCCGCAACACATTCAGCATTTTTGACTCTATTTTGTTAAATATATCCTAAAGGAAGCGTTCTAGGGACTTAAAAAGTAAAATTTTGAGGCCAAAGGCCGCAAAGAAATTTTCCTCATGCCGCAATGTACAGGATTAGATCATCTTGAACATTCTATTACTTTTTTGCTGGTTAGACGTTTCAAGAGTCTACCCCACCTGTTCAGAGCCTGTAGAAGCTGCAACTGCATGTGAAATTAAACTAATTGCTTGATATTTTAGGCGATTAAATTGCACGGGTGTACCTCTCCGTTCGGTAATAAAGTTAAATAAGAATAGTTTGTATTAACAAGGTTGTATTGTATTGTTATCAATTACAAGGAATATGTGTAGAACAAGTGACGGAGGATGAGGGGTCTTCAAGAAAAAGATGCAGGCTTAATATAAAAATCGTAAAGTGGGGAAGATGGTGGGGTTTGCCGTGCGAAAGTTCTCGCTCGGGCACGCAACTACATATTGAATTTGCCACTGTATAAAGATCCCCAGTCCCTACGTACCGAGCACGTCGACGAAGTGAAGGCGCGCCGACACGCCCACGTACACGTAGGGCAGCACTTGCACGCCCTCGCCCTCGGCCTCGCTCTCGGCCTGGGCGCGGCGCACCAGCTCGCGCACCACGTACGATTCAGCCTCCGCGTTGAGCACGGCGAGACGCGCGCCCTCCGCCGCGCACGTGGCGGACGCCGCCCACCACGTGGCGGGGCGCACGTGCAGCTTGTAGGCCGAGCGGGTGCCGCCGTGCGGGGCGACCGGCGCGTAGCCGTCCGGGGGCGTAGCCGACGGCGAGGGCGGCGTCGGTTGCGGGGGGACCGTGGCGGCGGGTGGCGGAGGGGACACCGCGACGCTACCGGGGCCTCGCCATGGCGGACGCTCGCACAGGAAGCTGGCCGGCTCCACCCAGTCGCACATCCCGTCGCGCAGCAGACCCTGCTGGTCCACGCGCCCGCAGATGCTCATGTCGGGCTGCCCCGGCCCCCAGCCCTCGTAGCCCGTCGCGGACAGCGGCTGCCCTGCGGACACAACACCGGAGGGCCGTTTGCATAGGCGCGCAAACAGCTGGAATTTCAACACACGTACTTCGGTCAAGCCAACCCACTATACCAATGTGGCTGACCTCCTTATTTATGTCCATTGTGGTGGACGTAAGCAAGTCCACTGTGATGGACGTAGACAAGTCCACTGTGATGGACGTAAGCATGTCCGCTTCAGTGGACATTAATGTGCCCACTTCAGTGGACATAAAACCTACGATAACTACTTCTCACACGCCTTAAAAAGAAGTTAAACAGCTGCAACTCATATTTTTAAAAAAATCATGACAATTTAAAATTTTGTTAGCATTTAGAAACCTACTAAAAGAAACAATTGTAGTTTTCAAATATTGCAAAGAAATGTTGTTTACTTTGTTGGTACTTTTATTCATCATTCAACTACGTAATATAATAAATGGAAGGAATAGGGATTCTGGAGACACCAGAAAAGGTGTGCAGTATATAATTCTCTCTCATATGTTTTCCAGTTACTTAAATAAAACAGTTTTTTACAGATTTTTGTCAAAATAAATGAAAATGAAAATTGAAACCTTGTACAATTGACAAACAAGCATCTTTCAGTTGGGATAAGTGAACCTTGACAAACCAGCTATTCAAATAAAATAAGTTTCATTTCAATTTAAATGCTTCCACTTAATGACACATTAAAACAAATCCAATTCTTTCCCTTGAAAGATA
This sequence comes from Teleogryllus occipitalis, assembly GCA_011170035.1. Classification (NCBI taxonomy): domain Eukaryota; kingdom Metazoa; phylum Arthropoda; class Insecta; order Orthoptera; family Gryllidae; genus Teleogryllus; species Teleogryllus occipitalis. The sequence goes on along the minus strand of BLKR01000683.1, from coordinate 91,871 downwards.
ATAAAATCAAATGAATTATTTATGCAAATTTTTTGATGATTTTTCATTTTACTCATTTAATCATAAGTCTCATTTATCCTCAGTATCTTTTCAATTTGGTTTTTACAAATATTTCCTCCTTGAACCCTCCATTCAAAAAAGCCCTTTCAAATTTATTTGATGGATAAAACATTTTTCAGATTTGTGATTCAAACATTTCAAAACTCTTTAAAGTCTTTTTGATATTGACCTACCTTTTTTCATAAATGTCAATTTTTAATCAGTTTAAATTGGTTTTTGGGAGTGTCTCTCGCTTGTGAGCAAGTTAAAGTACTACTGTCCATAAATTCTTCTTTTCTACTAACTTTATTATCTTCTTTCTTATTAAATCCCTATTAATTAGTAATCTTATTAATTCCTTTATTACAGCTTCCTTTCAATATTAACTATTTTTCTAAGCTCATCATGGTCTCCATGGAGACTGGATATTCTGGTCCATGAATGTAAGAAGAGATGTTACGATTTTTTAATTTTTTGGGTCTCTCCTATTTTTCTAAACCTACTTCTTTTCTGTACACATTATTTTTTCTTTATATTCTTTTGATTCCTCCAATTTTTTTCAGAAACCTCCAACATTTCATTCTTCAGGAACTGAGGTGAAAAATCCTCATCTGATTGCCTCAACTTCTCCTCCCCATCATTAAATTTTCTCCACATCCATCTGATCTTTTAATCTTGTCTTTAATCTCATATCACAACAAAACTTCATTGTTTTCATTCTGCAATTGTGGCAATAATTCTTTAGCTGATACAAAAACAGCTTCACTGGCAATTCTAACTTTCACACTTTGGCAATTCACTTTTCCTATTTTCGTAATAGAAATACAAGAGTTCATTCATACTTTTGGGATCTGAATTGTTTGGTAACCTGAGTTACATTGTACGTTTCAAACATTTCTCATGGGAGCATTTGTCTAAGTCTAAAACTCAATTTCAAAATGTTTATGAACCACTCTTACATGTTAGAAGTGCTATGGAGACATATTTTCCTGAATATATGAATTTAACTTTATCATTGATTGATTTAAAATTCCTTCAAACGAACAGTTTTCTCAGATGTTCTGCCACATACATTCTCAATTTGTAGAAAAATTCAAGTTTAGTCATCTCTTGGGAAAAAACCTTTGTCCAAAGCTGCTTGCATAGAAAGAGGTTAACATTTGAATTGGGTTTAAACAATAAATTTATCAATGCTATAGTGTGAATATTGAATTAATATAAGATATCTCAGATTCAAGTAAGTTTCATAATTTGGTCCTTACCACTTAAATGGACCTGAAATACTTTTAAAGACTAAATCATTTTAATTTAATCATTTGTCTTGTACTTACTTGCACCACTAACTAAATACCATTTATTTTCTTTTAGATCTTCACTATTCATATGAAACAATTTTAACCTCATCAAAGTATTTTTCCAGGAGTAGTTTTGACATGTCTCTTCATTTTTTTGCCCCACGAATACTGAACAAACATTAGTTTATCACAGCATGCCTAGGATTTCTGTATAAACACCAATCTATAGTTCTTATATTAATCTTCTTTATGAAGTAATTCTTTTTCATGTATCACATTTTTTCACAAAGAAAACATTTTTTATAAGTTAAATAAAAAACACACTGTTGTTGCCTTCCTTTTCTGACTTATGAGATTCCATTCTTTATTCCTCTGTAATAAATCTTAATATTAAAACATTCAAATTTATTTTCTCCAGGAACAAATGAAGTGATATAATAAAATATTCAAATTTTGTTGGCAATGTCAACAGTTTGGTTTTCAATATTTTTGCTGCAATTTCTTTGCCTAGTTGTAGTTCTTTTAAAATTTCTCCAAGAGTAGTAATAAGTGAGTTTATTTTCATATTTATAATTAAAGAACTTTTGCTGAAACATATTAACACCAACTTGAGATTTTTGCTTAAAAATTGACAGTGACTTGTTCCACATAGCTTATTCAAATACTATACCTCGTCAGTTTCTCATTTAAAATTCATGCAATGATTCTTCCTTCTTCTTGCCATCTTCCTTCTATGCTGCAGTTAACCTATGAAGAATGTAGACTTTAATAGACACTGACCATAAAAACAAAGTATTATTTTCAACCACATCCAAAAGATTGTTTGCTGTCAATACTATCTTCATAGGAACATTCATACATTACAATTTGTTTTTGTTGATGAGTTTTCATCTTTTCTTCAACTTCAATTCAGAGAAACACCATTTCCGTTAAATATTTCTTAAAACATATTTCACAATATTATGAAATCTTGACCTATTTATTTATGTACAGTACTGGTACCAGGTTACAGATGGACAAAAATACAAATAGAAGTACTTTTTTTATGTTCAAATTTTAAATATTTGATAAAGTTGATCAAAGGGTAACCCAAATAAGATGGTAAAAAGTTCCTCTAAATCAAATGATAAATGATACATGAGTAGTGAATGAACACTATAACTAACACAAAATTAGATGTTTGAAAGGTTTCTTAGCGCCCATCCTACTACCCACACACCTCAACAGCCAAAAAATTAAATTTTGAATTTTTTTTCCGTCAGCTTAACACAACTTTATTTGAGTAAAAAAAAAAAAAAAAGTAAGAAAATAATTTACACTATCAGAAAAACATTTTTTGATGTTTTCTCGGTGCCAAATTCCAATACAAAAAAATATTTTTGAAAAATAAATCTTTTTTCACTGTCTTAGAACCTTGGAACAACTCGAAAAAATCTCAAAACACAAATCATTGTGAATTTGTTGCGGATTTTTTCTACTGCTAGGCTGTTGTTAAAAAATGAAAAATCAGTTTTACTATTTTCCCACCTTTAAATTACCTCCATTTTAATACTTTGAAAATGACTGCAACAGTGTGCCTTTATTTTAGTGTTTATTGTGCATCCTTGTTGTAGCACCCATTAATATTTTTACTTTGGAATGCAGTTATAAATTATCATATTTTTAAAGCTTTATAATCATTTGTGCAAGTACATCATACACTAAGGAAAGACAATTGTTTTTGGCAGTTTATGAGAAAGAAGTTTTTTCTATAGAGGTAGGTTTAGGGTAGTGGTATGGATACTAAGAAACCTTTCAAAAATCTTATTTTTATGTTAGAGTTATAGTGTAACTACTCGTATGTCATTTGGTTTAGAGCAAGGGGTGGCAACCTGCAGCTCACGAGCTGCATGTGGCTCAATAGAACCATACTTGTGGCTCTTGAGTAGTTTAATTTTAGATTTGATAAACTGACTGTCGTTTACTAAGTCACTATCATTAACTAAGTCACTAGTAGTAAAACTTTGCGAGTTGAATTTTTACACCATTCCCAACTTTTGATAGAGCTCAATTTGAGTTACAGTTGTAACACTTGAAATACAAAGATCTATAAACAGAAAAATTCACAAATTTGCAGTCAGACTTTAAAATTTAAGTGAAGTTGTATAAAATTTAGCTAGTGAGAAAGTAAAATTGGCTGTCAGACACCAGTGGATGGATTTTTCAAACTGTAGGTATGAAATTATATTTGAAACATGGAACTGTCTACCTGAGTTTTTGGATCAAGTGAAGTATTTCACATTTTGACAATTTTTGGATTTACTGTGAACAATTATTTTTCAAATATGACGATTATTAAAAATATATTAAGAAGTTTGCTTAATGATGGAAGCTGTGAAAGTTGCATAAAATTAAAAACTTCTGAATATTGGCCAAACCTTTGCCTGTACTTAATCCCCAAAATTTCACTAATATTACATATTTGTGTTTATATTATTTATTACATTTAATTTGTATTTTAAGCAAAGCTACTGAAATTAAGTTTTTCGAGGTTTTTCCAAAAGTGTTTACATTTTCTTTAATACGCTGACTTACGTTCTATTACTATGCAAAATAGAATTTTTGATTTCACAATAAATACATGGTTCACAGCAATAAAGCGACATTATAAACAAGTTGCATATGCAATTTTTTTGTATAACAGTATTATAAATTTAGAAGAGAATCAAACAACTTTCTTATGACGTCTCAGGTATTTCACAAGTGTGGGAAAAAATGGTGCTTGGCACTTCTGATTACTGCTACCCCCCCTTCTCTCACAGCGATTGGCTGAATGTGTGATGATGCAATCATTTGTGCCGTAAAATGCTAATATGTCATCATCTGTGCTATAAAAGACCCTTTTATGAGGAATTTCTTGCAACAAAAGAGATAATTTATAATGCTAATATTCATTCATTCGTTTGTTCATTTGTTCATTCCTTTGTTCATTCGTTCAATTCATTTATTCATTCATCATTATTTATATATTTATTTATTTTAGATCACTTTCCAGCAACACGGCTGTTAACTACAACAGATACTATTAACACAACTTTAATTTACAGATAATAACCATTTATATTAATTTCAATTTAAGCCTTGAAAAGTACACATCTCAATACACAAGATACAGTGAAAAATAAAATTTCAAATGTTTCATGGAAAAATGACATTTTGAGGTAGATGAGTACCTTAAATATAGCCCAGGATTCACAGGAGATAATGAAAAAGTAGTTTGGGAGCTGAACAATTAATAAGAGGGTTAAAGGATATTACAGTTCATCCAGATCTTGAGTTTTGTTTTTATCTGTTTTTGTGCATTTTTTTTTTTTAATAAATAAGCTCTTCTACAGTTAATTTCAAGGCAACATTTTTCTTGCTAACCATGTATCCCTTGCAGTGTACAGAGGCCATTCACCCCTCTTGAGCAGATTGGCTCAGTGGCCACTCATCTGCTGGTTAAGATTTACAATGAGTTGCCACAGAGGAATACATTCTGCATTCCTCCAATGAGCCATGGCTATGAGTTCAATTCACAATGGTAATTCCAACAACACAATGCATTATGAATTTCAGAACAGGAGGAAGAATTTAAAAATAAAATCATTAAGATAATCTGTGGAGACTTGTGATGAATTAAAATTTTATTTCAGTTTATTCCGAAAAACTTTTGTTTAAAAATATCATATTATTAAAGAAGAAAATAGTGTATTTTTTGTTCTTTATTTGTTAATGATATTTATTTTAAGAAAACAAAAGAACTTTATCTACAATTTCGAATTAATAATAATTTTGATTGTTAGAAAACGTTAATATTAATGCTATCAATATTTATTGACTGTTACGGTCGCGATCATGCGACATCTGGCGGCACGGCCGAGAATGACGCGAAATGCAGTGACAGTATTATATAAGGACATATGCCACCGTGAAGACAGGTCCTGACGCGCCACGTTATAAAAACCGAAGTATAACATCAGGGAGATAGGTCGTTCCGGCTCCCCTTAGTTGTCAAAATCCGGAAGTGATAGCTCTTGAAAGTGATTCCACACATTCGTGAGCATTTGCTGTTGGATTAGCTTGCTCTTGCTGCGAGTGCCGAACTTTTGGTGCTCGCCTACCTTCATCGTTTCGCTCTTTTGTGCACATCGACGAAAAATTCATCGAGCACCTCGGCTACTCCGTTGATTCATTGATCGACTGATTACTTCGTGTTTCCGGGCGCGTCAGCTGCTATGGTCATTAGTGATTTAAGAGAACTACATGTTACATTTTGGGAGATGGCGGTGCTTCTTCCCCGTTAGGACATGAAATCCGGTGGAGACCTGTACGTCGGTTTTCAGAAGGGTAAAGGCCCATTCACAATGCAATCACAAACATAAGCATAACACATAGACATAGACATTAACACAAGCGAAGAGTTGACGTATTCACAATGTCGAACATAAACACAGGCAAAATAAGAGTTTCTATTGGCGATGAGACGCAGCACACGAATCGACACGAATAGTTCACCTATCGACTTCGATATTCGATTTTGAGTTAACGAACTGTGATTGGCTCATTGCTTATGTTGACATAAGCATAAGCACAGAAGCTTGAAGCTTGCAAGCTCTTAAGTTAACGTCTTACGTGTTATGCTTATGCGAACGCATTGTGAATGAGTCCACTTGTAGACGTAGTCCTAACTTTTATGTTAACGCCATGCTTATGCTTATGTTTGCATTGTGAATGGGCCTTAAATCCGCAAACGGGAAACCACACTTGTCGGAGCAATCTCTAAGCTCTCAACATGTGCGGTAGTGTAGTGCATGTTAGTGTGGTTTGGTTTTGGTTTTGGTTTTTCGTGTTTCCGGGCGCGTCAACTGCTTTGGTCATTAGTCCCGTTAGTGTAGTGCATGTTTTTTTCTCGGGAGACGGCGGTGATCTTCCCCCGCTGGATGGCGAGATCCGGCGCCGACCTACCATCGGCTAGTGGGGTTTCCCCCTAACCAGGACTCTCCCACCAGCGAGGCACCGCCCCAGCCGGGTCAAGCTCTAAGCTCCCGACCGGTCTCCCGGAATATATGGTAGTGTAGTGCATGTTAGTGTAAGTGTGTGTGTAAGGGGGAGAGGATAGAACAAGGAAGAGGAAGGGCAGATCGCGCGCGGTCCGTGGCCCGTTTGTTAGGGTACTGCTCCGGCATTCGCCTGGTGTTGATCAGAGAAACCACGGAAAACTACCGATCAGAGCAGCCGGCCGCTAGAATTCTCCTCCTGGCAGCGACTGAATTCGACCTAGCTGAAAAGCTAGTGTCGAAATTCCTGCCGCCGTCAGGACTCGAACCTAGGACCTCCCGGTCAGAGGCGCTGCAGTGACATCAGTCGATGCACTGAGCTACCGCTCCCGGTGTGTGTGCGTGTGCGTGTGCGTGTGCGTGTGCGTGTGTGTGTGTGTGTGTGTGTGTGTGTGTGTGTGTGTGTGTGTGTGTGTGTGTGTGTGTGTGTGTGAGAGAGAGAGAGATAGGAGAAGTCGAGGATGATGATGGAAAGATAGCACGCGGTCCGAGGCCCGTTTGTTAAGGTTTGTTTGAAAAACTATCTATCAGAGTAGCCGCCCACAAGAACTCTCAGGCAGCCGCTGAATTTGTCTTGAGTGTAGAAATCGCCACAGTGGGCGGGATTGAGGGCTTCCCGGGATTGAGGGAAAAGAGTGTCGCTCCTCGTCGGATACCAAATGCTGCGGAGCTGCCCGGAATGACCCATGATGAAAATAAACATCATGAACTGACGCACTTCCACCAGTAGCGCAACGAAAGGAGTGCGGCCCTCCCTCAAAACTTTTATCACAGCCCCCTTTATAAAAGTGTATAGTAAACACAAGTACTCGTAGTGTCAGTTCTTTAAATAATAAAAATATGCTTTAACAAATTCGTATACATCAGTCTATGATTACTATGGTCGACTCCGTTAATAGCGAACTCGTATATAGTGAACGTAAGTCACTGGTACCGTTTCACTTGCATTAACAATAAGCATAAGAAGATTCGGTTATGATGAACGCAGGAAATACAAGGTCCTGGAAATACATTCCTTCCTGGAAAAGAAAATATCGCCTCAGTGCCACAAATTCCAACACCAGGCAGCGTGGAAAAAATATGGAAGGCGAAAGGTCATAATCGAAGAAATCTCCTCAGAGGTGGAGGTAGCGAACCTGGAACGGGAAGCTTACTGATGATCTTATGCCACTCAGTTTCACTGCAGGAAAAAAGGCAGTGCCCTGCGTGGGCTACAACTGGCGGCGGTTGCTTGCTTCAGTGTGTTACTTGACATTTCGCGGGAAGCGCATTTTATTCTACGTAGGCGACAGGAAGCGCGCGAGTGCCACAGCCCTATGGCCTGGCGACAGCCCCTGCGCCGCGCGGAAAAGCGATCAGTTCCATTAGCTTGCGCCCTCCCGCTACCAAAAGGATCTCGTATGTTATTAGGCGAGTAAAAGGGCCTTCGGAGTTCCAAAAGAGACAGAGGCATTGAAAGGTCTCCATAGACATTACAGTACCTAGAGACAGTGAACAATGCAGAATCAGATATGAACAGAGCACGAACTCTGGAGAAGGATCTAGATAAATTACTAATGAAAAATGTTTGAAGCAAATAATTGAAAATAATTGATTTTTTAAGGGCTAATAAGGATATTGAAATTTTCAGTTCGTGTTGTTAAGGTATTTTGCTGTATAAATATATAATAATAAAATCAATAACCGAGGAGAAATTCTATGCAATTTTGACATCATCGGATATAGCAAACCTTCATCGGATATAGTGAACCAAATATATTAGTCCCCAGAAGTTCATTATAACCGGAATCGACTGTACATAGACAATCGCTAACAACAATCGCTACAAACCTTTACGCTAGCAAAACCTTCAGCCTAAAAATAGGCCCTCTTTTACAGTGGCGTAGCATATGTGTTAGCCACCCGGGTCAGAGGAAAATTTTGCAGCCCCTTGTTTAGGCATTTCAATTTAAAAGACTAAAATATACAGTAATTCTAGAGAACTTTTTGGCAAGAACAATCATCATTATTGTGTATTGTCCAGGTTACAAATGAAAAAGTCTTGTACAGTCACTCCCAAAACTGTTCGAACACCCAGAATATTCCTTTCCCCTTCCTTACTATCCATTTTTCTTCTCTATTAGCAAACATGTTCGGGCGCGCCCCTCGATGGTGAAGGTCGATTCTGTTTCCATTTTTGAACCTCGTACTCTTCTTCATCATTAACATTTAAGCACTTTTTTCGGCAACTCTTATCTTCCATACGGGGAAATACAGGATGGGGCAGGGAAACGGGAAATTTTGAACGTTACAGTTGGCAGCACTGTAGAGCCGGCAGTTGTTCTAAACTTTGCACAATTGTTGTAAATGCATTGCCATTTTGTAATCATGGATCATTGGACTGGTGCGGAACGTGCAGTAGGTGTGAGAGCATTTTATAAAAATGGTGATAGTGCGACTGCCGCGCAGAGAATATTTCGACAGCATTACAAGCTTGGGCGTCATCGACGTGTCCCATCTGCGCATGCGATTACAAAGTGGGTGCGTAATTTTGAAGAAACAGGATCTGCCTTGAAAAAAAGCCTCCAGGTGGGCTTCCAACGGTACGTACTGCTCCCAAAGCTACCTGTGCTTACCTGGGCTCGTGTGACCGTCTAGCTCAGGAAGCATGTAGATTATAGAAGTATGAATGGTGGACGGATTTAGCTACGTGATTAATTAAAAAAATATTTAGAACACAAATGAACTTTAATGAAAGAATTAAAATTTTAACATACAAAAATCAAGGTCTGAGCTCGTGAGTAATTACTTCTTCTAATTTTACGCTACAAAGCTAATACATTAAAGGGAACTTAATATTGTAAGGAAGTCGCCAATGCGCGGCGAGCACTTCCTGGAGGTTGACTATAACCCCTGGATAAAAGTTTCTTTTATAAACAAGCGTTGCGCCTGAAGGGCGTGATGAAGATTTTGCCGCAGCTCGACAAATCAGAACACAGTCACCGTTTACAGGCAGGCCCGCTGGGGTGAGCAACCTCCACAGGTCGCCGAACCTCACGCCAGACGGCGTGTCCCGGGGGTGCAGGGGAGTCCTTGTGTCCCGCGTCGGCGGCGGCGGCGGTGGCGGTGGCGCAGTGTGACCACGGCGACGGCGGCAGCGGCGACGGCGGTGGTGCAGTGATGGTGACGATGATGGTGATGACAGCTCAAGACTCAAGCGTCCGACAGCGCGATAATAATCGTCACGTAAATTGTGACGTGCGACGCGGGCGTGATCGGCAGAGATAAAAAAATATATACTCGACAAGTGAGTAACCGGAGGAGCTACTCGTCCACAATTTAAAGTAGAGGGACACTACCCTTCTCCCGCTCTACTGTTCTGCGAGCAGAGCGCACGTCAGCCCTCACCTCTCCTCGCCCTTCTGATCTACCTACTGTGATCTCTCCCACCGTTCTGATGTGCCTGCTCGGCGCATGCCAGCGCTCACAAGCCTTTTCTCCCTCCCAGTTTCCCAAATGTTCTAGAAGTTTCGGGAAAATTTTGCCCAAACGTGCTTCTATTGGTGAAAAGTTCCTACGTCTTAACTAAATTTTGTCCAATCAGCTCCTGCATCTTGCCGGTGTGTCGAGCGGAATTTTCCATAATGCGCTCTCACTCGCACACTTTTTGTACATAAACGCAGGTGGTCTATCCCGGCGTCTCCGAACTGCGCAGCCCCCTTTCCCAGATAGATCCCCAGGGAGAGACCCGCGTCGGCGTTGGCGATAACAAACACAGTTTCCCCCCGTTTGCCTGGCGCCGAGATGTCGCGGCTGCAGCTGTGCGGAACGAATTAGCCGCTCGACGGCTCAGAAAAGACGCAAAAGGCGCCAGCACGTGATTACGCAACATTTTGTTTACGATTATCCGGGGTACAATATTCGGTATCGTTACAGTACCCCAGAGAACATTGACGCTGTTGGAGCTGCAGTCGAGAGAAGTCCTCGCCGCTCCATTCGACAGCATGCATCTTCGCTAGGGATTAAGCGACGAAGCTTACAAAGAATACTGCATGAATTACACTTCCATCCCCATAAGTTGCAGATTGTGCAACAATTACATGAACGAGACCCAGCGTCACGTATGAAGTTTAGTAGCCAGATATTGGCTAAAATCAACGAGGACGCGAATTTCCTTGGTAACATATGGATATTAGACGAAGCCCATTTCCACCTCAACGGATTCGTGAACAAACAGAATGTTCGTTATTGGGCAAAGGAGAATCCTTGTGAGTTTCACCAGCGACCACCACATAGTGCCAAGGTCACAATATGGTGTGCTGTATCATATCATGGTGTTATCGGCCCTTATTTTTTTGCACGTGAGGATGGTAGTGCAACGACAGTAACATCCGCTCGATATGTTGAAATGCTTGAAACATTCTTTACACCGAGACTGTACGAGCTTAATCTTAACATCGAAAACATGTGGTTTGAGCAGGACGGAGCCACGTCACACTCTGCTCGACAATCGATGGCAGCAGTTCGTCAATTGTTTGGAAGACGCATTATTTCGCGTAACGGTGACATTGAATGACCTGCGAGATCCCCTGAGCTTAGTGTGTGCGACTTTTTTCTGTGGGGATATCTTAAAGGCAATGTGTACCGTACACGTCCTGCAACAATCCATGAACTGCAGCAGAACATTGAAAAAGAAGTCACTGCCATTCCCCAAGATTTGCTACACCGCGCATCCCAGAGTTTTCATAATAGGCTGTTAGAATGTGAACGCCGAATGGGAGCACATCTTTCCGATGTTATCTTTAAAAAGTAAAGAGACACTTTTGGAAAGTTTGATTGTAAAAACATAAATGGCATGCTGAATACATGCACTTTCGTTACTGAATTTTTTTTTATGGATTTATTCGTGCAAATAACATTAATTCAAAATTTCCCGTTTCCCTGCGCTACCCTGTACAATCAACTAGTGGTGTTCGAAAGTACTGATTCTCCCTCTACGACTCATATTTCTAGTCCGCGTCCCACGATCCAAACTCTTCGGCGACGAGGATGACCTTCAGCGATCGACGTCCTTTGTTTCAGCGGTTTCTTTCCATACATAAAGAACTGATATTTCAGTTGAGTCGCGCTCTATACGAATAGTTTTGAGGTCCACTTATTTGTATAACTGATGAATGAAAGGTCATTTTTCTTCGTAAAGATACTTTTTTAAGTAGTCGTTTTCGTTATTTTCGTGACTGTCTTCGATTTATCTAAATTATGCTGAATTAAAATATAATAATGATGTGTTAAAAATTTGGACGAATGTTCTTGAGATTAGATGTGTCCGAATAGTTTTGGGAGTGCCTGTATGTACTTAAACAATAAAAATTACATAAAACATAATAATTTACATATAATTATACATTAAAAAGTTTAAAACATAATAATAATAATAATAATAATAATAATAATAATAATAATAATAATAATAATAATAATAATAATAATAATAATGTGTTTTACAATATAATAATCATTATGCATTCATTTAAAGAGGTCGTCACAGAGTAAGTAATGAAGCCGTGCTTATTTCAATGGAGCGCGGTCCGAGTCATAGGTGCGACAAAAATATTAAATGAATTTGTTCAAATTTTTACAATTATATTATTATTCACTGTGCCATGTTGTTGCCCCCTAAAAGTGCCGTCCGAGGTGGGCCGCCCCCATTACACTACGACACTGTTCTTTTATACCTGCACCCGAACGTTACGCCACTGGGTGATGAATAAAAATAAGTAAAAACTCTAGATCAAATGCTCATGAGTATAAGTAGGAACTACTACTTCTCATAAGCAATTGCTTCTTTTCATATGAATAAAAAGTTTCGTGAAACGGGGCATTTCTTTCTTTCGCTGAGTCATTGCTCACTAACTGATCTGTTGTGTTTGATAGATTTTCGTCTGGTTTGTTTCTCTACGCTGCCGCGCGTTGCGCATGGTGCGTCGCGCGTAGGAAATATTCCATAATTCATTCACTCACTCACTCACTCACTCACTACCTACCTACCTACCTACCTAAAACCTCGCAAACAGCTCACAACATCGTGTATAACCTCTCCTGTATCTATTCAATACGATTAGTCACCTACAGAGGTTGCTCCGAAAATTCGAAGTAATTGCTTCGCACTATACTTGGGTTTTTCTAACGTGGCATCTGAGGGTAGTATCTCCAAGATGGAATGTGGTACGACATTTTGCGTCTTTCTCGATCCTGCGGCAAGATGTCGCATGATCGCGACCGTATCGCGATCGCGACCAAGCAGTGCTGCAAATCAAGCGACTCTAGCGAAACGACCGAGAAAGGTGCGAAAAGCCGTGCCATATTCCATCATGGAGATACTACCCTCAGATGCCTCGTTAGAAAAACTCAAGTATAGAAGCAAATTCTCGATTTTATTCATACGAAAAGTAAGTAATTGTTCCTCGGGCGAGCAGTTACTCACCATTGGAGAAATTGCTCAAAATAAGAGCAACTACTCATTACTTTTATTCATACCGTTTGAAGCAATTGCTTTGAAAGAAGTAATTCATATCCCAGCACGGGGACTGACCTTGCTCGGTGAGGAAGCTGCCCTCGTAGTCGTAGGCGTAGAAGCCGGCGTGCAGCTCCCGCGAGGCGTGGGGCGCGTGGCGCGCCAGCAGCGCGCTCACGTCGGCCGCCTCCTGCGGCGTCTCCACCACCGCCAGGTGCGCGCCCTCCGCCGCGCACGCGTCGCGCGCCTCGCCCCACGTGACCCGCTCGCGGTGCACCTTGTACCAGCCGCCGTGCTCGCCCTCCTCGTAGCCGTCGTCGCCCTCGCCCGACGCGCGCTCCAGCGGCAGCTGCCCTGCGCACGCGCCAGTGGCCAACGGGTTGGTTGCTTGCTTGTTAAGTGATGCCAGGCGCGGCAACTACTGAGGTCATTAGTCCCGAAAGTGTAGTGCGTGTTTTTGTGCTCGGGAGGTGGAGGTGATCTTCCCTGGCCAGGATGGCGACATCCGGCGAGATCCGACGTTGGCTAGCGGGGTTTTCCCCAACCCTCCCACAAGCGGGGCACCGCCTCAGCCGGGCCAAGCAAGAGCTCCCGACCGGTCTCCCGACAAGTGTGGTAGTATAGTGCATGTTAGTGTTAGTGTGTGTAAGGGGTGAAGATAGGACAAGAAATAGGAAGGAAATATCGCGCGTGGTCCGTAGCCTGTTGATAAGGTATCCGACATTCGCTTGGCGTTAATCGGAGAAACCACCGACCGGAGCAGCCGACCGCTAGAATTCTCCTCCAGGCAGCGACTGAATTAGATCTAGCTGACAAGCTAGTGTCGAAAATCTTGCCACTGGGGGCTGTCGAGGCTCGAGCCTATGACTTTCCGGCCATAGGCAGTGACATCAGCTGATGCACTGAGCCACCACTCCCATTGCCAACATGCTGCTCAACCTCAGATATACAGGATGATTCAATCTTCACTGCTCATACAGGACCCGGTAATGAGTTCACCAAGTTGAGTGCAAAAAGAAATAGTGTAAAACCTATTCAAAATTTTGGAGAAGAAAGGTTTTTGTCATTGAGAATATTTTGCAAAAAAACGTAGTCCAAATATTACATTAAATATTGTTCATTGTTGCTATTGTTGTCAAACGAATGTGAAAGAAGAGAGAAGAGCAATTATTTAATTGTTATTTAGGATAGTTTATCATATTTGCTACAGAGCCAAAACTCCGCATTTTCATCTCGTGTAACTGGGGCTCCACAAGTGTTCAAAGTGGCCTCCTCTAGCGTGAACGCAAGATAGGCATCTGCGCGCACGGCCTCGGTGACGCGCACCTCTTTGCCAGGTTGTACCTTTATTTCTGTCACCAAGGTTTAAATGCGCCGAAGGTCATCACGATCCGCGACATCAGTAGCATAAACGCGGTCTTTCATTGACCCCCAGCTCCAAAAGCGTTGAGAGTACCTGCGTTATGAAATTCAGATATTGAACGCCTCATAAATGCTCAGGTAAGAAATGAGGATAGAGGATAAATTCATCCACGATGCCAATCGACACATTTATAGAAAATCGCTCCTGATGAGCTACCCTGCGTGCGACATGCGGATTTTTCTCGGCCTTTACATGCAAATAGTGCACATTAATTGCGCCTATTCTTTTAAATCATGCTTCACTCACCAAAGAACGAAGTTCCTGCTTTTCTTTGCATTTGCGCAGAAAATATCTGGAGAATTGAAAACGACGTTATGTTTACTGTGTAAATGCTGCACACACTGGAAATAGAAAAGTCGTTATCTCTCAGCATGAACTGTTCGCCATACGAGAAAGTAACTGAGAATGTGATGCGTTGACCTCGCGCGTTATTTGCCTTGTGCTCGCTTCCTGGGCTTTTCGGATAGTATTAGCAATTGAGTTTTCCACAGAAGGGGCGAGTCCAAATGCGAGGTGAAGCCGCTCGCTCATTTAGCATAGCCCTTGTTACACGAACACATGCGCATAGTCCAAAGTTTAACGTTAATTATTTACAAAACTAAACGACGAAGAATATCCAATTTTGCCCAAGTCAGTGTGTACATTACATATGGGATGAGGTTCAGGCGTATCCCCGCCTCCAACAAGCATGGCGAATTCACCGTTAAGGTGAATTGACTCTGACTCTGAAATGACTCTGAGACCCCAAGCTACAGCTTGGGGTCTCAGAGTCCAAGGGACCTAAAAATATTAAACATGGCGAATTTGCTAAAAAACTTTTATGAAAATATACAAATTTATAATTAGTATAGTTTTATATACATACATTCTCATCAATTTTTAAATTTAAAATTTGAATAAAATTATTATTTAAAAACATGTTTCCCTACCTAGGGGAGAAAGCCGGCACTCGGCCGACGAAGCAGGCGATTTGAACTTAACTCAGAGGCTTCTTTTAGGCTTGTGGTTATTTTACATCCAGTAAATTTACATCATGAGACAGCCGGATTTACTTCCCATCAAAGAAAAACATTCGATGGATTTTTTCGCTCTTAAAAAATCATGGATATCCAACTCGCAAATGTGACAACCAACAATAGTGTAGAAGCTGGATCATATCGCCACACGGAAAAACGCTGTTTATAACTGCACCTTTATTGAAAGGACGTTTACGAAGGGTTGACGGTCAGAAAGCCGACAATGGGACATCGCAATGATTAGTATTAGTTGGAGGTAACCACAGCCGTTAGCAAGCAATCTCGTTATCATAGAGTGAATATCTCTTTACAAGACTTCATTACCAGCGGAGTTTGATACATTTATGTCACCCTCCAGTTTATGGATGTCTTTTATGAACACCTAAGGGTTGAGCTAAAGAAGTCTCGATGTTCGGGTTCGCGGTCGTCTCTGCCATAATGAAGGGCGAACATTCTGAGCAGGTCGCGGCAGCAGTCTTGAATGAGAACCGACAGTCAAACTTATCTAGCAGTGAATCCACAAATATTTAACAAGGCGAAATTGCACATTCTGGGGAAGTCTAAGAGATCACATTGCCTTAAACGAATTGTCTATTTATTTGTTTATTTATTTAGTCAAAGACTGTGTGTGACGTATGGGGGAGAAAATCATCTGCGCACGCTTTCTTGAGTTTCAGAATCCCTTCCCAACAATTTAACTATTAATAATTGTAAGTTAAAAAATTAATAGTAATAATAATAATAAATAATAATAATAAATATAAAAAAATCAAGAGATGAACATTTCAAAAACTACATATTTTCGTTTCCGAATTATAGAAGACTTATTTGTAACGGTAAAAGAAGACTTATTTGTAACGGTAAACGAACGGATTTGATTTTTCTGTATTGCTAACAAAATAGGAACTCACCCCAAGCTCTACTCCCACTACAAGCAAAAGGAAAGCTCAAAACGTGCGCATAGTGAAGCTACATTTACTTCCAGAAGCAAATCAAGGGACCATCTCAGCATTTGCTCAATGGATCAGGGAAACTGGACTAAAACCCGATCGAGATGAGGTCATTGACCCGAAAGCTGAAGTACATTACTTGTTTACAGGCATTTAAGTATTTTTAAAAAATTATACAATGCAAATATAGACTAATTCATTATACTATATCATTGTTTTGTTAAAGTAAACATTACTTTTCTTTTTGACGATCAGTACAGTCTCTAATTGTATAGAAACAGTTTTGCAGTAGAAAACATTTTAAATTAGTTCAAAGAATTGGTCGCCCCGACTTTTACTTTTAACTTAAATTTGTGTACCAATTTTAATTGTTTAATTTCATCTTTCAATTGTTTAGTTTAATCGTAAAGTAACTTAGTACATGTATTGTATGTGGATTTCTTGTTGTGAGCTGTTGATACTGACACTTGATGAACATGATTCCTACGTCGGGTCCCAAATGTCGTTTGCCAAATGCTAGGGGAAAAGCCGCGCGTGTCCTTGATTGAACTCGAACTATATAATTTAACTATTAGTAATTAACATTAAATCATTTATTTAATTTAAATATCAAATATAAAGATAATTATATACTCAGATTAATACACCATCATAATCTTGCATCATGAAATTATTGACTTATCAGCGCACTCTGCCGCCATAGGTAAGGACATATTCAATAAAGAATTGCTGAGTGATCGATTAGCTTGCGATATAAGTCGCCCGCTAAATCGGGTGGCTTAGCGGGCCCCGTTATCACTTTGAGTTTGATTTTGCGCATGTGCAGAGGCTGAAACGTTTAGCCGATTGCTATACGTTATCCTGGACAAAATGTCCCTCTATTTGCCGAGATAGTTGTATGGAGCGTTGCGCCTTGTTCGCGCATGTGCATAGCGAACGACGAACTTACACAAGTTTGATTGATTGATTGATTGATTTTTTCGTGTTTCCGGGCGCGTCAACTGATTTGGTCATTAGTCCCGTTAGTGTAGTGCATGTTTTTTTCTCGGGAGATGGCGGTGATTTTCCCCCGCTGGATAGCGAGATCCGGCGCCGACCTACCGTCGGCTAGTGGGGTTTCCCCCTAACCAGGACTCTCCCACCAGCTGGGCACCGCCCCACTGGTCCGTCTCGTTTTCATTTGAATGACCCTCGTACCCATATACTCATAGTACTTACACTTGGGTTTAGTAACGTAGCGCGTGAGGGGCGTGTCTTCACCCGCCACGGAAAATCGCATGGCCTTTTGCGTCTTTATCCAGATATGCCAGATATGCCAGATACCGCATGATCACGACCGTATCAAGCAGTGCTGCAGATCAAGCAACATCTAGCGGCACGACCGAGAAAGACGCGAAAAGCTGTGCCATATTCCATTGTGAAAACAAGCCCCTCATGCGCCACGTTACGAAAACCCATGTATAGCCTACGTCCGCATGCGCGAAATGACTCTGCCATCGTAAAGCCGCTGGGCGCGTACGTGCGCTCGCTAAAACTCCGGAAATCGTTTGTGAGAACGAATCGTGTGGATTCGTTCCTGAAGTTTTGCCGCCTTTTCTACCACCCCCTGCGTTCCCGCTAGGGATCCGACATCGATGTCTCCAAAACATCGATGTTTCTGTAAAAAGGTTTTACAGAAACATCAATGTATTGAAGTCCATGTTTTTTAACAGCGGTGTTTTGTGTTTGATGTTTTTACGTTTTCAATGTTTTCTTTGTAAATGAAAAAAAAAACAATCCCAATTTTTTGAGTGTTAAAATATTAAAAAAATAACACCTGTTGCCACTGTCAGGTTTTCTGTTGGAACTAAACGAAGGCTGTTTGTTTAGTTGTTAGCTTCATTGAGCTGAATATTTCTCGCCCGAGACCCATAGCGCTCAGGCTTAATTTTGTATATTTTTCTCATGTTTCGTCTTCAGTTAAATCTTAATTATAAATTAATAAACACGGCTATTGGCAAATTAAATTTTGTTTTCGTAAGAATGTATTGAAATGGATTACTAAACCGGCTTTAAAACATCGATGATTAAAAAAATCGATGGTTTTTGGTCGTCGTATTTTTAACATGGATGTTTTAATTTTGAACATCGATGTTTGGTAACATCGATGTTTTGTTATCGATATCGCACTACTAGTTCCCGCTTTAGGGCGAGGGGCTCCTGCACATCGCTTCAGACACAAGTTTGCGCCACAATATCAGCGGGAATTTTAAATGCCGCCGATAACGAAACGATCATTGCCCCGTTAGAAGTCAGTGAAACAGATATACGATGCAGATTTTAATATTGCAACATTTATTGCAAT
Source organism: Teleogryllus occipitalis (assembly GCA_011170035.1). Taxonomy (NCBI): domain Eukaryota; kingdom Metazoa; phylum Arthropoda; class Insecta; order Orthoptera; family Gryllidae; genus Teleogryllus; species Teleogryllus occipitalis. The sequence continues at coordinate 73,233 of BLKR01000683.1, read as the reverse complement.
TATACCGTCATTGTGTAACTTTTACGAAGAAAGTTGTCACTTTCTACTACTTTGAAAATGTTTCTCTACAGTTCTTGACTCTCCATGCAACCCGGCGGTCTGTGACTGGTCTGGCTTTTCAAAGGATGGTCACGTGGTTCGTGATGCTAACTGGTGCTGCGTAGAACGAGTATAGTTCTATTTATTTAGAGCTTCATTTGATGTCGTTATGGTAACGTCCAACCTCCCGATTGGGTGACACCGTAACAGCTTATTTACGTTATCTGGACCTGTACTGTGATTTTTAGAACGCTGCCTGTGACATTTCATCAGCTGTTACTGTGCCATCCTATCGGGACTTAACACGTCACTACATTGACGTCACTACGGTGGCGTTCAACCTTCCGATTGGATGACACCGTACCAGCATACTACCCAGGCAGCTATGTATAAATCACTGTGTATGATTAAACCCAAGTAAAAAATCGGTGCGCCGGAATAGCCACTCCGGGAGGTCCTAGGTTCGAGCCCCAACAGTGGCGAGATTTTCGACGCTAGCTTATCAGATTGATCGAATTCAGTCGCTGTTTTCTGGAGGATAATTCTAGAGGCCGGCTGCTGTGATCGGTAGCTTTTCGTGGTTTCTCCGATCACCTTCAGGCGAATGCCGAAGCAGTACCCTAACAAACGGGCCACGAACCGCGCGCGATCTTTCCTTCCTCTTCCCTGTCATATCCTCTCCCCTTACACACACACACTTACCCTAACATGCAATACACTACCACACATGCCGGGAGACCGGTCGGAAGCTTGGAGCTTATCCCGGCTGGGGCGGTGCCCCGTTGGTGGGAGATACGTGGTTGGGGAAAACCCCTCTAGCTGACGGTAGGTCGGCGCCGGATCTCGCCATCCTGCTGTGAAAGAACACCGCCACCTCCCGAGGAAAAGCATGCACTACACTTACGGGACTAATGACCTCGGTAGTTGACGTGGCTGGAATCAGTAACAACCAACCAAGTAGTATCCCCTCCCCTCATGGTTCCCGCGTTCGCGGTGGCGCACCTACCTGCGAGCGTGACGGTGATCTTGTGGGCGTGCGCCGAGGCGGCGGGCCGCGCGCCGAAGTGCATGGGCGCGCGAGCGCTCTGAGCGTGGCGACGCACGCTCAGCTCCGCCGCCCACGGCCCGGGCCCGTCCTGCGTCGCCAGCACCGAGTAGTGCGACGCCAGGTGCGAGCACTGCTGCGCCGCCGCCGCTGCCAGCGCCAGCGCCAGCGCCAGCGCACACGCCGCCGCCCGCGCAGACATCGTGCGCCGATGTGCGGGGCTCGGCCAGCGAGGGCGTCGCCGCCGCCGCCGCCGCCGCCGCCGCTGTCGTTGCTTGCCGCGGGCAACGGTCACTCTGATAACCCCGGCGCCGCTTTACGCGCTCGCGCCTCAGGCGAGAGAATATCTACTCCCGCTCTGTATTTTTGTGGTGCAAACAAACACACATACACAAACACACACAGTTACACTCACTCTCCCTCTCTCTCACAGTCACAGTCACAGTTAGTCACAGTCACAGTCACAGTCACACTCTCAGTCACACTCTCAGTCACACTCTCAGTCACACTCTCAGTCACACTCTCAGTCACACTCTCAGTCACACTCTCAGTCACACTCCCAGTCACACTCAGTCACACACTCATACTCACACACACAGTCATACTCAATTACACTTACTCTCCCACTCTCTCGCACTCACTCACTCTTTTGAACTCTCTCGCACTCTCCGGCATTCACTCGCTCACATTCTCTCACTCATTCGTACTCTCTCTCGCTCTCACTCTCGCTCACACACATTCACACACACACACACACACACACATACAAATACATACAAATAGACGTTCTTTTTCCTCTCTCTTTCTCTCTTTTCTCCCTGTCTAACAAAATTATTTTGTACAAGTTGTTTAATGAGTATTTATTGTTTGCGGACTTCTTAACTGGTACAGTTATTCGGTCATTACTCCCGTAAGAGCCTTCTCCGATTTAATTATAGTGGCTTCTGACGATCGATCAGCTGGGAGAGGTTATGCAATCGAGAGCTTCAGAGCCAAAAATTAAGGCTTAACGAATTTCCAGAATGGATACTCCTCCTAGCTGATCAGAAGTCACTATATTTAAAATCGGAATATGGTCCATGTTACAGTCCGATGACCGTCCTCCGTTGCAACTGGAGTTTCGGCGGCGACCTAGTCGTCGATTTGCAGGGTTTTTCCTCTCCAGGAAAATCCCTCAGCGGAGCACCGTCCGAGCCAGACAAGTTCTAAGCTCCTGATAGCTCTTCCATGCAGTGAGGTAGTGAAGTGGATGTAAGTGAAAGTGTATGTAAAGGGAGTAGAGATGGGCTTAAACAGCTTTTCTTCAATGACAGTTATCGAAGGTTGACTAGTAATAACGGTTATTTATAACAGGTGAAAAATTGAACGTCCACATGATTAGACACCTAACATTGCCGCCTGCTAAAGGTTGAACCAGTTGTGGCGACTGCTTATAGTTAAGCCAGGCAAAACGAATAACGTGCAACTGAATGGTCGTGCAGCTATCTCACGGTGCTTACTTGCACTACTTCCGCAAACATGTTTGGACAGAGAAACAAATGATATAAATGAAAACAGACTGATAAGGAAGGACAGTTTGATATGAGTAGCAAATGTGTATAGAATACGGTGTAAGAAATATATCTTACAGCGTTATATAGAATAATACTTAAATGTCAGTGATTTCTGATTCGGGTTCAAATTGCAAATATTCTTTCGTTGATAAATTGTGTTTGGGGAAGTGAAGAGTGCCAAATATAATGACACGGGATACTGTGTGATTTTGCTTACCCAGAGCTAAGCCGGTAGTGGCTGTTTGGTCATCTAATAATAATTTTTTACTATTCATTTATCATATAATGAGTTATATCACCGTAAATCACACTATTTTATTGAACTTTGGCAAATATTAGTGAATCTCATATAAGCAGCTATAAGAAGTAATAACAAACCTATTGGACAGATTTAGTGTATGGGACAAACTTTTGACTGTAATGTGTAAAATAACATTAAAATATTGTGGTGCAAATGGAAATAAGTACCAATGGAAACAAGTTTTATGAAACTAGGAAGCGAACATCTCTAGTTTTCTAATGTTGCTAATCTCGCTTTGTTGATACTTTAATTAATCATTCAACTATTTATGGTTAAAGAATTGGGAAGAGATTCTGGGACTCAATAAACCAGGAACAGATTTTACTCTTCCCCTATATATCACATAGTACAGATTTTACTGTTCATTGACAAAAATTAATCAAAGTAAAGTAAATCAAGGTTAAAAAAGATGGCATCTTGTAAAATACTTCTGAAGAAACCATTTGCGTCCCATCTGTGCCCACCTGTCCCTCATTTTCCACCCAGTTATTTCCCTAGGTGTCCCTCTGTGACCCTCATTTTCCCACCTACTCCCATCTGTCCTCCCAAAGTCGGGTCCCCGCAGAACTCGCTTTTCTCCACAAAACGTGAGACCCTGGGATACAAAAACCTGGTTTTGAAGGCCCTTCAGGGGCCATGCGCGATTGTAATATGTTGGAGTAAACTGTTTTAATGACACAATCTGAAAGTTTATTCCTTCGTCTTCAATCTCTTGGATGCAGGTCTAGGGTGTAATTCTTTACTCAGGTGCAGTACTATTGGGTTTTGTGTCTATGATTTCTTATAAATTGTCAAAAACTATTACTTATACTTAGCATATTACATATAGAGAGGATATTGTAACTTTTTCTTAAGTGTGAACAGATTATGAATGTATTGTATATTAGAAGCATATCAATGAAAACTTGTGAAAGACAGGAAAAGGGAGTTAAGTAACAAAAAAGAAGAAGAAAACTGTTCTGTAGGCCAAGACTCCATAGTAATTGGTTTTAGGTTTACCTGAGACAAGAAATTATGTATACAGAAAGAAATATATCTTTAAATTATAAATTTGTAACGTTCAATCATCACTGATGCTACAATAGTACATTATGAAACGAAAATGTAATGGTGGGTTTTAATACACACGTGTAATATTACGATACGAGCGCGGTACGAGCGAGTACCCATTACATCGAGTTTCATACGGTACTTTTTCAACTTTTATAACTTAAACTTTTACATTCAATCGTTTCGTGGCAGTTGACATGTACTAGGATTTAGCCAAGACCATCTACCCTACTCTATTTTTGCCCCAACAAAATAATAAAACCAATATCATTTCTACCTAGAATTATAACTATAATACTTGTTTGTGAATATAAGTTCTCCTTCTAATTCAGTACACAATTCTCGTCGCCCTCACAATATTGTCGGAACTATGGATTAAACGAGTTCAAATCGAGTGCAACCCGTGATAAATTTTATTGAAATTTAGTTACTGCATGTGAATTTTATTAAGAATTGTTACAAAAACTGGTTCATAAATTTTGGAATCACTTATAACTTAGGTACCTTTTGCAATTTGTTTAGTTATCTATGAATGCGAATTTTCATTCTTCCTAACTCCTAAATACTTCCGAAAGTTCTGATTTATCGCCATACGACGGTCGAACACTAGACATGTTGCTACACCATTGTCCTTATTCAGTAAGTACTTGAGTCATAAAAAATGTTCGCGTGACTACTTGTGAACAAATGTAGCGTGGAAACTATAGGGATTTTGAAGAAATGATATGGTGCATTGTAAGTGGTTAATTGCTGTAAGGAACTAATACAATTTCGAAGATTCCTTTCCGCATTACCTTTTTAATGCTTATTTCATCAATAATATTTATAACTTATCTGATGGAAAATGTTTAAATACAATGAACACATTCATGCTTCTAATTGTTATCTTAATTTTAAGAAACTTGACAAAAATAAATATTGGTATTAATTTGCATCCACTTCCGCACTAATTCTGAACATATCCTTTTCCCAGCATTTTATTTTGTTTATTAATCTTATATTATATAAAATAACATTCTGTCGCAGAATTAGTATTCTATTTCTTACACGTTTTTGATGCACATGTGAATTCAAAGGAATGTTTTCAGTTCGGTATCACACTATCATCTTTTTTCGAGAAATCACTCAGCGATTACGAGTGGGTTAGTACGTCTGATTGCCAAACGAAGGAACGAACTAGAACAAGATGCTCGTGTTTAAAAACACACGATAACCTCTGCACAACTAATGTCAGTTTGACGTACATGTCTTTAGCTTCAAATATCTGTAGAGGGAAATAGTCACTTGTAAATGATTTCGGGGTAGAATATAAAGAGGGTTTAGTATGAAACACTGAATTATATTTATTTTTGATAAAATATTAAAACATTTTAAATTTAAATAATGATACGTTGTTGTCTATGCTTAACATAGATTGAAATACTTTCCATTGCGTATTCATAGAAGTCTGATTTATGAATTATCAAATTTTCTAGGAATTCGATTTTCATACAATAAATGAATCATTGCAGAACTTGACTTTCATCGGTAGAAGCTACTTAATAAACATCTTATAGAACTCGATTGCCTTCGAAATGATTATGCAATATAATGAATTTACATAAGGTCAGAATGTTTACTGTGCATAATCATACAAATATCCAAGAAATTTAAGTTCTTAATAATTTAAAAATTAATTTACATTTATTTATGAAATTTCACATTTTTTGATATGTTAGTCATTTACCTTTTTTCTTTGATGAAACTTGAATTAAGTACAAAAAAGTTTAATCAAAAATGAAAGAATGCTGTCTACAGCGGAATTAGATTATCCCTCGAGCAACTTTTCACACGGAGTCTGTTTGTTCGCATATGAACCCAGTCTTCAGAGCACATCCAACGCTGGCGAAGGAGAGGTCGTGGTTGACCACCACGCACGGATTGTTGTTCGGTTCCCCTTCGGCCCATCCTTGGTACTCGGAGTCTGATAGATCGTCTCCTGTAAAGAAAAACGCTTTCTTATTCACTGGTGCTAGTCATGATACAAGGACTTAGGGCCGTTTTCTTATAACCTGGACGAATTTTCGCCTGATACGCAGAGTATCACATGCCGTCAACTCAAAAATGTCACATTACCGAAACAATGGGTTGATAATGACGTACGGGGGTGAGAATTCCATGAGTAAAATGGGTGCTACAAGAGCACGTCCATTATCGCATTATTTCTAACATTTGAAATTTTCAAAACTTCAGAGAGTTCAACGTAAATAAGTTCGGAGCCATTCTTTAAGTATCTTTTGCGCTATCCCGAAAAAGTCTAAAAAGTTTTGAGACATTTTTGAGAAAAATTGGAAAAAGACGATAAGGCTTCATGCAAAGTCCCTCCTCTCCAAAAATCCGTTTCAACCTTGCAATGTCTCGAGTTCGTCCAGATCGAGTACGGAACTGGAGAAGTTAACGCACTGCCTTAGATGAGAAACCTATCCGGGTATGGAGATTTCAGGGAAAAATTGAAATAAAAAGATTTGCTCCATTAATTGCAAATTGTAATCAAATATTTACCCAAATCTCCATTATACATTCATTAAAAATCTACACCGAATACATGATGCCTGATAACGAAAAAAAAAATTTTTTCTCAACACATCAGTCCGTCCATCTAACTGTCAGCCCGCCCGCCCGTCCGACCGTCCGTCCGTCTGTTCGTCTGTTCGTCTGTTCGCCTGTTCGACTGTTCGTCTGTTCGTCTGTTCGTCTGTCCGTCTGTCCGTCTGTCCGTCTGTCCGTCTTCCGTTGAACCTTCCGTCTAATCGTGCGTTCGACCGTCCTTCTGTCCATCAGTCAGCCTCTTCGTCGTCCTTTTGTCCGTCCGTTCGTTTGTCCGTCCGTTCGTTTGTCCGTCCGTTCGTTTGTCCGTCCGTTCGTTTGTCCGTCCGTCCGTTCGTTTGTCCGTCCGTCCGTTCGTTTGTCCGTCCGTCCGTTCGTTTGTCCGTCCGTCCGTTCGTTTGTCCGTCCGTCCGTTCGTTTGTCCGTCCGTCCGTTCGTTTGTCTGTCCGTCCGTCCGTTCGTTTGTCCGTCCGTCCGTTCGTTTGTCCGTCCGTTGGTTTGTCCGTCCGTTCGTTTGTCCGTCCGTTGGTTTGTCCGTCCGTTCGTTTGTCCGTCCGTTCGTTTGTCCGTCCGTTCGTTTGTCCGTCCGTTCGTTTGCCCGTCCGTCCGTTCGTTTGTCCATCCGTTCGTTTGTTCGTCTGTTTGTCCGTTCTTTCATTTGCCCGTCCGTTCATTTGCCCGTCCATTTGTTTGTCCGTTCATTTATCCGTTCGTTTGTCCGTTCGTTTGTCCCTCCGTCCGTTCATTTGTCTCTGTCCGTCCGTCTGTCTTCCTGTCCATCTGTCCGTTCATCCTCTCATTCATCCGCCTTGTCCGTCTGCCTCCGAACTAGGGACTGATGTGACAGCAGTGCGAGAAAGTGCCGCTCTCTTATACTATTCCATTCTGTTGGGTGAAGGGGGTGGGGGCGTACCGAAGACGGTGAGGAAGCGGCTCTCCGCGAAGAGGCCGACGTGCAGCTGGCGGGGCAGGGGCTGCGTGGCGGCGAGGCTGGCCAGGTGGGCGCGCAGGGCGTCGGCGGCCTGCGGCGTCTCCAGCACGGCAAGATGACCGCCCGCGCGCTGGCAAGCCGCCTGCGCCTCCGCCCACGTCGCGTTCTCCGCCGCCCGCACCTGCAACCGTCGCACCCACACCTCCACGCTGCTTCCAGGAATGGCACACAGCGCTGCCGCTCAAGCGGAATGGTTGAGGGAGATTCAATTATTCAGATGAGGGAATCAATAATTCGTTTTTCATCTGGCGAGGAGTGTTCGGTTACATCTCAGATGAGCAACTCCTGCTCTCAAAACACGGCTACGGGGGAAAACAAGTTGAGGGATGGATTATGTGGTGCCATGCTTTCCCTAGTTAATTTCGTCCCTCTCTCTCACTCTCTCTGTCTCTCCCTCTCCCTCCCTTTCTCTCTCCCTCCCCCTCTCTTTCTCCCTCCCTCCAGCATATCAAAAGAAAAGAGATTAAAAAAAAAATAAAGTAGAGTTCAATAACATATTGGCATACGCAATAATTACTTTCAATTTGTCATGTTTTGTGTAAAAGTAAAAATAAATAATAACTTTACTTATTTCGATTATTATAACTCGTAAATAACTCAGAAATTAAACCAAAAAATGTCAGAAAATTATTTGAGATTGAAAACGTATTTTTTTAGGCATTTAATAAAAACCCTGTTTCTATGTTATTGCCTATTTGTAACATCTTTAGAGAATTAATCGATATGTTCACGTTTTTAATTAATTCCTCACGAAAATTGTAGTCTTTTCTCAGATTAACCTTCATTCTTACACGACAAATGAAAAAAATAAAATTACATTTTTATCGAGCACTTAGTGAGAACCTTTACACTCTCCGAACTGTTGGGTCATCTACGGGATTTGAAGATCGAGGGACCTAACTAGTGACTGTCCAAAAGAGTGAGTGGATCAGAAACTCTTTTACGTGACGCCAACGTTTTTATCGTGGACCTAATGAGATTGTTCTCGCTCTTTTATTGGACCACTCAATGGATTTGATGACCGAAGAACCAAAAGAACAGTCTATTAGACTATTAGACGTGATCGAAGAACTTTGCACGGACTAAATGAGATTCTTTTCATTCTCCGGACGATTGAATTTCCCTACGGAATTAATGATCGAAGAACCAAACCAAGAACCAAGTCGAATGAGAATGACTGGATTAGAAACTCGTTGCCATGGCGACAACGTAAATAGGTCTACTGAAGACATGTTGAGATTCCGCTCTGTTAAGGGTCTACAACAGCTTTTAAGGTTGAAACACCACACGAACAGATGAATGTTGATTAGTGATTCCGGTCCGTCAACGGCTAGGGCCATTATTCTCGAAAGTGTTGTGCATACTTTTATCTCGGGAGGTGGCGGTGATCTTCGCCCACTGGCTAGCGAGATCCGACGCCGACATACGCTGGCTTGCGGGAATTTTACCCAACCATGTATCTCCCACTAACGGAGAAACCGCCCCAGTCAGGAGAAGCTCGAAGCTCCCGAATGTCAGTGTGAGTGTGTGGCAGTAAGGGATGATAATAGAACAAGGAATAGGAAGGAAAGGTCGCACGAGGTCCATGGCCCATTTGTTAAAGAACTTCTCCGGAATTAACCTGTGTTGATCGGAGTACCCTGCCGCAAGAATTCTCCTCCACAACGCGGCTGAATTTGATCTAGGTACGTACATAGTCGAAAATACAGACCCTATCAATGATTGATTCAGTGATTTCGGGCATGCCAACTTCTACGGTCATTAGTGCCATAAGTGTCATGCATTTTACCTCGTGTTGTGATGGTGGTCTTCTCCTGCTGGATAGTGACATCCGGCGTCGAACCACCTCCCAGGTAGCGGAGTTTTCCTCAAGCAGGTATCAGCGTAGCAACGCCCCAGCCGAGACAAGCTCTAAACTCCCGAGACAAGCCCTAAGGTATGTGTAAGTAAGAGGTAGGATAGGACAAAGAAGGTGGACGAAAGATCGCACGCGGACCATGGCCCTTTTTTTCGGGTACTACTCCTGTAATCGCCTACTATTGATGTGAGAAACCACAGACCTGTGTGTAGCGCAGTGAATAAGTGAATGAGTATGAGTACAGGGAGAGGAGATGACAAAGATGAGGAAAGATCGCGCGCGGTCCGTGGCCCGTTTGTTAGGGTACTGCTCCTAAATTCGCCTGGTGTTGATGGGAGAAACCACGGAAAACTATCGATTAGAGCAGCCGGCCGTTATAATTCTCCTCCAGACAGCGACTGAATTCGACCTAGCTGACAAGCCAATGTCGAATATCCTGCCATTGTCGGGACTCGAACCTAGGACCTCCCGGTCAGACGCACAGCACGTGGCACCAGTTGATGCCCTGCGGCACCTCTGCGGGCGCGTCCGCGTACCTGGAAGGAGCCCGCGCCGGCGACGCGCGTGAAGGGCGCGCTGTCGGCGGAGGTGGGCGTGGCCGCGGTCGGAGCGGCGGTGGGGTGCGGGTGGCGGACGACGCGCCGCGCCCCGCGGGCCGCCTCCGCCGGCGCGCCGCCGTACTCGCACACGAAGCTGCGGCGCACGTTCCAGCTGCAGAAGGCGTCGTGCAGCTGCCCCGCGTGGTCCACGGCGCCGCAGATGTCCACGTGGCGCGGCTCGCCGGCCGCCCAGCGCTGGTACTGCAGCTCGCTCAGCGGCTCGCCTGCGCAACACGGGAAACACTCGCTACTCTGGCGCGCATTCATCCATTGACTGACATTGGTTGGTTGGTGAGTAATTTCGGGCGCGCCAACAGCGTAGGTCATTAATCCCGTAAGTGTAGTGCGTGTTTTCTCCTGGGGAGATGGCGGTGATCTTCCCCCGCTGGATGGCGAGATCCGGCGCCGATCTACCGTCAGCTAGTGGGGTTTCCCCTGACCAGGACTCTCCCACCAGCGGGCACCGCCCCAGGTGGGATAAGCTCTAAGCTCTCGATGTGTGTCCCGGAATATGTGGTAGTGTAGTGCGTGTTAGTGTGTGTGTGTGTAAGGGGAGAGGATAAGACAAGTTTGGTCATCCTCTAAAAAGTTATTGAGGTTTTGAAAGCTCAAAAAAAGATGCGAAAAATAACTCTGTTTTGCTAACGAGAACCAGTCAGTCTTCCGCATCCGTAAGCGCGATGGAGTGCGGTAGAGTGAGAAGTTTCAAACAGTTGTTCAGAGAATTCGCTAACCCTGGTGAAGACACCGCAAACCAGCCGCGATAGCCTACGGCTCCTCATGTTTCAACAGCGGGGAGAGGGGAGGATGCGTATCTGGACGCTCGTTAGGCACCGCAAAATATTGCGGTGAACAGTCCTTCTCTGGTCGTTCGTAACTTACGCTTCTCTCAAGTTTTTGTCAAAATGGAGTGTGTTAATGATTGAGAAGTTCGTGGTTTGTGTAATTGCCATATAGAACAATTATTAAGGATGGAATTTTGTAGTTTTGAAATTTCAGAAAAGCTGAAAATAAAAGACAACGGTTGACGTAGCTTCCATAAAGTGCGGAATTCATAAAATAATGTTCTAAATTCGCCACTGCTGACCGCTCATCCGGCCAGGCAGCCAGCGCCACGCACCGAAGACGGAGAAGAAGAGCGCGTCGGTGGCGAAGAAGCCTGCGTGCAGCGTTTTGGTGAGCGCGTGCGGCGCGTGCTGGCGCAGCAGGAAGGCGACGGCCTGGGCCTCCTGCGGCGTCTCCACCAGCAGCAGGTGCGCGCCCTCGGCCTCGCACGCCGCCTGCGCCTCGCGCCAGTTGAGGCGCCGCTCCTGCACCTTGTAGAAGCCCGGCGAGGGCGGCGCGCGCGCGTACCCCAGCTCCGGGGGCGGCGCCGCGCCGCGCCCGCCCGACGACGCGTCTGGCGGCGGCGTGCTTGCGATGTGGATCACGGGCGACGACCCTGCAAGGCAGAGCACAGAGGCGTTTGTTGGTGCAGCAAGCGTGGACTTAAGATAGGACAGGGTCCGCAATATTATTTAGACGCCCCTACGTCAAGTGTCTTGGGATGTGGATCACGGGCGACGACCCTGCAAGGCACAGCACAGATGCGCTTGTTGGTGCAGCAAGCATGGACTTAAGGTAGGACAGGGTCCGCAATATTATTTAGACGCTCCGATGTCAAGTGACTTGGGATGTGGATCACGGCGAGGATCCTGTAAGGCAGAGCACAGAGGCGTTTGTTGGTGCAGCAAGCGTGGACTTAAGGTAGGACAGGGTCCGCAATATTATTTAGACGCCCCAACGTCAAGTGTCGTGGGCCGCAGCGCTCACGGGCGACGACCCTTCAAGGCAGAGCACAGAGGCGTTTGTTGGTGCAGCAAGCGTGGACTTCAGGAAGGATAGGGTCCGCAATATTATTTAGACGCTCCGACGTCAAGTGACTTGGGAGGATCCTGCAAGGCAGAGCACAGAGGCGTTTGTTGGTGCAGCAAGCGTGGACTTAAGGTAGGATAGGGCCCGCAATATTATTTACACGCCCCGACGTCAAGTGTCTTGGGACGCAGCGCTCGTGTTGTGGATCACGGGCGACGACCCTGCAAGGCAGATCACAGAGGCGTTTGTTGGTGAAGTGGACTTAAGGCAGGACTGGATCCGCAATATTATTTAGACGCCTCGACGTCAATTGTCTTGGGATGTGGATCACGGGCGACGACCTTGCAAGGCACAGCACAGAGGCGTTTGTTGGAGCGGCAAGAGTGGACTTAAGGTAGGATAGGGCCCGCAATATTATTTACACGCCCCGACGTCAAGTGTCTTGGGATGTGGATCACGGGTGACGACCCTGCAAGGCAGAGGCGTTTGTTGGTGCAGCAAGCGTGGACTTAAGGTAGGATAGGGCCCGCAATATTTTTTAGACGCCTCGACGTCAATTGTCTTGGGAGGTGGATCACGGCGACGACCCTGCAAGGCAGAGCACAGAGGCGTTTGTTGGTGCAGCAAGCGTGGACTTAAGGTAGGATAGGGCCCGCAATATTTTTTAGACGCCTCGACGTCAATTGTCTTGGGATGTGGCTCACGGGCGACGACCCTGCAAGGCAGAGCACAGAGGCGTTTGTTGGTGCAGCAAGCGTGGACTTAAGGTGGGATAGGGGCCGCAATATTATTTACACGCCCCGACGTCAAGTGTCTTGGGATGTGGATCACGGGCGACGACCTTGCAAGGCACAGCACAGAGGCGTTTGTTGGTGCAGCAAGCGTGGACTTAAGGTGGGATAGGGACCGCAATATTATTTACACGCCCTGACGACAAGTGTCTTGGGAGGTTGATCACGGCGACGATCCTGCAAGGCAGAGAGCAGAGAACTACTCGTTTGTTGGTGCAGGAAGCATGGACTTAAGGCAGACGCTTAAACCAGAATTTTACATAATTCGAAATTAATGAAATATATTCATGTATCACACCAACTAAGGGCGACGAGAAAAATTGAATGAATGATTTGAAAAAAAAATTAATTATAATTTACTACTCAAAATGCCAATATTAATTCTACTTTTACTTTCCTCCACATTCTCTTTTCTACAATTTGCATTCTCAATGTATTGATGTATTTTTTTTCAAGCAATCCGAAAAGCTTCATTCAAATTTGCGCAACAATGCCGCAATCGATATTTGAGAAGATCATTGTTGTTGAACGTCGAGATGGTGGCGGTGATAAGATACAGCTGTTATTTAGTCGAAATTTTGTTTCCAAATTCACCTTTTAGAAATGATTCAAAACATATTTGATAATCCATATTCTTCGTCCCGGTTTTCTCTAGTGCCCTAAGAGAAACAGTGCTGACAATAGCATGATTTTTATAGCGTAACTCCTAGTCCGGGAGCCAGGACTTCCGTTTGCGATGAATTTCGCAGCAGTTTTTTTTTTGTAAATTACTCCTCAAAATGCCTCCAGAGAACTTTTTTTATACAAAAATTAGGCCGATAAGGGCCAAACTGTTTCTTACCGTCTTGAAGAACAGAGATTTTACTTTCATTTAAAGTATTTTGAGGGGGTACTTCACCGTAGTGGATCTAACGAACATACTACCTTAAAGTTTTATTTTCCAACGCTTCGTTTGAGGTGGTGTCAACGTATAAAATGGCAGTAATAAATTATATATTACAAAACGTAGAATATTAGTAATTTAATTAGTTTATTATTATCAGAGTTATCTATAAACTCTGGCCGATTTACATCCTCGTTTGCCGATGTCGGAGGTTTAGCGACGCGCGCCGGAGGATTAGATCTCCGTAGATCTAGGTAGGGTTTGATCTAACGTAGGTTGATCTGCTAGATCTACCCCTACTAGATCCGATTTACATCCTTCGTTTTGCCGATTACGGAGGTTTAGCGACGCGCAAATGCGCTGAGCGGTTAGACCAGCTTTACGCGCTTCCTTTTGACGACGTCGGAGGTTTAGCGCAAACGTCCGCTTGCCTAGAGCGGCTTTTGAGGTGGCAGAACCGCTCCGGTCATGCGCGCATTCGCTAGTACTCCGACATCGCTCACCCAAAGGAAGCGTGTAAAAGCAGAAACAGACAGCACGCGACGTGACGTGTCGGGCTCAGCAAGCGGCAACGGTGCAAACAAAACGCGACGCGACGGCAGGCGGCGCGAACAGTTGGGGAAATAGCACTGTCGAAACCACACGTGTTATTTCTTTGTGAGAATTCGAATTTGAATCGGAAAACTTTACGGTGTAAACGAAAATAAGCGGTTGAATGAGTGAAGTGTTGTCAATGAGACACGAGAATGGAGAATGTAAGAATGTATGAGCCACGGTGGAATACTTTTCTGTTTCCTAATTGAATCCATTGCCACATCTTTTAACACTTCTCCTCTCTTCTCGTCCAATAACACTTCTATTAAGATGTTTGTGCTTTGACTGCCATGGCAGTGGTTAAGAAAGTATTACATTTATTAGCAGTTCCCCATCCATTGTACGGGTCAAGTGCTGGGAGGTGACTGTGGTTGATCGCGTATATTTTCACAAATTCTCACAAAAATAAAATAAAAAAAACAACAAAAAACTGCGTACTTCTAATCTCACCATGCCGTGTCGTTTATTGTGTGAGTATCCTAGTCGCTACACGTGATTTTGTTCTGACACCGACGCGTCGCGACCTGCCTGATTCCGCAAAAGCTCTGGATTCTGAGGAAAAACAACCTCGGTCGACCGGCTCTCTGCCTAGCAGTAACGCTTCGCCTCGCAAAATCTTCCTGTTTTCTACAACCAGTTACTTCCGGTCGGGCGCGACGACTGACCACGGTCTCTCCCTTCATTGCGCAGGCTACTGCCAGCATGATCCCTTACCTGGGGTAACCTTTTCTTGTTTGATTGAACGCGTCAGAGAATGTTTTACAAATTCCGCCATTCATGGGTGAGAGCTCCTTGGCAATGTTTATTAAATAAAATACATACTCTCCTCGGAGAATTTCTGCGGCTGTTCTATACTAGCTCCTGAGCGTGAATACATAAACTCTACTGAATTATTATGGAATATTAATTTCCTGATTCATTATTTTAGTTCCTTCCCTCAAAAGTTATTTAAAATTAAAGTTACAAAGCGAAACTTCACCAATCGTTTATTTTCTGAAATATATGTGTAATTGTTATGCAACGTACATTCCGATTCATATTTACAAAATAATATTTTTTTGTCAAAGTCTGGGGATAATATTTTTTGTTCAGTAATGTCTACTATGTTTATGCTCTCTTCCTAATTTCTTCTTCTTCTGCTGCTGCATGGTTGCAACTCTATTTTCGCACGGCTAAGTTTATGGGTTAGTAGTTATTTGGTGAATATGAACGGCGAACGTGATGTGACGGATAGCTTAGTGGGTAAAAAAGACTACTGGATGTCCAGAAGCAATTGCAAATGTTACTAGCGCTACGCTACCGACGGCACCCGCAAGCGAACGACGACGACCGACGACCGACCGACGACGACCGACGATGACCGACGGCGCCCGACGGTACCCGACGGCGTCCGACGGCGCCCGATGACACCCGACGACGACCGACGACGACCGACGACGACAAACGACGACAAACGACGACCGACTGCAACCGACAAGGACCGACCGCAAATGACAGCTGATCGCCGCTCGACCAGTGTTTTTCGAGAATGACAAAAGCAGTGGCGGTCGGTTTCATTTGTCTTCGCTCTATTTTTCTACCCTGCATCGTCCTTCTAATCGTTTTGTTGACGGCGCGCGCGGCGGGGCGCTTACCTCGCAGCTCGACCGTCATGGCGACGGTGCGCACGTCGCCGCAGAGGGCTGCCTCGGGGCGCACGTCGAGGCGCAGGGCGTCGGCGCGGGGCTGCTGCAGGCGCGCGTCCTTGTGCAGGTCCAGGGTGGCGCTCCAGTGGCCCGACGCGTTCAGCCCGGCCACGAGCGAGTGGAAGGCGGCGCCGTCGGAGCACAGCCCCGTGGCCGCGGCCGCCTCCGGTCCCGCCCACGCCACCACGCACGCCACGGCACACGCCCACGCAGGGAACCAGCGCTCGCGGGGCGCCATCGCTGCAGATGCGTCCGCTCGCGCGCCGGCTGCTGCGAGCACTGCGCGCGGCGCGGCCCAGGCGGCGGCGGCAGCGGCGGCGATGGTGGTGGTGGTGGTGGTGGTGGTGGTGGTGGTGGTGGTGGTGGTAGATGTGGTGGTGGTGGTAGATGTGGTGGTGGTGGTAGATGTGGTGGTGGAGGTGAGGAGTAAAGGAGGAGGCGGCGGCGGGTAGTGGTGGGGGTAGAGGAGGTGGAAGTGCTTGTGGTGGAGGAGTTGGTGGTAGATGTGGCGGTGGAGGTGAAGAGTAGAAAAGGAGGTGGTGGTGGTGGGGAGGGGGGTAGAGGAGGTGGAAGTGGTTGTGGTGGAGGTGATGGTGGTGGTAGAGGAGGAGGCGCTGATGTTGGTAGTGTCGGTGGTACAAGTAATGGTCGGTGTAGTGAAGGTAGTGATGGAGGAGGTTGTAGTGGTGGTGATGGTGGGGTGGTAGTAGTGATGGTGGGTATGAAGGAGGAAGTGGTGGTGGTGGTTGAGTTGAAAAGGTGGCTAAACGAGCGACGATGTCGGGAAAGTCGATCGCAGAGGCAACGTCGCAGTGGTGGTGGTGGCGGCAAACGGGGGGAGCGGGGGCGGGAGAGGTGACGGGGCGGGGCGGGGCGGGCGTGTGTGGGGAACGGGGGCGGGAGCTGCGTTGACGGCTGGGGTCAGCGCAGATGGACTGTGACCCTCTTCCCAGATAACCCTGTTGTGTTGGCCACTGACATCGTTCAGCAAGATTACATGTGGTTGGGAGCATAGCGCTCAGCGTAACGTAGCAAACTCCACCATATGAATTTCCTTGTCTTCTTCCCTATGCGGCCGTTAATAAACACGTTTTCTCTGCTCTACTCCCATGCCTGTGCATCCCCGCTGCCGTCGGCTCTTATGTTCTCGCTCGGACGTCGCTGAGTAAATGCGGAAAAAACCCTCCCCTCAAAATTTTGAAATACCCGATTAGTTTTATTCTAATTTCATTTTTACTGTCAATTAAACTAAATCATTCAATCAATGTGCGCCGGCACACGCGTATGATAGCGTTGCCAATATTAACGAGACTCTAGCTTTCTTCGAAAACTGAAAATGTCTTGAGAAAAAACATGACACATTTGATTTATTTTCGTCAATTATTCTAATTCACTTTTTTCGATATTCTAGTTTTACTTTCGTCATTTATTTTAAATTGATTGTTATTGTTAACAAAACTAAATCATCAGATCAATGTGCTTCGGCACACTCATATGATGGCACTGTCACGATTTCTTGAGCTCCAGAATCATCATATGTGGTAGATGATTTTTTCTCAAGATATATCTATTCGTGTAAAAAAGTGTAGTGTTATATTAAAAAAAGCAAGTTAGTTCAATATCTTCAAAATTAAAATTGCTGTCGAAAAAAAAAGCGAATCGGTATAACTGAGAGACCCTAAGGTGTGGATCGTTTAGTTCAAAATTCCATCTCAATATCTAGAAATAGGAAATATTAGAGATGTACTTTTTATTGACTAACCCTGAATTTTCATCTATTGAAAACAAACTGTTTTTTACAATAACTTCACTAAAACTAATGGGGATGAAACAGCACATAAATTTTGCTTGCACTTTCACGCAAAATTACGTGAAAAGTACTCAAATTTACGAAAAATTGTACATGACCTTACTTTTAAATCTATTTTTAAGACACAGATTTTATGAAGGGAAAATCTCTATCTTCGTAATTCGTGTTGTAGAGACTCCGAAAAAAAATTGAATTTTTGTAATTTTCGAAAAATCAGAGTTTCCAACGAACATGAGAGCTGCACCATTATCTTAAACGTCTTTCACACTATCCAACAACAAAATCGATGGATCTATTTTTTTGAAATGTTCCTGGGGCATCATGTAAAGTACCCCTCAAAATTATAATATCGGTTTCAAGTTCAAGGATGGCTACATCAGTTAATTCGATTAGGGAAAATCAATTTTGGAGAAAATCGGTTGTTTAAAGACGGCCAGATGGACGGAGACAGACGTTTTGCCGTCATTCGATTTTTTGGTGACAAGGACCCACAAAACATGGAATCTTGCTACATAACTTGTTATATGTTTTTTTTCTAAATTTAGCAACTATATTTATCCACTTTTTCGTTATCAGAGTCCTGTAATAAGAGTAATACTTTCTTAATAACTCAATCTACAAACATTTAACACAATAATTTACAATAAAAACTAAACTTGTCAAATTCACAACTCAAATCCCCTACTACCCTACATAGGTCCGTTGCCCATGAATTCTCACCTTCAAGATCTTGTTTTTCTTTCTTCCGGGATTCGAAAAACTAAATACAATATCCGCAAGAAACCACATTGTATCCCTTCACCGCTGACTGCCCAAGTCATATGCATGGTTCTCCGCAGTACTGGCGTTTAAATCCCTACCTTCTACGAAATTTTATATTCCGGAGATGACTATGTGTAATGTTACCGCGGGAATATGATAATAACGAAACAAACGTGCGAAAAATATCCTAATATTTTTTAAAGATAAAAGCAGCAATTTAATGCCCTTTTAATGTCGATGTCGTTATCTTTAGCCTTATCCTCCCTCTACCAGTCCGGATATCCACGCCGTCCAGCACTGTCCCTGTTGGTTCCGCGGGGGTCTCTGCGCCATTCTTATTGTTTTCGTTCGTGTGCTCTGAAAATGCTGTGCAAAAAAGATAAACCTCTTTCAAACTCGTCAACTCGGTTTGTCTATGGCTAATTTTCTATACGTGTTCGAAATTGAAATGTTACAATAATGAAGTCACAAGTAGCAACAAGTTTATGTTGCGAAATATTTACAAGCTTCCGTATCCAAATCTATACCAAACGCTCTGCCAATATATTGTTCATCCAGGTGAGAAAGACGTACCCAAAAACCAGTTACCAATATACCAGGAAATGTTGCAATTACATAGCACAAGACACAATTCCTTTCGAAGAATAACCAGGGCCCAATCCAGTTCACAATATTAATCCCCTGTAATTCGTTTCCTAATGCACTACGGTTTTCGCTCCCCATGTCTCACTGTTTGTCTCTGAGGTATCCGCTGACCCGTAAGTTCCCCGGGCGACGTCGTACCCGACTCGCCCCGAGACTGCTTCCTGGGGCTGGCCTGCCCCGAAACGCGCGCCTATTCAAGTGTTCCACACATACATTTCAGAAAGTTCAAATATCGGCCTCCATATGTGACATTTGTGATGGTTAGGTCGCTTAAAGGCAGGTTTCCTTATCTTCACTGCATAATGCAGTATTTTCTATCCTTATTGGTCTCAAATGATCAGCAGGATTTAAAGTGGACTTCCTCGATTTTATTCGAAAGGGTGAACACTACACACGTCAAAAATTCCACATTTACAATTACTCTCAATTCAAAATCTGCTCAATGAACTTTTCATATTTTCTTCCCCAAACACGTAAACATTCAATTCAACCTGAATTGAATTTCGGTAAAATATAATAATTGTCAGAATAATCATATTTGCGTCACTTTGGTGCAAATGAAGATAGCACATATACTACCCTTTTAATTACTTCCAGGTTTAGTGTGACAAAAATAATAATACTACCAACAAAAGTGGAAATAAGCAGCTTGAAATAAAAGCTTTCACTAAAAATCTTCCAGTTCAAACAGAGCTGTATAATCATCTGCAAGAATCTGGCTGGTATGGCAATTGTTCGCTTCCAGTCGAGCGTGTGACTGAAATGCCGCGTATTATGTGACGCTCTGATTAATTGCGACTTAATTGCTGTTTGCCCAACTTCGATTACCGTTTTCCAATTAACTGACAATCGACCGCGGGAAGACGGTAATTAATATTCCAGCCTGCAGAGTCTTGTCGGGCGAGCCCCGACCAAAGGCGAGCAAGAAAGTAATTTTCTCCCGGAATTTTACATCTTTGAAACCTATATAATTAAAGGATTCAGTGTGTCATTTCCGCTCATTATTTACATACCTTCAATTCTGCGAGATCGATGAATTCGCTCTGATTCATGCTAGTAAGATACATTATATGATGGAATGAACACATATTCATGAAAATGGATACAACATAATCAAAATCACCCTTTTCGATAGGTTTTAATATTTAAGGTGCGGAAAAGCAACCATTATTTTAGATTTTGCGCCTCGCCTTTTATCGCTGCCGATAGTCTCGATTTACCATCCAGACTACTCGTTTAGGGTAACTTCGTAGAAGAATATTCTCGAGTGGGGGCATTTATGCTCTAATCGATCTGCGATGACCTAAAATTCGATCTACCTCTCCAATTTTCATCTTCCTGTCCTCTCAGCCTGCGAGGGAGTTTTATGATGAGTAAAAACCATTTCAGTTCTAGGATGCCAAATATTGCAATTACACCAAATTGAATAACTTAATTTCATTGATTTTTAACGAATGAATAAGTCATACCCCAAACACGTAAACATTCAATTGAATTTCAGTAAAATATAATAATTGTCAGAATAATCATATTTGCGTCACTTTGGTGCAAATGAAGATGGTACATATACTACCCTTTTAATTACTTCCAGGTTTAGTGTGACAAAAATAATAATACTACCAACAAAAGTGGAAATAAGCAGCTTGAAATAAAATAAAAATGATTATTAAAATTACGAAAAGCTATTTTCAGCTTAATTTATACTTCCTATTTAAGAAATTAAAACTATTGTCGCCGTTTATTAGCCTAATATAGGAGTGTAAAGTAAAAGGTTTGGGGTCGAAAAATCCAAAGTATAGTGAAAAGAATACTAGAGGTGACGTCCTCTGATTGATCGTTGCGCTGAATTAAGCAATTCTAGATGCCACAACAAAAACCTGAAACGCGGGCCATAAACCTTCCATCCCCTATTTTGTTCTCACTCCTATCCCCAGATATTGGCGGAGATATTTGTTGATTTTCCGTCCTTGGCTTATTCTCCAATGCTAAAAGAATATCTCCGGCTATCTTTTTTATTTATTTTATTCACTAATCAGCACTGAGGCTTTACAGGTGATGGTTTCTGAGTAACAAAATACATATACGACATTAACTATAAATGTTATCATGATAGTTTCAGAGGAACAAAATACAAACATATACAAACATATACAATCATTTTCAGCTAGCTTACGAGTTCGTGATGCAGCTTAAGTTTGAATAATTAGGTTCCTTGTGTTACGAAGTAATTGTATCGGGGTGAGTTAATCAGAATGAAGACTAAATGATTCTGACTGATTAAAAATAGGGTTTGAACGTTTTCACAGTGTCCTTCTTTTTATTAAGACGTGGTTCTCAAAATGAAATATACCAATATTATATTCACTTCTGCGAAAGGATTATTCTTCTCAACAAAGACATATTACCTCTCCTACGGACTTTTGAGATGGCTATTTTAAGTGAGAACAAAATGTAAAGGTCGCTCGCTGGTGCCCCCTCACCAACAACCTTTTCCTGCATTTAATTCCATTGGAAGTTCACCAACAGAAAGGAAAAAACCGCCTGTTCAAATCATCGTTTTTCGTTTCTATAATTGGATTTGTTTCTTTTACTTTCCTCGTGCAATTTCCAGTCCAGATTTCGTTTGATTTCGCCTACGCAGAATCACTTCGAAGAAATGATTCGGATTATATTCTACTTCGCGAATCCTTTCAGAAACTTGCAACGTCTACCCCAATCAATTGTGACGGTCTATTCAGACGCGTTCAAAACAAATACCGAAACATTGAATTAGGACTAGAAACACATTAATTTCGTGTGTAAATAAAAACGAAAACATGTGAAAGTGCATGAGTGCAAGATGTTTTCTTTAATTGATTGATATTCTAAAGAACTGTGCCCAAAATAGACTGTGATAATGTCAATAAATAAAAACAGGATATATTTACAAATAATGACACGTCGAAACCATCAAATGTTTCGTAAATAAAAAGATTTACGTGATAATAAATTAATTTTACATATAAGGAATGAGACAGTGGAAGGTTCTCGCAAACGCGACAACGACTATTGATAATTTATTCAAATAAGAAAAGAAGTGATTGGAAAAGGGGTTACGAATATTATAAATATCTTGGAACATATTTAGGAATTTTTTTGGAAACGTTAAACGGCTATTAAAGACAATATAATATAAAAAAGACGAAAAAGAAACTGTCGTATTGTCAGAGAAGAGTTGTCTTTTGTATTAAACTACGCGGTATAGTAGAATCAAAAACTTCAGAGGCGACTGAGATTCCGTGGCGAGCGCATCGTGTGGGTTTGATTGCACGGATGTTTACTTATGAGATGATCTCGAGTTGCCGTAGTGGACGCATCGCGTGTTAGCTTCGAAGTTCCAAAATTTTATGAAGTTAATTTTGAAGATGTAATGATTCTTTTTTGAAATGTCGGGACGTGGATAGCAATGGCAGGCAATCGTCGTGCAGCGAAATTGGAAGTTTAAAAACATTATATTTTTGTTTTTCTATCATCAAAATTTATAGCAAGGCCAAGATTGTTACTTTGGTAGACCTTTGAGAAAAGACATGGCTATTTATTATTTTTAAATTATTCAAACTGGTAGAGTACACTCGAGTGAATGTTGGCAATAATTAATTATGTGAATGTTGAAAGAAAAGATGTATTGTAAATATTAGATTGTAGATCATTTTTCAACGGGTATTTTATGTGATTGTTTTTTCTTTTGTTATGTATGCATTTGTGTTTTGATGACATAAACGAGGTAGAATTCGCTTAATGTTATTGTCAAAAGAGTATAGAATAAACCAAGCCGATATTCTTATACGGTTTTATGACAGAATTCCTTGGAATTATTATTAGATAGCAACAACCTAAGTGATAGGGAATAATTAAAATATATACATCTTCTTGAAGCAATAGTAATATTATTCTCGATTTCCTGTATAGGATCTATTTCGCGAACTCACGATATATATATATATATATATATATATATATATATATATATATATATATATATATATATATATATTCCGAGTGTGCATTTGAACTCTCCGAAAGCAACTTTACATTATTAGTTAATATTATTATTATTAGTTAATATTATTATTATTATTATTATTATTATTATTATTATTATTATTACATAGCATCGTAGGCTTTCACGGCCGGAGTCAATATGAGTGAAAGTTTCCGGGCTAGTAGGCCGTGGTCCAGTTGGCATTGAAGAGCCAAACGTTTCGTCCACGTCTGCGGTGGACATCTTCAGTGGCGGCAGACTACCCCGACCTGTGTGTAGTGCAGTGAATAAGTGAATGTGTATGAGTATACAGGGAGAGGAGATGAAGAAAGATCGCGCGCAGTATGTGGCCCGTTTGTTAGGGTACTGCTCGGACTGTTGATCGGAGAAACCACGGGAAACTGCCGATCAGAGCAGCCGGCCGCTAGAATTCGATCTAGCTGAAAAGTTAGTATCGAAAATCCTGCCGCCGCCGTCAGAATTCGAACCTAGGACCTCCCGGCCAGAGGCGCCGCAGTGACATCAGTTGATACACTGAGCCATCGCTCCCGATATGAGGTCTTTTGAACGAGGAAACCGATACGTTTCTTAATGCGTATAATTACTGTAAAAGCTCATTCATTCATTCACTCAATCATTACTGTATAAGTCATATCATTACTGTAAAAGCGAATAAATGTACTATTCAAAAGCATCAAACACTTGATTCTCCCTAAAGAACTTCCAAGTAGGAAAACGCGAAAGCGCCTAGCTCAACAGCAAATTTTGTTTAGAAAGAGGGAGCGGTGACTACCAGGAATCAATTTATCTTTTAACTTTCTCGGCTGCCAGAGAACCATCCATCTTAAACACCTCCCCTTTTCTCAACGAACTCTTTTCGCAAGATGATATAAGGTGAGGGTATTACGAAAGTGAGAGAATTTTAATACAAGCAAAACACTCGCGTACAAATTGAAACGTAAATGCCTATTTATATTACATAAAAGCGTAAAATAAACGGTGCTGTAATCATAATCTGAATATTAATTTTTTAATATGATAAGAATATTTTTTATGTTTGAAGATACAATCAAGGAGGGGGTGCGAAGTGGTTATTTCGTAAAAATTGGGTTTTCTAGTAGAAAGACCGAGTTGAAGGAAAGAGCCAACGTGTTAGAACGAGGTCAGAAGGCGTGAAAGATAAGAAACGAGCTTTCATATGCAGAAGTGAAGGGTACCTTGTTCTTTTCTGTGGCTTAAGGCAATAGAATTCTGTCTACCCTGTGGAGCGAGATAGATAAAGTGTGGTGCATGGAAATCCTCACTGAGGTATACCCTCGTAGGCGACCTCACAGAAATTAATTCTTTCGCGATATTAGGTGTGCATGAAACAATTCTATCTTTTAAATTAATTCTTATTTATGCTCGAATATAAAAACAGTTTTCATCGGTTCATAAAAAAACACTATTGAAGAAAATATTAAGGCAACGCTCATGTATATATTATTGATTAGCTTTTGTACTTAAGTTTTCTTTAAAACTAATCCCAATAGATCTCTAGAGAATTCGTTAAATAGAAGCAGGCGTGCTAGCTTTCCGTGACGCGGTCTTGGGTTCCATTCCAGGTCGGGGCATATTACAATGTGCGCTTTCCTTGCAATGTCACAATATCTGTGTGACGATGAGATAGCCCACTTTTCAGGTTGAGAAGACCAGAATACGGCGTGGGAATGCTTTCGTGGTACCCACACATACCCCTTAACCCATGGCCGCAAGGTCGAGACGCCGCTGGCAGGCTTTGGCCCCGTAAGGAGCTGTTGTACACATAGAAAGACAGACCGAATGAAATGAAAAAAAACAACGAGGCTGTTGTACAATTGAAGAGATGATTCCCAATGTGACGTATCTTCATGAGAAACATTTTTTTAGGATGGGAATGTTTTCACTTTCAGCTTTATAGTTCAAAATAGTAGGATTCAACCGTTTTCCATTGATGGTTTGATTGATTGATTTTTTCCGATCGTGTCAACTAAGGTCATTGGTCCCGTAATTGAAGTGCATGTTTTTGTCGTGGGAAGTAGCGGTGATTTCCCGCCGACCTACGCGGCGGCGAGATTCGGCGCCGACCTACACGCCGGCATGCGGGGTTTTTCCTCTAACCAGGGGGCTCCCTCCAGTAGGCACCTCTCAAGCCGAGACAAGCTCTAAACTCTGGTCTCCAGTCGTGTAGTAGTGTAGTGCATGTAAGTGCAGGAGTAAGGTGATGATAGGAAGAGGAAGGAAAAATCGTACGCAGCCGATGCCCCGTTTGTTAGGGTTCTGCTCCGTCATTCTTCTGGTGTTGTTAGGGGAAATCATGAAAAACTACCGATCAGGGCAGCCAACCCCTAGAATTGGGGAGTCTCTATGCGGCAAATACAGTACAGCAATCAACGGCAGTATCGATTTTCTGCGCATGCGCAGTTCGAGTTTCGCATTACTTTTGTGCAATTGCGCATGCGCTGAAGATCGAAACTGCAGCGTTTGCTGTATGCTGTGGAGTGTAAAACTTCCCCAGGCTATGGCTGAATTCGACCCAGCTATCTCAGTAGTGCCAAAAATCCTGTCACCATCGGGACTCGAACCCTCGAACCTCCCAGACAAAGGCACTACAATGACATCAATTTGTGCCCAGAGCCACCTACGACCTGTGTCAGACGTTGCGATGCATTAAGGAACGCACGTCGTAAAATAATACCATATGTTGTGCGGAACGACCAATGCGCTCGTGTGCCGTTTTGCTCAAAATAGTGTTATTCTACGACGCGCGTTACTTGACGCGCGTTACTAGGCGCTCGTTACTAGACGCGCGTTAAGTGACGCGCGTTACATGACGCGCGTTACTTGACGCGCGTCAACGCAACGCTGGTTTGCAGGGGCCCTAAGCCGGTACCGTTTCCGAGAACTGTTTATCATAGGAGAAACTTAATTTTTGAACACGATAGTGTTCAGTAGAATGATGAAGCGTCTTAAGAAAATACTGAAACGTCAAACTAGAAAATAAACAGAAATTGAGATACGATTCTTTGTAAATAAGGTCTTCAATTCTTATAGCAGCATCTCTTTTCTCAAGGGATTCCGGGACAGCAACCTAAGCTCGTGATCTTTATTTTCTGTGAATCGTTTTTCCTCGTCGTCTTCTCGATCTTACCTTTCCCCGATAAAATGGGAAGACGGAGTGTGAAGGTGGAGGAAGGGGAGCTGATCGGCAGAGCAGATCAAGTGGTCTTAGCGACCAGAGGAGCTGAGCGTCAGGTTTCCGCGAGACGCCGGTTCGGAAACGAATGACTCCATCGGTGGGACACGAATCGATCTCTCTTGATTCACGCAAGACTTGCTCTATCCCCTTTGCGGGAAAAAAGTCTCGTCTTACTTCTGCTTGCTGAATTCTTTCGTACATTTCTCAAGTATACAGGCTATTTAAGCTAAAACAACAACAACTACAGTCTTGAAATAAATGTTGTTAATTCAATTCTTGTCTTGCTGAGATTCAAAATCGAAATATATAATTCTGGTGGTTATATGGAATCTATCAGCGTAATAGTGACCTTTTCCGGATTATGTGTTTAGAGAAAATGGCTAATATATTTTTACTTTTCAGAATATTAATTTCAGTTTTTTATAACTATTGTTGTTTCATAAAACATTACTCTGGTGGATTGTGAGCCAATTGGTCCTCAGCATAATAAACTATACAGAATATCCACTCTTGGAAATGTTCAGTCTTAAAGTTCACTTTATTAGAAGTCCAATACTGTCTAGTCAGTTATTTATGAGATGACCTTCAAATGATGGTGTATGTATGCCACCGAGTGCAGAAGTGATATATGCAGCATGCACCCGAAGAATTGACGAGGAATATGCCACTACTGCTAAACCTTTACAGAAATATTATTTGTGCTAAAAAAAGTTTTTGGGAATAACGTGGCAATTGTTATTAGAAACCTACTGAATCAGTTACACATACTATTGCAACGTTCTATATAATTAAAACAAATTCATATTACAAAAATATTAGCTTACGCCACTTTTTCACTGATAGGCACCTTATTTTCTACTATACAGCTGAAATATACAGGTGTCCCGCCAGCTGTGGGCCACTCCGTTACCTTGCAAATTATTTACGATAACTACATGTAGCTTTCACTGACCAATGGAGAATCATAGGACAAGCAATATGCTGTAGAAACATTGTTCAGAATATATTTAGTTAGGAACATTTCTAGGAAAGCTTCGGACCATTAGGGAAACTGAAATTAGGGAGTGGGAAAACAGCACTGGCTAGTACGAGCGGAGCCTAGACTGGAGAGAAATAAATAAATAAGTCAATAAGCTAACAATAATTAAGTTAATCAGTAAGTTATGTTAAGTTAGTTAGCAGTTAAGAAAATAGGTCATAAGACGTAGTCGATTGTTAAGAATAAGTACATAAATAAGTCAATAAAATAAAATAAAATGAAATTGTTAAAGTTACAAGCACATTAGGAAGCGAAGGGAAGTCGGAATCGGAAATGTAAGGGCACAGGCGTTGGTGCGGACGATCTTCTGTAGCGCTGTTTGTTTTCAGGAGCTGAGGAGGCCAAACACAGGAAGGAGAGAATGCGTGACGCCCGCGCCAAATAAATAAATAGTTTAAAAACAAAAATCTGATAGATTAGCATGTACTCGGCTTCTGACGGCAGCCTTTTCCCCCTTCAGGGTTTTTTTCCTCAGCCGTACCTTATGGTCTCTTTTCCTCGGCTTTGATGCGATGGAGAGACCGTTTGGGGTGAATATCAGAATTCGAAAGGTTAGAACGCGGTGGAATGTAGGTATTGTAAAGGTTTAAAGGCCTTCGACCTAGCCACATTGCATCAAGTTTTCTAATTTGTCTGTAATAATTACCTAATAAATAAATAAAAATATATTTAGTTTTTGAGAAATTTATTTGTCTTTCATTTTTGAAATGGAAGTATACATTTTTCTCAATAGCAATGGATAGATCAGAAAGAAAGGAATACAATGATGTTTCATAAGTTACTTTTTTAATAGCAATTTGAGTATAAAACTATGCTTGTATGTAATTTTACATTAAACGCATATTATTTCCTGGATCAGCCATTGCAACAGTTGCCTTTGGGGAAGGTGGCCTTCGCGTCGCCGAGTCTTATGGGGAGAGGAAGACAGGAGTGGCAGTGTCTGATAAGAGGCATAACTACATCAGTCCATGGTCTTGTCACAACGGATACAGGAACAAACATCAATTTTAACGATTAGAATGAAATATTTTTTCCATTAATTCATCAGAATTGAACTTTTCTTCCACTGGTAGAAATTACAACGTATTAGGATGAATCAATAGAAAATCTTCCATTCTGATAAATATAACCTGACAAGCGGAGTATAAGACTGGCGATGAGGACAGTATTGCGCTTTGTTTTGCTTCGGAGAGAAAGAGACAGAGCTATTCGTATACTCCGTGCAACTGAAAACTGAAGCACTGATCTAAATCAAGGTCCGAAGACGTATACTACTCGCGCAACTTTTCTTGAACGATGACCTTGCTTCCCCTCACTTGAGCAATAAACAGTTGAAGGCAAAAGCTCGCAGCGAGCACTGATGACAACATTCCAAGCATTAAAACTTCGTTAGCGCGAAACAGAAGCTAGTCAAAGTTAGTTGCTTTCATAGTCGAAAACTTCTGTTCAAATTTATTGCCATTATCTAAAGAAATATGTCTGAGGTAGGTCCAGGACCTTCAAGGGAGTATCTAAAACTTATCTAATGTCCCTGCTGTTGCCTTCCCAGAACGCTACCGGGCCGCACAGTAGCAGGTTTGACGTTGATTTTCAGGAGGTTGTCATTACTGTAAATACTCTAGTGGCCGACTTTGTGACTAATACCCCCACTCCGCCCGCATTTCTTCAATCCATCGTTCAAGAAAAGTTGCGCGAGTAGTACATGGTCCCCTTGTAATGCAATCGTATGTTCAACAATACCCGTAACGGTCCATTTAAAACCACAGGGAAATAATATATAATGACGTATTAATATTGATAACGATACGAAGATTGGACGTATTTTGAGTCTCTAAGGTCCGAAGTAAAACTCGAATGTTTAAAATTTCAGGATATCAGAGGTATCAGCCGCAACTAGCAGGCAATATAAATTTAATGAAATGAACATTTTATAAAAGTGCAGAATTTTTAAGTTGGTATTCGGGTCGGAAAAGGTATTGTTTTGAATTCTGCATTTCGAAAATAAAGGGAAGGAATTGAACATTTTGGAAAATTTAGAAATTTTAAAATTATACAAAAATCCTAACTTAATATGTCTTAATGAACTATCACAATTAAAACCCAGCTCCATTATACATTTATTTATTCACTAGCTTTTCCACTCTTCTATTCCTCCCTCACCTTCCTTTAGTCTGTCTCCGTACCTCGTACGAACCACAAAATGGTGCCATCCTAGGACTTATCACTGTTTACTTTATGTGTTAAATGTATGTTACTTAATGACTCTATTTAGTAATTTAATGTTCATTCGGATTATGTATTTCCTTGTATGTCGTAGTTATGCATGTGCTAATTTGTCAATTCAATTTTAATATTGTAGAGCCACTGATGGGAAAAAATTCCCGAAACAAGTGTATGGCTACATTTTCTGCAAAGTAAATTTATATTGTCTACTAATTGTGGTTAATACCTCTTATAACCTGACATTTTAATCAAGGAGTACCACAAGATTTTTGCTGTCACTACAGCAATTAGAATGTGATTGACTTTTCATGATCACGTGATGACGACAGCTCAGTAACCTAGGGAACAGCGAATCAGAAGCTTCGGCATTTGCACATTGTTGTCATGTAAAATTAGGGAACAAATGTTACGAGAAAACAAATGTAACAAATCATTCGAACAAACTTGTTACCAGTTTCTCAACATTCCTTTAGTCTGTTTGTCTAGTTAGTGTTGAGAACACGTGGTAGAGCGCGCAGTATGCGGCGGCGTCGCCCCCCTTCCACTCCCAAATGTCAATCGCATTCTAATTTTATTCGTAGTATAAAAGTAACCACATATTACAGTCACGCTACACAACAAATTCTAGTACATGAGTTCATGGCATTATTCGATTTAATGAAAAAAAACAAGAATTCCTTCTTTCACTTCCAGATTTCCATAAAATAACTACGTAATGTATGTGTTTCAAATCGTTAAAGAGGGATCAAATTATTAAGCGCTCTCTGTGTGATTAACATAATGCTTCTAGGAAACATTATCTGAAGAAAAAGTAATTGGGCTTATTAAGTAGCATAACGTACTATGTGATGCAAACACGTTTTATTACTTTGTAATAGGAACATGAATGCACTTGACAATACCGCCTCGGCGCTAACACGCGACGCAGCTGTCGCTGTTGTTAAATCCCAGATTCACCGGTCTCTCTCCAGTCCCGCACTTTGCCTGGGTGGGTTATAATATTGGTGTTTGTTACTGTGTTTTAGTCAAGACCACGGATTGCTATAATCGCGCTAGTGCCACGCCTGCCAGGCTCTCGTCTCCCCTCGATGATAGGGAGGCCACCTTCCCGAAAGGCGTCTGCTGCAAAAGCCGCTTCAGGAAATTTTGTCGGTTTAATTTAAAATCACATGTCAGAAAATATTTTCTCTACGACTATAGCAGAATGTATTCATTTCTCCATGTTATCGGATGCAGTAATCATGCCAATTCCACAAGCCGTGCGAGAATATTATTCTAACACACCTGTCGACCAATCGCATTCGTCCTAGTTCATTACACAACGACTTAGGGTTCTCGCAGTCGCCTACAGAGGCGCTGCGTGCTCTTCCGCAACTATCGTAAGACAGATGAACCACGAAACAGTATGCGAGTTCATATAATTGTGGCCACTTTGTAAGGTTAAAACGCTCACATTGATTTATAATTATGGATTCTTCCAGCAGTAATAGTGATGAAGATTACGTAGACTGCACACCGCCAGAGATTGTGGAAGCTGCGAAAGCATCAACAAACAACTTGTTACCAGAAAAATCAAAAAAAAAAAAAGTATGATAAATCATACAATGATTTCATTGAGTGGCGAAATTCAAACGGAACCAATTCTTTTTCTGAGAACGTTGTATTGGCTTATTTTACAATGCTTGCTGAAAAATTTAAACCTTCTACTTTATACTATTTATATTTGTAATACTTGGTTTGTTTACTTGTTTGAAGTTAATGTTATAAAATATTTAATTAATGAAGTTAAAAGTAGAATGAATGTAACAATTTCAAAAAATAAAAAAAAAAGTTTCACACGTTATCATTTAGTATTTTTAAAACTTCAATATCAAAGTCGTAGAGAAAGTATAGTCTTCTACTTGCGTAGAATGGCTATTATTCACTTGTGGAAATTCCGACACTCGCTCCTACGTCGCTCGCGTCGGAAACATCCACTCGTGAATAAATACCATTTATACATTCTACGCTCGTTGCAGAATATACTATTAGGGCCAAAATATAAAATCAACAAATGAAATACCATTATATTCCTCCTTGCGATTTCTCCATTTCTAGTGAGAAAAATAAATATTTCCATTTAAAAAATCACAAATGAATAAATTTGTCTAAAACTGATAATATTCCGGACAATATCTCTGCAGCATATTGCTTGCCAAATGATTATCCATTTTTGAGAGAAAATTGCATGTATACATTATTGCAATACACACTTGCCCATTTTTTTCAAAGCCACTCAGTTCATTGACGTTTATGTGATATGCATCTTCATTTAAACTGTTCTAAAATAAGTTATTCCTTTTACCATAAAAGTCTCGAAAGATCCATGATAATAGTAAATTGGCCTCTTAACTTTTAAAATTAGGATACTCGTGTTAGTAAATGAGATGGCGTAATATTTTTAATAAAGATTCAATACACATGTATAAGCATTTTCATATTCCAAGGCCAATTGATACATCTTCAGACGAATGAGTTTCTTGTACCATACCCTGTCCAACAATGTGCTAGCAGATCAAGTTGAAATCCGACTCTTTCGGATTTGGGTCGTTAAATTACACAAATTGAAAATGCGTTTAGGAAAAACTTCGATAGTTAACTACGAAACTGGATCATTTATTGTAATATTTCACTAGCTATTTACAATCATTTAATGAGATCTTTTATGACTTAAGAGAAATCTTAAATTAGAAAGCTATAAAGATTAACGTAATATCTTTTACAATTAAAAAAATACGCTCTGTACAACTCTTATGCTCTAGTACAAATTTCCGTTAATTATGCAAATACCATTTCAGACCTTTAGTTACTTCTAGTTTAGTATTTACTGTATTCTAACACGGATTTATACATTAACGGGTTTATTGTACCTACCTCAGGAGCAACCTGACATTTGCCACATTTCAATTTTATGTAAGGTTTGAGGATTTAAAAGTAATTTTGGTTACATTAAATTGCATCATTTCACATTTTCGTTCGTTTTTGAGGGGGGTGGGGGTGGTTGGGATTACCGTGTGTTACAGTCTGTACAGAAAGGAATCTAGGATTATTCCAGTAATTGGAAGGAAGAAATAAAAACACGTTGATCAATTTTATCTTTTACGTGGTATCCACCCAATAATTGAAACAGTTTCACTTAAAATTTTATTTAATTAATTTTGATAGGTTAAATAGTTACTGTGACAAAGTATCAAGAAAATGGTACAGTAGCATTTTAAGTTTTCCAGCTTTGCAATTTTAGAAGTTTGAAGGCATCTTTCTTGAATTATCATGGATTTTTCTTTTACTTACATTTACTAAAAATAAATTTACTTTCTTTTTCTTTTATCAAAATTAATTCAATACATCGGACACGTCAATTTTACTTCCCGAGATGGAAGTTAGTTCCTTAATACTTAACCCTGCCACTGCACACTATTTTCGTTACATAAACTGCACGCTGGGGTCTCCTGGACCGAGGATTCTTATTGTTACAAACAATTCAGACATTTATGTTGATTCAATAATGTATACATTTCATTATCATTTAAGACAAAAGTTAGAAAAAATTTAATTGAAAAAGAAAAACTTGTATTTAACATTTAATCTTTCTTCAGATTTTAACAAAGACATTGAAATCACAACCATGCAGATGAAAAAATATTAATTTCTATTGTCACATCGGATTAGCATTACAGGAAGAATATTATCTCTATCTTATTTGTGTGCGGAACAATGTAACTACACAGTGGGTTCCAATAGAGTCTAGTTACACCGAGGAATTATCTTCTATTCTTGGCGAAGTATTTGCACCAATTGAGACTAACTTGCATGAAGGCAAGCTATGCAATTCAAATTTACGGATGCCTCTCTATCCGGTTGGATAGATCGCTATGTGGCTGCCGTTAGAAGTTCCCACTGTGTGAAGTGGGAATGTTCGGGTCAGTGCACTCAGTGCAGTTCTGGAGTAAATGTAGGACAATCGTAGCTAGCGAAGGTCTTACATTTGCACATTTTTTGAGTTCTCGTGGGTTATAAGTACGTATGATTAACTTCTTAAACCTTTTGTTATAAGAATTTTATAAAAATCTAAGAACTCTCTCTTACAATCTCAAAAATCAAATATTTAATTACTATTTATATAATCTTAACTACACTGATACGAGATCTTTACAGAATAGTACGATTAGACGAAACGCCTGCAGTCCACTGAAACAAAAAAAATCCCATTCAAGTAATCAGACAAGATCTTTTCACAGAAATTTTCCTCCAATATTAATTACTTTTACTCATCTTAAATATAAATGTTAAACCGTTAACAAATAGAAATATTAAGCGATTCTTCAGTTTCACGCTGATGAGTTATCTTGTTACCAGAGATTGGGGAAGCTCAGTCCGTCACCATTAGATTTACAGTTTTTGATCACTTTATTTAAAGAAATCAATGGTTGCGATTGAACGTAATGAAATCTGCGAACTTTTAGTGCTGCCACATTACTACACACATGGCACCATCTATGTAACAAATGAAATAGAAACATTAACGCTTATCGATAGGCGATGACACGTCTTTATATGTTCACAACCTTCGCCACAACCTGACACAGGCAGAAACACATTTCATTTGCACAGTTACTGCTGATCAGTGCCGGATCTAGACTATTTTGGGCCCGGGAGAAAACTTAGCCTTCTCCGTCGAAAAAAAAAATTAAAAGTTTTATCAAGGAACTTTTTAGGTATTTTACTTCAAACAAAATTTAAAATGTTTAAGCCAGAAAGAGTTTTTGGAAATATTGTAAATCATATTTTTAAGTAAAAGTATTTAGCGATCAAATAATGATCTTAACGG
Source organism: Teleogryllus occipitalis (assembly GCA_011170035.1). NCBI lineage: Eukaryota > Metazoa > Arthropoda > Insecta > Orthoptera > Gryllidae > Teleogryllus > Teleogryllus occipitalis. The sequence goes on along the minus strand of BLKR01000683.1, from coordinate 38,820 downwards.
TGATCTAAAGAAAAGCCCAAAAATTGTGTTTAGTTCAATAAAATCACTCATTACTGTAACGTCTTTCCAAATTCTAAATTATTTTTCAACTTTTTACTATTTTTTCCCCATTAGTCCCATCATCAGGACCCTTAACTTGCGGGGCCCCGGGCAATCGACCTGTCTGCCCTTGCTGCTAATGACCGCGATTGTGCGCTTATCGAGCGTCTTTATTTATTTATTTATTTTACGTCAAAAAACAGTTAAAAACTGCGTATGACGTGCTATGGGGAAAAGTGAATTGTGTGCACATTTTCAAAATTCTGTGATCCCTACACTAAGTCATATACTACTTAAATTTTGAATTTTGAAAGGGAGAAAAAAAAGAAAAAAAAAAACTCCCATGTAATAAAATCTATTTTCAAGGATAAATAAGCAATAAATTTTGGTTCTTATTACTTCCTGCCGCGACAACATGGAAACGATAATTTGAATAATTGTATTTCCCACTGAATTCTAGAAGACGTGCACAGAAAATGAAGTTTCATTTATGTCCAGAAGCAAAACAAGGGGCCATCTCAGCATTTGCTCAATGGATCAGGGAAACTGGACGAAAAACCTGATCGAGATGGATCTTCGTGCGAGTCAGACGAGCGGCAACCCTGAATCCTGCCGGTGATAAAGTAAACAAATCCTGGCAAACCGATTGCTTCAAAGCACGTCACATGACTACCACAGCACGTGCCGAGTGAACTGGCAGTGTCTCGTACACTGCCGGTATAGCGTGCGGCGTCTCCTGGACAAACTTGTCTTGAAGTTACGGAAGTCTACACTTCGAAAGTTTTGAAACCGTCTAATGTTCAAGTTATAAAATTGGTCTTCCACTTATTAAATTTTTATTGAAAGATTTTTGACAATGAGAGCGTTTTTTAAGTATGTTTCTTTGATGGGCAGGTTTATTGATCTGGGCTTTGCCTTTTTTCCCTGTTTACATGGGGATTCATTTCACCGTGAATACCAACTGACGTTTCTAAACATGGTGCGACCATTACTGTGTTAATAATACGTCACCGTGAAAAGACCGTTCAAATATTCTATCTTCACAGTTAATCAAAAGTATCTTTCAGATAATGAAAGCATATAGTGGCATTTTAACGAGACCTGTAGGTAACCATTCTATCAAATATTTCGTATACATCTGTAGGTTAACAAATCCTGTTTTAGTGATGGAAATTTTAGCATTATTAAAATATGAAAAAAACCTTCCTAAAGACACTTAATATTACAAAATTACTTTTAATCAAAATTTCCTCACTTTTGTTAAAAATTTGTTTAAGTGGTGGGAATGTTACCTTCAGATTTCTTATTTCACTTTCGAAAACTTTGGCAGCCTTGAAATTTACGATAATTCGATGATGCAGAAATTTAAAATTACAACTCACCATTAGTTCTCACAGAGCTATTTTCCTGATCAACGTCACGGGACGATAAAAACGGGAACAGGAGACCCCGTCTGTGCATCTTCGTAATCCTTTTCTTGTCGTTTCACCGGAGATTCCGTTCCAGGGCCGACCCCCGTCCATACCATGCAGGGAAGTCTCAGTGCAGCTCAAATGTTTGAGGTCATCGTTGGCGCCAGGAGGGGGAAAGACCTCTGCTTCTCCTATGCCCTTCAGAGTATGCAGCAGCCGTTTTCGCTCTCCAAATTTGGGCCTGGAACTTTGAACTTACTATGTTTAACATCCTCTGGTTTCACATCTTACCAACAACCGGAAATTTTAGGTTTATACCTTTTCACACTACCTTCCACTTAAAATCTTGACAAAAACGTTTTGCGCATCCAGTGAAGATTTTTTGAATTACTACCTTCGTAAATAAAAGAAGTAGCTTTATTCATAATAACTTATTAAAAAAGAACAAATTTATTCTTAGTTTATTGACTTAAATCATTGGAGGTTTGCGATTTACATTTACACTACTTCATTTTCGTATTACATCTTACATGCGCATGCAGATGCTACTCTTAGCCTACTACAAACACCATAATACTCTAACACCCGTTTAAAAACCCTTTTTATAAGATACTCTATGGACTAAATACTTTCTCTACATTCAGTGCAACAAAACTACTGACAAAACTACTTTAGTCTGCATTCTCATGCCATCGAGATTTGGGAGTATATTAGGGAATTGGGCGTTATCATCCGTTTGAATATATATCTGGAAATTTGAATCCTGTAAAGAAATCAAAGTTAATATTCCTGAAAGAAATAGAAACTTGGCATGTTAAATAGAAACTCATGATCTAAGAGGATGTTCCTAAGAACACTTTCTCCAATGAGCCTCCAAGTCGAACTAGTTTCAGAAATTCCTGTAAGAGAATGTTTGAAAATCAATTCAGGGCCTTGGCGCAGTAACAGAAGCCACAGCCATATTTGTTAAAGGGGTTTAATTGCTAGTATCTCTATTTTTATTCATTGTACGAGTTAATATTTTGATTTTTATTAATAGCAAGATACCACTAATGGCTCTTATTTTGGTGAAAGGTTGGCATATTACTATAAGGGTTGTTCACGTTTGGAGTAGTTTAGGCACTTCTAAGAATAACGAACATTTACGAACATTGGGGGTTATGTTACTGTGGCTGGTGTGACTTCTCTTGTTGCTACCCCAGGACTTAATCCTAATAGGCATTTATTTAAGTTTTTTCATTAAAAACAACACTATTGCATCTTAACTATTTGCTAGATCTTCGAAATATTACGGATTGCAAGTAGAGTCTTCACGGAAGCTCTTCATATTTTTCATTATCTTCTTTTCATGTTTTATTTCAGAAGGAAATCTTCAAGTGCTTCTGAATTTTTTGCAACTATTCTCATATTTGGGTGAGTATTTCTACATTGTCGGATATGACTTATTTGATCATTGTGCTCTTTGATAAAGATTCTTTTCGTCTTCTTACATGTGAAAAAATTGAAAATATATTTCTGAGAAATACAGCAAGAGCTTGTGCTCTCTTCAATTTAAACAATTTCAGAGAATATCATTTACGCCCATTGAAGTTTAAGATGTCTTAATTCCTTCGTACCTTTAGACTGAAATTAAGTTTCTAGACGTAACTTATTCCTTGTATTTCTCTGTTTCGTTATTTTGAAAATTCTTCGTCTTCATTTTTAACAGATATCCGAGATATGTTCAGAATATTTGCACAGATTCACAACAATCGTTATTCATATGTGGTGATGTTTGATTGGTAGAGCTGAAGGAAGGAGCTGTGGGAAAAAAATAGTTAAGTTCCTTGAAGATTAGTCGAACTAATTTTACATAGATTCGTTCCATATCCCACCAACTGCCCGAAAAACGAGATAAGTTTTAAATTTTTAGAAAATAGAAGTGCTCGTATTTCTCATTACGAGGTGCGTCATACCCCTGACGTACGTTAAGGGTAGCTTTAATTCTAATAACTAACCTAATAAAAAATTCACAAGCATCCCCAAACAGAAAACTGATGCTGGCGAGAAAAAGTTAAACAACATTTACGGAAAATAATTTTGGAATATATGGAGAAGTTAAATATTTGGAAAATTGAGAATGAAGGAAATTTAGAATTGTTCACACGCGAACATTTTTAAGGGTCCGAGATCTCCTTCAGAGTTTTCAAAAGTTTCATCCAAAAATTTAAGGCTTCATCACTGAATAGAAAAGTCATCTCCAACAAGAATGTTCATTAGTTGGCACCAAGATTACCGAGGCCACAAGAAGTTCGGTCCCAGAAACCCCAAACTGTGACAAACCTGACTGAAATTCATTATGATCTCAAAACTGTTTGAGCATTAAAACTGAGCACTCGTTCACTAAACTAGAGCACTCGTTCACTAAACTAGAGCACTCGTTCACTAAACTAGAGCACTCGTTCACTAAACTAGAGCACTCGTTCACTAAACTAGAGCACTCGTTCACTAAACTAGAGCACTCGTTCACTAAACTAGAGCACTCGTTCACTAAACTAGAGCACTCGTTCACTAAACTAGAGCACTCGTTCACTAAACTAGAGCTGACTGCGCCCGAGCACCCTCCCTCCCTCTCCTGTGTCGTCCAGCAGGAGTGCTGGGCATGGGCACTGCATGTGCACCTCCCGCTTTTGCAGATGTGTTCTCAGGCCTTTTAGGGACCTGCAACATTTTTGGACCTTAACTTCCATTATTTCTTACATAACCCAATACATCATGACCATAGCACGAAGAAGGCTTACTTTTGTCTTTAATTTTAAAAAAAGGACATTTTTAATTCATGTATGTAATGATCCAAGCTTTTGTCATGTGCAATTTCCTATTTTATCTAATAGTTTAAACAGAAACATTTGAAATTATGCGATTACGTGTAAAGATAGAGCTCCCTGAATATCAAACCTAGGAATAACAGTTTCCCACTTTTAAGTCCAGCATGCTGAATCTACACGACTCTTGGAGACTTGTGCAACATAACAATGATCAATTTGTAGTTCATGCCAATTCAATCAAATGCACATGAATCAAAATACCGCCTACTACACACCGTAACAGTACACAAGTAAAATTTTTAATTTCATATTTGCATTTTTTCCTTTAATTATCATCGACAATTTTAATCTTTCAAATTGATGAATATTTAGTATTATATGATAAATTGTGTGATAAAAACTGAACAACAAACTTACAATAACCTGTGCCACAAAAAGCTTCCCTAATAAAACGTTCGTATATTTTTAATTAATTTATACTTGTCCAACAAATGGTCCAATTTAAAAAATCTTTATTTTTTGAGAATACTTTACTTTTATTAGTGAAGTTAAAGTTACTGGATTTATTCACAAAAGTTAACACAGGATATTTGAAGCTGAAAGTTAACTGAGCCCTGCTGATATTTCCATTTTTTTTATAATTAAAGTCATTTATCACACCGGTTCGATATTACTCTTGTTGAATTTGAAGGTTAAGAAAAAGCCTTTGTAACATGATAAATGGAGTATCAAATGAAGGGCGAAATTGATTAAAATATTGACAGTATTACCTTTAAAGCTTCTCAAAAATTGATGTCACTAGCGAGTCCTGTTAAGGATACTTCAGTTCACAGAATTATCCGACCTCTTGAAAAAGTAATTATATTTTGTAATTTTCAACTTCTTTCAAAGTTTTAAATTTACTATGGAAGTTAAAGGGGTTCTTTCCGTCCTAAAAAAGTTGGAAAACTAACCAAAATTTTAAACCACAAAGAGTAACTGAAGGCATCCCAGAATTTTCAAGTTTACATACAAATCTTTAGAATGTTTGGTTTGGAAAATTGAAAATCAGCATTCCTCCTGATAAGTTCTACATCCTAATTCCTCAAAATTGGGGAAAACAACCTTTGGGGGGAATATATGTAATATTTAAGAAAAAATAGCATGCAGACGAAATAATTGGGTTTTGCCGGTGTGTTCAAAATGTGGAGTGCTCTTTAAAGATTACGCCGACAACGAAAACCATACACAGGAAGTGGAAAAATTAAGCATTTTCCAATAATAGTCAACCTGAACTTTAGGATGGGCGATATTTACCACTGCTCAAGGGGAGTACTACCACTAATTTTAGATCGTGTAGAGAAGATTTTGACAAACAATTCAAAGGGTCAGTCTGGTGACTTGCGATATAGTCATGAACGCTTTGTTATTAGGTCACCTGTGAAAAGAATAAAAAGCATTTGTTTCTAAAACTTTCAAAGTCTAGGACTTCTCAGGAAATTTTATCTTACAGGTTCAGGCAAACTAGCTGAGTGGCATGCCATTTTAAAAATTGCTGGAGGAGGAATTCCTCAAATGTGATTGAAGAATAAGTTACTCTTTGTCCATTCCCCATTTTATTTGATATAGGTAATCACGAGAATTTGCTTTTGTAGAATCGTCAGCGGCATCAGATATTTGTTAAGTAGCAGTTCTTTGAAGGTTAGATTACGTATATAATCTAAAATTTGAAACTTAGAAATTTACTTTTGGAATTTTTAGAAGACCAATGAAACCACAGATTGCAGGATGACAAACCCCTATCAAGAAGGAGCGAACAAAAACTGAACTAGCCGAGAGCATAGTTGACACCGTCCTGATGCCACCGTGGACGGTTCCAGCCTAGGACCTGCAATCAAAATACAACTTAACAAACCTAGGCTTGTCAACAAATCAGACTGCAGTAACCCAGTACACGTTTTACCACATTGAACGGGTTACTTGTGTAAATCTACAAATTCTAGACTTTTTCAATTTTTCAGAACGTCTCTATTCTGTTAAGTAAATTTTAATAAATTACTAATTTAATAAATTTTAATTGACTTAGTAAAATTTAATTATTTTAGTAATTTATATACTGCAAAGGGCGGTAAAATTAAAGTCTTTTTAGATATTCGTTACCACGCATACTTACATCTTTTCACCATTTTTACCTGCACCTTTTTAGCCTATAAATCTTTTATCTGAATACTTCATAGACGTTTTCGTGCAGTGTAGTTCCCTTTAGTACAATCCAACGTTAGATATTCAGAATGGTAGTTTGATTTTGAATTCTCACCCGGAGTACCTGAAACAAAAATTAAAACACGAGACCTATCTGTTCATGGAGTCAATACATACAACACGAAGTTAAAATCTCAACTCCGCGCAGAATGTATTGATTGATTATTCGCCAGCGCAGGGTTAAGGGCAGAGTTATTGTATCGGACCCCATCGACACAAATTTTGCTATGTTTATCTACAGTTAACTTTAATTCTCTAGAATACATTACAAGTTAAATTAAATTCTGAAAAAAAAATATTAGAGCTGAAAAATAAGCAGAATTAAGACGTAATAGTTACGCAAGTGTAAAGACTTAGTGATAATTTATTTTATTTGCTCATTTCAGTTTGATTAACAATGGTATACATATACACAGAAAGAATGCTGAATATGCTGAAAAGAAAAAATAGTGCTAAAAAATAAGCAGAAGTAAGACATGGAAATAGTTACACAAGTGTGAAGTAGGGACATTTTATTTGCTTATATTTATTTCAGTTCAATTAATAATTGCGTGTAATAAGCATGCTCTGCACAACACTTTGAAACTACTTTTTGCCACGTTTACACGCGGTCTTAAATTTGAACTTCATTACATAGGTGACAACATACAAATTTTTGCCACGTAGCACGTGGACTTAAGTTCCTGCAAAGAAAATTCAATTTACATTTGTGAATATTGTATACAGATATGAATCTTCAGTCGATTCGAAAAAATCCCACCCTGTTTGAAGTGTGCTGTCCGCCAACTAAAGAGTTTTCCACTGAAGAGCGACTGAATGATGGGCAACATCCAGATTTCCTTCAGATGGAAAGCGTATTCCAATTCTCTATTAGCTGTACAAGCCATTGAACATACAGCGAAATTAAGGTGAACTGAAGAATTGTAAACTCCTTCGAAAAGCAGTTAACGTAGCAAAAGCAAATTGGAACACTTCCCTAACACTTAACCTACCCACCCCGCCCTGTGATCGTGTCCCACCTCATATCATCAGTTGGGCAGAATGACCCCTGCTTCTGAGCAACGACCTTCACAATGGCCCAGAGAGAGGTCACCTGTCATCGAATTTAAGACGCGAAATGCCGTGGCACGTCGCAGTTCCAAGTTTCCCACCCCGAAAAAATTTCCCCATATTCTCTACGACGGAATGCATGCCATGTACACTAGCGGTGATCCAACACAGGTGTGGATCCCTAATATGGCTAAACAAACCGCCTTCATATTATTAACCTGGGATCTGCAGTCTTTCCTATCCAGCCCATCCTAATCATTTACTACTTGCTAAATATTCCAAGCAACACTTTCATAATTTCAATTGTGAATTATTTAACTTAAAGCTACAAATTATATAAAAAATGAAGTCTTCAATAATCTAAATTAAAATTGAAAATTTAGTTACAATCAACAGTGAATTGACTAGTCTTCAATAATTAACTTTACATTTAATGTTACTGTTACTGTTTCAACGAAATCTATACAAGTTAATGTCAGCAAAGAAGACTGCAGTAACCCAGTATCATTAAAACTAAAGGCGGACAAATACTCCCCAGTATTATTAAGAGCGGAGCCAAAGACTGCACGAGGAAGGATTAACCCTCCCAACCTGTACGTGTTAAATGTGAGGGTCGCAACACAGAGTGGAAACATTACGCATTTCTAGAGTACCTTTGTTCAGTTGTGCGATTCGCAAAATTTGCATTTATTTAGCTTCAGTTTCCATATTTGATTTCTCTTAGAAACTTCTATATCCACTTTTTCCCTTCCATCTCCGGCCGCGACCCGAGCGAGTGTGGCTGGCCCTGTGTCATCCGTCGTGCAGTCGGGAGCGGTGGGACGCAGGCGGCCTGGCATACCACAAGGTCGCCGCCGCCGCCGTTGGGGATTGCGGTTTTGGACAGGGCACGGGGCATGGAATAGGCTCCGCTTAGAACACTCACCGAATCCAGTCTCCATCGGCGTCAGGCCATAGCGAAGATGATCTGCCAGGTGTCCTACTCTACCCTGTGTTTGGAAACCTCGTCTAGCTATTTAAATTCAGTTTCTACTCTTAATTTATTAGATTCTTTTGAAATCCTTTAAATGAAATTTTTTTATCATGAGCTATTTACTACAAGAGCTTAATAGCTCTTAAGCAAGTTTTACTAAAGTTTAAAAACAACTATTCTCAGTTTTGTTTCAACTTTATATTGCTGATTTAGTAAATTATGCTTTAATGATTTTTTAGCTTTTTAATATTTCAAAGTTTAACTAGTTTGAACTCCAAATTAACATTAAACTGGGACAATTAGTGTATTTTAACTATCAACATTTTATTTAAGCTGCTCGCATTGCACCTGTCCACTCTGGATAATTATTGAGTTTGTAAACTAGTTTTGCACATTTGTAGGATAATGAAAAGTGAAAATGCATTTACAGGTGGTTTCAATTTACTATACGCCTCTAATGGCGAACTAGTCCTGACCTGCCCTAAACACCTGGCGGAAATTCTGGGAATTTGGGTTCGGCGAGAAGAGACGGCGCCATATCAGCCCAAGGTCTCCGGATTGTCATCGCCAGTCCAGAGTCTGATGGAGTTTCACCACTTTTGCACCAAAACTTCACTCGTTAAAAATCACTTCCACATTTGCGATCTCGAACACAACCGCACTACTCGAAATTTGGCACATTTAGACTTCTTGCACTTTTCTTCACGCACATTCCGGCATTTCACATTTGACACAGAATTTGTGGAACAATTTCACTTTTCAGATTGATCAATCGATTTTATTCGTAAATCGGCGAGGCTACATTACACTTCCACTGCTGGCCAGAAAAAAAAAACCCACTGAGAAGCACTTTAGATACATTTGCACCAAATACTTCTTCCGAAAAAATTACCGATCACAATGGCGCAGCACTTTTCACACGGCACTTCAACTGAATTTAAATTATTTATTTCGAGCTCTTATAAAACAAATTTAACAGCAAATTTCACATCAATTTCGATCACTTTGGAGCTCAATTTTGCACTTCAATTATACGCCACGTGAGCGAGCCACTAAATCACTCCCTACCTGCGCTGTACAGTTACCAAGTCACAGCTTCGCCTCTCGCGACCCGACACAAAATGAACGAGCAACGGGCACAGCGGTCGTTGATCACGCCAAGGCAACCCTTCGTGATTGGCTACTAATGTTCCGGAGAGTACCTCCATTTGGAGCTGTGTGCAGACCATCATATAATAAGAGGAGGACAAAAATAATGAAAACATTTAATAAAAATAAGACAATTAGAACAGCCCATGCATTTTAAATCATAAGCATTTTTAATCGATATGTTTCGAAAAAACACTGTGAGAAATACTTCATCAACCACTTCCGGTGGAGAGCAAAGAACGTAGAAAGTGCTAGAAACCGTTATCTACTTTGTAATTTCTTTCCGCATGAAGTCAAATATATTAAAAAAATCTGACATGAGCATACGATTTTCTTCCAGTTACATAAGTGCAAATAACCCAACATAGATACATCTCAGAATCAGTTCAAACTTTCTTAGCTCTTTTTAAAAACGTTAGGTAATGCAAAATGGCCATACAATAAAGACACTAATTAATTAAGAATTTACAGTAAATGTTAATGTAAATATTATATTAATATTTGAGACAATGAGATGAAATAAATCGTAAATTAAGTTAAGTTGTAAGAAGTAAATCGAATTAGTATGTTCGATATTATCCTTGAGAATCCACAGGTTCGTATGGCAAAGTATTGCAAACATGAAGTGTGAAATTACCTCAAATTAATGCTTGCTGGCAAGGAATGCAATATAAATCATTTACAAAACTTTGTTGACGGTGATGAGAATAAATTTATTTGAAATTAAATCAAAAACAAACGAACGACGTAAAAAACCACAATTAAATCGCTATTTGTAAATCAGATTAACCAAGATATAATTTTTAATATCTTTTTAAGAAAATGATGCTTTTTTAGAATTCTTGATTTAATTATTAAAGTATCTCTTCAAAACAACATTTATTAAGAGAATACATTGTTTCCTACTGATGCATATGTTACGGCTAATGTCCGAAATTGGCTGATTCGCGATTTGGCCTATTAATATTCATATGATCTAAAATGGGTGGATGAAGTCCTAAAAAAGAATACCTTCAAAACTTACTTCGGAAATGAGCCAAATGAAATGCAGAGTACCAATCACGACTTAGCTAAGATAGTTGTATCTTACGGTAACGAGGAATATTATGCAATAAACAGGAATCAGACTGTTGGTGCAAAATTTCCAAGACTAGCGAAAGACAAGTTGTGTAGTTTCCAGTTTCCTTGTGTCAGTCGTAAATTTCAATTGACACGAAACCCCCTAACCGAGGTTAAATTAATCTAATATCACTACATAACGCTGTTGTCGCTTCGCATTTCTGAGTTGGGGCGAATAGCCCCGAACTTCGGTCTTCGTGATTTATATAAAACAACCTTAAGTCGGTACAACTTATAAATTCCAACTCATTTTGTGTTAAAAAATTCTTGCGACACATGAAACACCCCATGCTATGAACTTACTCATAACCTACACATGCACCTTACTTTAGACAGCGCCTAAAAGGCTTACTAACAGCACAAAAGCTTCCTGAAATACAAAGCCACCAAGGGATTGTCACTTGAAGCTGTTGTCCAGACACTGTGGGTTTTATGTGATTTTGTTTAAAATTTTTTTTTTTTTTGGTTATTTAAGGTCGCATCAACATCTAAGGTTATTAGCGACCACTATTGCTGTTAACGGTATGGTAACTATGTGGATGAAACGATATGGTGATTGATGATAAGGGGTGAAAGGACGAACACAAATACAGCCATGCCCGAGGCGGGACTCGAACCCGCGACCCTTCGGTCCGAGATCACTACGACACTACTGCCTTAGCAATCTCGACCACCGGGCCGGCTTTGTTTAAACTTTCTGTTGCATTGTTCACGTGAACTCCGACAGTGTTACCCCCTGGAGTGAAAAAATTCTTACTATAAGATATTAAGAATATTACAGGTAATTATTCTTAATAGTTAATGTGCTGGCTTTAATGAAGAGAGGTTTGAGATCTGTGTTTCGTTTACGTGAGGGTATGTGAATACAACAAAAGACCCTATCCTCCAGCAAGTCTTCCATCCGCCCTTCGACGCTTGTAGTTCGACAAGCATTGGTTTGATCGATTGATTTTTTCGTGTTTCCGGGCGCGTCAACTGCTTTGGTCATTAGTCCCGTTAGTGTAGTGCATGCTTTTTCTCGGGAGATGGCGGTGATCTTCCCCGCTGGATGGCGAGATCCGGCGCCGACCTACCGTCGGCTAGTGGGGTTTCCCCCTAACCAGGACTCTCCCACCAGCGGGGCACCACCGCAGTCGGGAAAAGCTCTAAACTCCCGATCGGTCTTCCAGAATATGTGGTAGTGTCGTGCATGTTAGTGTAAGTGTGTGTGTGTGTAAGGGGAGAGGATAGGACAAGGAAGAGGAAGGACAGATCGCGCGAGGTCCGTGGCCCGTTTAGTAGGGTACTGCTCCGGCATTCGCCTGGTGTTGATCGGAGAAACCACGGAAAACTACCGATCAGAGCAGCCGGCCGCTAGAATTCTCCTCCAGACAGCGACTGAATTCGACCTAGCTGAATAGCTAGTGTCGAAACTCCTGCCGCCGTCAGGACTGGAACCTAACGAGCATTGGTACAGGCGAGAGGCACATGCTTTTGCACCCCGATTGGAGCTGCTACAAACCAGCAACGACTTCAGTAATCAAGGTACAGATGCTTTCAAAGTGGACGATTTGCGGGGATCAACCTCCAGGGCATACTTTTCTCCGGAAATGAGATTGACATGTTGAGTGTAATGAAGCCAACCCGGACTCATGTTGAGTTAGTCCGGGTTTTCATCCTGGACTCATGTTGAGTGTAATGGAGTCAACGAAACAGCATTGGAGATGGCCAGCCCAACCGGATCAAACACTATACTATAAAACCGAAGTCTTGTACATCATTGACCAATGGGGAACCGAGGGCTGTTGAAGACAAAGATTTACATTAAGCCGCCCAAATACTGAAACAGAGCAGTCCACGCATACACTTCCAAACTACATTCTTGAGATTTATCACAGTGCAACAAAAAATGTTGACGATTTTGTTCATAAAAGGGATTTCGGTATGGAAAAACAACATATTGTGAACACTGTAAATAAACGGTATGTGTGTCTAATTTTTCCAGTCCATTTCACGGCGAAATAAAACTTGTTACAAAGTGTGGCCACAGTGGCCACAGTTTGGCCAAAGTGTGGCCACAGTGTGGCCGCGGGGTTATACCCTGATGGAACAACCATAGCACTTGATGCACCCTGAAACCCAAAATAATCAATTATTCGGCACGGATGGCTCTCAGTTGGGTCTGGGCTTCGTGACAGAACCCCCCCTCACACACACACACACACACACACACACACACACACACACACACACACACACACAGACTAAGGAGTCATTACGGAGACACTTGCTCCGTACATGTGAGAGACGTATGATTTTGGTACCAGCCTGGATAGCTGGTAAGCCTGGAGCTGGAGAAGCGATTCTCTTCAGATTAATGAGTAAATGTTTCTAAGAACATTTCTTTGTGGCATACCAAGTTGCCTGGCTTCGCGCACCCTCAATGAGGGTGAGGACAAGGCAAAGAGTTAGGTTCCCTCACCGAGGACTGAAAATCTTCTGCTACATAGAAAGCAGCGCAAATAAGAAATTTCCACGATATATTTTTTTTCTTTGTGAGTCAACATATAATGCATTTATCTCATGTATTTTTTATTCTTGAAAAAAAAAAGAAATGTACTTGTTCTGTTTAATAAATTATTACCACGATTTAACAATTCATCATAAAATGTAATAGTCGCTAAATCCAAGTCGTTTTCAATTGCAAGACTATCACTAATTTTTCTTGGGTCTAAATTTAAGTTTTTTCTCAATCCTTTTTTTATTACATACACCTTCAGGCTCTTTACTTTGCATGTTATGTTTGAGGAAGAGTGAGGGTACATTTCTTGTCCAGCATTTGCACTAAATGTGGCTGAAAATTTTGACAAAAAACAATCACGACAGAGATCAGGTCATATACCCTCGGGTAATTACATATTATATGAGTAGCAACTTATCAAAATGCAGTCCCTGGTAAACAAAATGGAGTTTGGTATGAAATCGTGCAGTTTTTAATATATTCTACATGCTCCTGCATTCAAATTTCTTCAAAACGCATTTTCACATATTCAATTAAGTGCGTTTTGAAGAAATCTGAAAGCAGGAGTGTACAGAACGTATTAAAAACTACACCATTTAATAGCAAACTTAATTTTTTCCGCCAGGTGGTAAGATTTTTTTGATTAGTTTTCCTCATATAAATTAAGAGGATTAATTAATAATTAGGATTGCACATTGAAAAAACGAAAACACTGAACAAATCATTAAAACCCAATAGCTTCTATATCTCTAATATATCCAATAGAATTAAATCAAAATAAGTCAGAGTTAATAAATCTCGATTTGTTAAGAAATTCTCAAATCTACGTCCAGTAAGTATAACTGAAAAACGTCGAAAGATCTTAAGTCGAACGAAAAGAAATATATTTCAAAAAAAGACTTTTAAAATAAATAACTTTGTGGAAAGTTACAATTGAGTCATAAAAATATTAACATGAACAATGACATTGAAATATGAATGTAAAACACTGAATGAATATAAAAAATCGTTTGAAGTAAAATGTAACAAAAGGATATAAAACCAATGTAATACAAAAAGATTACATGCGTACGAGTCACGATAAAAACTGGTCTTTCGGTTTTTGTAGATGCAGGTAGACTCCGCGCCATTAAGCTTCTTAAAACTTAACCATAATTCAGTTTAATTAACACTGAATCAAACAGGAGATGATCTGGATACCATTTTATTTTTCCTTCTATTCTACATGACTGCTTTTAAACAAGTTTTTCCTTCATGTTTTACACTTCCGAACATAGGACTAAGCTGCTGACAGTTTCGTATGTTTTGTATCGTGAGCGCACACGGGGTCAATCACATTCCGCCAATTGCTTCCGTTTTTTCCGCGCATTTCGCACTGATTTCCACAGCCACATGCGACAGTCCTTTTTCCAGATGGGCGCGATGTCGTCAGCGGAGTACTGGTTGCCCTGAAAGTTGAGAATTTCCGGGCCGGTGACGTAGAGTTTCATGCTGTCCTGTTCCCGAGTGCGGAACTCGTGCTTGCTTCGAACATCTGTCGCCGAAGGAGACAGCCCGTTGACGGAGCTCCTGTTCTCATCCATTGCCGCGTTGTAAATCTTCTGCTCGAGAGGTAGATTGCCACTGGACTTGAGCTCTTCCACGGATCCCGTAAATGACTGCACGACTTTGGGGGCCAGTTCTGATGATTCGCAGTTTGTGTTGAGGTTACAAGAAGAATGAGAACACCTAATAGGCGGTCGTAGAAGTCGCTGCATTTCTTCAGCGGAGATTGATTTTAAGATCAGCACTTAACCTGTTCACATTCATTGATTCACACATTTTTATTTTCTATTTCTGAAACGTAAGTATGTAAAGGGAAACTATAATGCTCCTTGAAAAGTTATTTCATGTAATTTTAAAATTGATTGTGTTAATATATGTATATCTATCTACCCGTTAGAAATTAAAATAAACATTGTATTCGAACGTCAAATTTCTCGAAACCATAGAAACGCCGAGAGAATGCAATTATTGACCGTTAAAGAACATTATAAAATTCCAGAAAGATATCAAATTATTCTTTACAGATTCGTAAATATTATTTTATTGAGAGAGAAATGAGACATATAACTACGTGAGACATACTCTAAGATATTCGATTTTAAAATAACACTATTACTACGTGTTTATATAATTCTTTCTTCAAACCAGAGCGTTTCCTGCTGCTGTAGAAGATAAATAGCCACATGTACAAAATTATGATAAATTACATTGACGATTTACTATTAGCAACGCCAGATTTTGAATTATATTAAAACTAAATATATCATTGAATTTGTATCAAATTATTAACGGATTCGCGCAAGAATATGTCCCTTCATGAATTTTCACGGGTGTTACAGTCATCAGTTAACGGTCATTAATATAGTATTTCATTCTTTAAAATTAAACTAAATTTCTAAAATAAAGAACACCAAAAAATCTAGCTGCTGTGAAATGACTAACTGGGTTCTCTGACATTTGCGAATAATATAGTACTAGTTAAAACAATTTCGTGTTCATAATCTTGTATTAGGTAAGTCAATCCCTCATGTAGCTTAGAAACATGAATTTTGCACTTTTTGATGTTTAAAAATAGTAGGAGAATTGGGGTATAGTTCTTTACAAAACGTTTCCACACTACATATTCAAAAAATCTTAATTTTTCTACGTTTTTGTTGAAGATCTGGGGGGAGTGTCATTAATACAAGTAACAAAAGCTAAGTTTCGAAATACTATTTATTTATTTATTTAAATTGTTATGTAACTTGATCATTTGTTTTAAAATGCATTGTTTTCATTACATAAGACTTTGAAAGTTTTAACTTATAAATGTTTTTCCTGTTCCAATATTTATGACCTTCGTATTATTCCGACAATTCTTATCCAATAATTATGACATCTGTGCCATTATTGCATTAAAATCTTGATTAACTTTGTCGTCAAACTACACTTGTAACAATTCTTATATACGTATATTATTTTACCTTCTTCAAATTATTGATAGTCATTTAATTTTGTTATTTTCGTTCAAGTACACATATTTTGAAAATTAAAAAAAAAAGGGTAGTAATATAAAAACATAAGCGGAAGTGTTCTAATTTATATTGTTATCAACATTTTTGTTATATGCAGAGTAAATAAGAGGGAACCTAAGAATGTATTATTTTCAATAGGTTGTAAAGATTATCATCCGTCTGAAGTTGCATAAACGAAAAGCGTTGAAAACTTGAAGACAACATGCATAATATTCATGAATATCTTTAAAGGTATAATTCTCTTTCTCAAGTTTAATTATACAAATACAATGTTGTATACACAGCTTAACAAGACCATGAATTAAATGATACAGAGAAATCAATTGACGGGTGTTTATGTTAAATTCTTGTATAGTACTTCTATTGCGTCACCAACCCCTTTATTGGACATACTAGCCGCTCCGTTCCCATCACCTCCCGCTCTTTCAGATTCGACTTGAAGCAATCAAAGATTACCAACGATGTGATCATGACCTGACACAAACACGGATCATGACTATATTATAAAGTACTTTTCGGAATGCAGTTTTACGGAATAAGTGATTTTTTCTGTTTTTTTAAAACTTGCATTCATATATAAATTTAATTTTAATTAATGTTTATTGAAGCGTTTTTAGAAACAACTTGAAGTTGAAAAAATATGTATCCAGAAGCGTTTTTAACACAAAAGTAGAGTTAACAATTTATAATAGAATGGGTTTACTGTCCCTTGTGTATGCGGGCGCGTTTGTAAACTACTACAGTAATTCGTCCTGTAAGTCTAGTGTATGCTTGTTTATCACGTGCAGAGGCGGGGTTAATTTCTAGCTGGTTGGTGAGATCCGGCGCCGACCTACATTGCGGGGTTTTCTCCATCCAGATACCTCCCCCCAGCAGGGCACCGCGCCAGCCGGGAGAAGCTGTAAGCTCCTGACTGATTTCCTAAAATGGAGTCAGTAGTGCATATAAGTGTAAGCAAAGGGAGAGCATAGATCAAGGAAGAGAAAGGAAAGTTAGCGCGCGGTCCATGGGACGTTTGTTATGTTACTGCTCCGGCATTCGCCTGGTATTGATCGGAAAAACGACCGGGAGCGGTGGATCAGCGCATCAACTGATGTCACTGCAGTGCCTCTGACCGGGAGGTCCTAGGTTGGAGTCCCGACGTCGCTGTGGCAGGTTTTTCGATTAGTTACAAACTAATTTGTTAGTTAGGTCGCATTCAGCCACTCTCTGCAGGAGAACTTTAGCGGACGCCTGCTCTGATCGGTTTCCCGTGATTTCTCAGATCAACACCAGGCGAATGCCGGAGTAGTACTCTAACAAACGGGCCACGAACCGCGCGCGATATTTCCTTCTTCTTCCTTGTTCTATCCTCACCCCTTACACACACACACACACACTAACATGAACTACACTTTCATACATGCCGGGAGATCGGTTGGGGATTTAGAACTTCTCCCGCCTGGGGCGGTGCCCAGCTGTTGGGAGATCCCTGGTTGAGGAAAACCCTGCTAGTCGACAGTAGGTCGGCGCCGCTATCTAGTGGGGAAAGATCACCGTCACCTCCCGATGAAAAACATGCACAACACGAACGGGACTAATGACCTCAGTAGTCGACGCGCCCGGAATCACTAACAATGAATCAATCAATCGGAGAAACGACGGAAAACTACCGATCAGAGAAGCCGGCCTCTAGAATTTTCCTGCAGACGGCTGCTGGAGCCTAGCTCCAGCTTCATGGAGTGCGAGGCGAACGCCAGGACCCCAATTAAAACTTGGTCGCTCTGGTGCCAACGGCCAGAACAACCCTTCCCTTCACCAACAGCCAGTTATGTGGGCCTGACCCGAACAGCCAGTTATGCGGGCGGAGTACTTTCTCCTATGCCTCAAACTCCACTTTGCAACAATATTAACTGCTATTATAACGAGCTTCGACATTATTAGAACATAAACGCGTCGCGACCAGCTCGTAAATCCTAACATAATCAAATTCTCCGTCCGTCTATTCGACACTCACATTTAGACCCCTTCCGGTGAACCAATGTATGCACATGAGGTGTAAGTCGACGGCACAATGATAAGATATTAACGTTCTAGATTAGAGTAGTGTCTCCGGTATTTTTATGTTAAAAAGTTTTATTCTTGCTTTGAATGTTCATAAGAAACACAAAAACGTATCAGATCCCAGTATCGCCTGTTTTTGGATATAGAAAGTTACATGAGAAAGTATCGATTAAAATACTTGTTAAAATTTTTGTATCGTTAAAATTAGGTTTAATTATCTTCAATCTGATGTATCAAATGGTAACAATTCATGAAAATACCGAAACGAGAGAATAGTAATTAAAAGGGTTTAGACAGTATACTCGTAGGTGTACTGAAAACATCAAACCACATGCTCTTCTAGAATTCTTCCGGAATATCCTGGAGGGAACCTACTAAGAATTGTGCCAATCGATGGATCTAGTCGAGAGTAATCGAATTAGCTATTGATCACCTGTAGAGGTGTTGTAAGTCACACAAAGCGCATTTTAGTTGCTTAAAAAAGACAAACGTTTTAAAAGAAATATCTTAGAATCTGGATGGCTGGATCCGAAGAAAATTGATCAGTTTCATCACTTATCTCAATTGGTGATGGCCCGGGAGGGGACCAACTTCGAGTGATGGATGGACAGACGGACGATCGTTCGCAGTTTACATAAGGATGTGTTTGTTAGGAAATGAAACATAACATTTTGTACGAATTTTATGAACTCGTAGTAAAGAACAATTGACGGATGTAAGTTCCGTTACAATGGACGTGTGTTGTTAAGAGTACGGTAGATAATAGAAAGAATGTAAACCGTACATATCGACTTGACATTCTGGTTTAAAAAGCCAATTAGTAACAACTTCAGGATAATGGAAGTTTAGAGAATTCTTGGGGAAGTTATTTCAGAAAACTAATTGGTGGTCTTCTCCCACTGTATGGAACATAATGCGATTTGCGTCTCCGCGATTTTTTTCTGTATATTTTTGAGATTTTACTTTCAGACGACTTTTCAAAGATATATTCAACCGAAGAATGGTTTTGAAGATCTAATTATTTTCCGGTCCGTAAAAAACATTTCCCTTTTCTTTTTGAATTCTTTAAATCTCATCTCTTGATCCATATTTTCCTCCATGAAGAAAGAAGCGGTGAGAAAACGGTCGCAAAATGATCGATAAAGGAGAATAATTCCGTGGTGGCAGGAGAGATATTGTGGTAACCCGTAATGATTAAAGATCGAATATCAATTACAAAGTATATAACAATATAATTTAATATTTAGAACTAACAGTCATACGCATGTTTCGGCAATAAATGTATTTCACTTTCAGTGGCTCATTTACAGAGAGGAAAATAGGTGAACAAATACAATTAAAATGTGAATTGATATGAATAAATACAGTATCCGATGAGATACAAATGAACAATGTAAAATCTATAGAAATACCCAGGTATCATTATATCCATCGTATCAAAATTTATACGTATCTAAATGTCATATAACTGTCTCTTCATTACCAGTGCAGTTTTTCTTTATCCGCACGGGTTTATCACCAAGTTTTTAACTATTTTGTTTCATCACTTAGGAAAGCTTCTCATAGTAAAATAACACAAAATAATTATGACCAGTGGTAGTACACAACTGGCGTATGAGTTTTTTAAATTTATTTTATCAGAAAATACACAGAAATAAGAAATGGGAAAAAGGAGTGGAACGTGTTTAAAAAACAACCTGTTATCAAAAATACCGACTGTTATTAAAAAACAAAAGGTATCTCTGAAATACGAAAGAAGAACTTGATAAAATTATTAAGTACTTACGCACTGATACCATGCCTTCGAATTGCAGATATTACGAAAGTACCCCCAAATTTTAAAGAATGTTTTTCAAAATCTCAATGCTTCAACTAGAGCCAGAAGCACAGGGGTTTCTTCAGTTTGGAAAAGATCGCATTGCTTATGCGTTAGCAGTGTTCGAGACGGACAGACAGACGGACGGTCGGACGTTTTGCTTTGAATTGTTTTTTAGGCATCAAGGACTAAGAAAACAGGGATTCTGGGTACACCACATGTTAGATAATTTTTTTCTTAATTTAGCAACTGGATTTACCCACCGTTTGGTTGTCAGGGCCCGGCAATGAACTTTTTGGGCCGAAAATCCGCCGTTTTTTCGCGCTGGATTACAAAACTTTCTCTATCCTACAACTATTACTCCGTATATACGTACGTATACGAGAAAGTAAAAATTATTTTTAAATACCTACCTTGGAGTTATTGTTGGAAATAAAAAAATCACCCTCCAAATAGCTCTGTTACAGGCACTTCTTCGACCTTTACGGAAAGGGAAAGCCGAACAATTTAGGGCGATTTCGATAATTTCCATTACAATTTGGTACACAACCCCTAAACAACGTCATTTCGGTAACCTGTAACTTCTAAAATAAGGGTTTGTTTTGTTCAACATTTTTTATCATCTGTGTACTCTGTGATCACATAAACAATGTATTACAATGTGTACCATAACCAAGGAGCCTTGAAACACGTTTTAGAAATTTAAACACAAATAAATTGTTTATATTAGCCTTAATTTTACGTCTCACGGTTTATCATTAACTCAATTGGAAACTTCAGTTAATTAGCGTGCGCAGACGGTTTTCTCCCCCATACGTCGCATACAGTTTTTGACTGTTTTTGACTATAAATTGTACTTAACAAGTGTCGAATTTATATAATTTATAGCACAAAATTACTGTTTGTGGTTCTACCCCACCGTTGTCTACCTAATGGTCCCTTTCTCGTGGCCCACGGTCTACCTGTGCTTACGTCACAAAAACTTCTATTAGGATTTAATATTCCAGACTCCACTGATCGAGGTCTGTTTAGTACGGAATGAATGTTGGTCTTGGTGTTTTAGTGAATGGTCAATTATTTAAAAGTTTAGAAGGCTGTGAAATTATTGTAAACATTCTTTCAAAATGGCAAAGAAATGGTAAAATTCAAGTATTATAATAGAAGGATGCGAAACGATTAAAATACTCCACACTATTAGGAAGAGTAATAATGGAAAATAGGATCTACGAAAGAAGGGAAATATTGGATGGGCATCGGAACAGCGTAGATTGGGATTCATTTGAACTTCACAATCTTCACAGAAAGTATCGCAAATATTCGAGGCGACTTTCTCAAATAGAGAAACAACTGAACAGGCAATGGTTAAACGTGAATCACCGGAGATCCGAACAAACTATTTGGCGTCCGAGCTTTGCAAACTCTCGTTCATATCCGAAATCGGCACCAACCTTCACTGAATTTGGATACCATTCCAGGAATCAGGTACAAGATGAATGGTATGCTAAAGAATATTTTTGTCTCTCTCTACCAGTTGAAGGCCATGAAGTAATATATATTTCTGAGAAGCAACTTCAGCACACAAAACAACAGGGATATTTCTACAACTTCTTGTTAATAATGGTATGTGGAATGGCATTCTCTGTAATATTGTATCCTATGTTCTTCAATCTGGGGACATGTAAGTGGGTAGTGGGCTGATTTCAGAACTCTGTAATGTTCAGAATCGTAGTTTTGACTGTATTTTACATTGTTTATTAAATATTTAAAAACAATTAATTTTGCTTTCCTGAACATCTTAAATAAAACAGATTTTTATGGAAATTGGTCATTCGAGAATGTCTTTTTAGATTGTAATTAATTTTGCAGGTAAGTATATCATTGTTTACATTGTGTTATCTTTTTAGAGTGTCATGATTTAGATTAAGAGGAGAAAATGTGAAACTTTATGCCACATATAACTTCATATTACTTTATACCTACTTACATATTGCGTTCTTCATCTTCTTACACAGCAGTAAAAGATTGGGCCTTTTTACAACTGATGTCAAAGAATGTGCCTTTGAATCCCTGTAGAGTTTTAAAATATTAGTCGAACAGTCATAGATGTCATAATTTATTTAAACAATTTCATGTTTATGTTATATTAATTATAATATTAATTAGTTATATTTTAGTTATATTATTGATAGTTATAATGCTAATAATAATAATAATAATAATAATAATAATAATAATAATAATAGCAACAACAAGCATTGAGCTTCTGATGCTACTTAACATGAAATATGACACAAAAAAATAAAGAAATCGTGGAGAGGCATGGGCAATGTTTAAAAAGAATGGACAAGATGCAGATCAATAAAGATCAATCATTTATGTATCTTAAAAGGGGAAGAATGAAGCCAGAATCGGAAGCACTTGTAATAGCTACCCAAGGTCAGGCGTTGAGAACACATTACGATAAAGCGGTTCTCAAAATTTCACAAGATGAGAAATACCGCATTTTCAAACAGCAGGAATCGCAGGAACAAATAGAAACAATTGACTATATCGTCCCAACTTGTTCAATTCTAGCAAAGACCAAATACTTAAAAAGGCACGATAGGGTGTTTAGTGACCTCTACTAGTAGATCTACAACGCCCTCAAATGTTCAAAGACATGCTCCAAGTGATACGAACACTCACCAGAACCGGTGACGTCTGTTAGACTGTTTACAATTTTGTACTACCAACAAATTCAAACTAAATGCAGGATAGCGACAAACAAACCGGAGACTGTTATCTGAGATTTGGAGAAAAAAGGATGTACTTTTAGTGTTACTGTGCCGTGCGATCAAAACGTCGTAACAAAGGAGGCAGAGAAACGTCTTAACTACAAGTGTTTGGAAATCGACATCAGCCGAGCGTTAAAGCACAGGTGGTCTCGATAGTAATCGAAGCTCTGGGATTTGTGCTGCAAACTTTGTGTAAGAATTTGGCTAAACGCTCATGTCATTTTAAAGACTGCGAAGTGCAAAACATTGCTTTATTGGGAACAGCCCAAATTTGCCCAAAGTATCGTAGAGGCACTTACAGTCCCTAGATCTGCTCCTTAAGAAGCTGGTATTAATCGGGAGCAAATTTTATAGTCAACCGACTCATAATATATTTAGTCTTAAATTAGAAGAACAATAATATTAATAATAATAATAATAATAATAATAATAATAATAATAATAATAATAATAATAGTAAACTCACCTACGTGATGTATTGACGGTTATTAACACTTCCTTTAATAATAATAATTATTAGTCTTCTCTAGAGAATAACTTTTCTGCACTTCTAGGAGGCAAAATCGTGAATTGTGTCTTAAAAATCAATTTATGCCAAAATGACATGTTTAATACTCATCTAACTTAAATTATTTAATCGTGGTTGTGCCATACAATTTAATAACTCGTCTTTTATTATCTCCAACCTAGAACATGAACATTCTTCAGATGCATTGGTCACAAATAAATTGGGGAAAATACTCACAGCAATATCCATATTGTGGAATGCTGATAAAATATCCTCATTATCCATGTAACTGTACAAGTTTCGAATATTGATTTTTTTCGTTATCTCCTGCATATTCTTAGAAATATTTTATATTTGCTTTTAGATATGCAGCAAAATAGTGACATTCAGATATTAGCTCTGCAGTAATCAAGTATTCACTATAAAAATTTGCAAGATTTTCACCAATTTTGAAAGTTTTGATTTTTCTAACTCATGCAGACAGACATTCCAAAAAACGAAATCTATCAACAATGTCTACGTCGGAGTTCTAGACTAGAAACCAGATTGTCTATTATTGGTAGGAATGTCTCTACTCTGAACTTTTCCCTTCCCAGAAGTTCCTCATTGTCATGTCACTTTTCTCAGAAACAATGTCAGAAACAATGTCAGAAACAATGTCAGAAACAATGTCAGTCAATGTCAAGTCTTTGCGTGCTGTATGGGAACTAAATCCTGCCAATGAATATCAGAAATCCATTTTTACCATTAAGGGTATCATGAAAATGAAACATGTGGTCCGTTTCGATCGTAGTTCCTTCATCAAATGGGTACACATCCCTCGCAGAAACGGGAAGCGAAAGGTTGCACTACACGCATAAAAAACAATCGTCAGCTTTCATCGGTATCAAGCAACTAATAATATTTTAAACTGCTGCGAGAGCGAATCCTGAATTAATGATTATGCTAATAAACCTCGTCAGTCGGGGCATAGCACGGTGTTCAATTTCGCAATCATATTCGCCACTTGGACGCAGCCCCTAATTGCCTTCAACCCACGCGGCCACCCGCCGTTCACATGCTTTCGCCAACCCTCGCAGAGCCCGCTCCCAGAGCATTCCAGCACGCAGCCGCGTATTGAAAGAAAGACCAAAATACAAATGGGAAATAAAATCATTTACGCAGAGTGTCTTCGTGCGGGCCTCTCTCACGGTGCCGTCACCTCCGCCGAAGCACATAGTTCAAAAACAAACTCCCCTTTGAGCCTCCGTCCGCCGCGTGCACTGACCGCTGCTCCGCGGCGCCGCCCCGGCTGCCGGCTTAGACATCATTAGCAAGGGCTGGGCCCACCCCGTCGCGCGGGCGGCTTTCACCCCCACCATCATTTCACTACCTGCCACCGACCGCCAAATTAATAGAAACATATCTCAGAATCGCTATATGTCTCCCACGCCAATACATCACTATTAAGGCCGACAAAGAGATGCGCATCGGCAATGCAGTCACGCTTGCATGGCCGCCCCATTTGGAAGACAGATGCCGCGATTCCCGTGAGAACAAAACTTTCAAATAGAACAAACCGTAGCCGCCATCGCGGGCACATCACGTGACACCGTCTCAGCATCCGATCGTCGCCAGTCACGTGACGCTCCTCTCCCGGGGTCCGAAGGCGCATCTCACGGATAGGAAGCCGATCGCGGGCACATCGCGTTTCATCACCTTACCTTAGGTTCAAAGTCAATGACACAAGGCTCCATGACCTCAATTACACCCCGAATTAATAAATACTGCAACTTCGCTCCCACGGAGAGACGAACTCGGAGGACAGAACAGACTAACTCGAACAGAACCGACATTACTACTCATTGTTCAACTACTCATCTGTCAACAACATGCGAGTGTATCAATACTCGCTACATGAGTGTATCAATACTCGGTAGGCAGACAGCCCGCGAACGAGTCGGCTGTTCCTGCTTCGCCTACCAAGGCTTCATCAATCAACCAGCACGGCCAACAGGCCGCTTCCTTTAAATTGGTGCCACTCGCGTGCATCAGCCGCCACCTGGCCGAACTTCCGGCCAACTCCGGTCAAGTCAACCAGCACGGCGAACAGGCCGCTACCTCTAAATTGGTGCCACTCACGTGCATCAGCCGCCACCTGGCCAACTCCGGTCAAGTCCGCACCTATTCCAGTTCGCACCGTCTAATTACTTGGAGCCAACCTCAGCCCTGACGGCATTCACAAAATCAGCAGAGTGATTTGGGTTGACGCTTGCAGTGCAACAAACTGTAAGTAAAGTGAACTTCAAGAAAAAAGAACATTCATACACTTTATAAACTTTCGTTGGTTCTCCGGTTTACTTCTCACAAAAATAACCTATTTGTATTTATGCCAACATTAAACTTAAATTTATTATTATTGCATATTGCCTATAATTCACTCTAAAGGCAAACAACCCCCTGAAACCCGCTCTGATCCCGTATGTAGTCGCATCCGCATCATGGCAACTCCCACGTGTTGCATCTGCAACGCACGGCGTATAGCATAATCTATATATATAAAAGATAGTCGTGTTAGTTACACTATTTATAACTCAAGAACGGCTGTACTGATTTGGCTGAAAATTGGTGAGCAGGAAGCTTAGAGCCAGGAGACGGACATAGGATACTGTTTATCCCGTTCGACAGTGTTCCTGTGTGAAAACGCACGTTTTTGCACGTTTTCGCGTGATTTCGCATTTGCGCCTGATAATAAAACAAAAAATGTCGTGTATCACAAGGTACTTAACTGAAGAGTGCAACCTATGCACCAAAATACAGGAACAATAATGAATGATTAATCTACTTAATTTTTTATTTGTATTTTCTAATAAACAATTTAACTTAATAAATTCCAAAATCTGCTTATTTATTGCCTTTAACAGCCTGTCCCTATGATTACAGCTTTGTATTTCTCTCTTAAACAAAAATCAATTCCAAAAAAACGCTCTGCTACGTAATAATTTTTTTAATTATGTATTTAATATCAGAGCGTTTTTTTGAAATTCTTCTTCGTTTGAGAGAAAAACACAAATCTGCAATTGATTTATTATCACGAGTGCAACAAGGATAGTACAGTTTCTCACAGTGAGTGCGACGCGAGAAAAAGATGGGACTGGCTGTTAAGGCGGAACAGAGTTCGCCGGGTCAGCTAGTTTTTTATAAGAAAGGACCGTTTTGGTAGCTAGCGCTGGCAACATTACTGAAGGTTCTGTGGTCGTTGTGTCCTTGAGCCCATTAGACTCTCCTTCCTCCATTGGTTCGTTCGCAGTTGGCTAGCTTGTAAATGACTTCGACGGGGATGTCTCGTTGGACGAAAATGTAGTGTACCACCAGAAATAATTGAAAATAGGAAGTGCAGTGTTGTGTGCTCTCCTGTAAAAATTCTTTTTTATAAACATTACATTGAATTTATTTTTGTGTGATAATGATAAATATTATGTTTACTTTAAAGCCGAGCATGTGAATGTGAGATGCATACTGGTTCACGTGTTTCCGGCGCCTGTGCTGTAAAATGGTCAACTGTATTTACATTCGTGGCAGGTTTCTTTTACTGAATATAAGAATTTGTTACGAGATTTTTCCACATAAGTAATTAAATTTCAAGATTTCTTGTATTCGTGTACGTGCATCTCAGTGAAACTCTTAGACTTCTGTATAGTGATGTCTTCACGGGAGCCATATCCAAACAGTTTACGAGGAGGCGTGTCTGAACAGCTGTCGCAGCGGAGGGATACTTCTCTGAATTACACGTGATGTTCCCTTGTTTAGTGAACTGCCATTTTGAGGCATTCTTAGGCGGATTCTTAGGCGGCTTAGATGAAGTCATCTAAGCCTTCTAAGCGTGATGTCACAAACAAGAACGCCATGGCACTGGAGGTGGCGCTGACTGAATGTGGTGTTTGGGTAGTATCGATAAGCGCTGGACCAGAACAAATGTAATAGAATGTGTAATTATATCTCATTTTGTAAATTGCAGTATTGGAAACGTTCCTTTGAGGCTATTCGCCTCACAATTCCAGCTTTTAAGGCCATAGAAAGCTTCGTTTAAGAGTTATTTAACTATGTAGACTTTGACAATGGGGCCATGTGTTGCGGGTTGCAGTTGACGTGAATATTTAGATACGTTTTTTTCAACAAATCCTTCATATTTTTTAAGTCAAAGTGCAATTCGTCACGTCTCCGTGAAATTCTGTTTCTTTAGGGACCTCATTTATAAAGATTGGTTACGTGTGAGAGCCGCAAAAGGTATGTATACTACTGAAGTGATATAGGAGACAATACAAACAGTACGTCGATTTAGTGCAATAGTTTTACACGCCTCCATCAGAGACCTCTCGCGTTTTGACTGCAAAATTCATGGCGACCACTAGTTCTGCGAATGTCCACCAAGAGCGCTGAAACCATAGGATCAGCCACTCTTATGTAGTATATTCGAGTTCGTTGGTTACATCACCGCTCAAACGGAACGCGGTAATTGAACGGAGCGAATTTACCATTTTCCCGATAAAACAGAGAGTGTGTCAAAAATAGGACTAGCACAATTTTTTTCGCCATCCTTTGCTATATATGTGAAAAAAAATTAAAGAAAACAGTTTGAGCCGTTTCTGAGAAAATAATGGTTGAAAATTTAAAAGTTGCGTTTTTGAATCAAAATTACGTAAAAAAATACTCATAGTAGAAAGACGCCGGAAAATTTTTGAATTTTCGAGAAATCAGGGATTTCAATAGAAATGAGACCACCACCATTTTCTTAAGCAACCTTTATGCTATCCAACCTAAAATTTAATCTAAAAAATTTGTGACTTTTGAGAAAAAAAAACTTATTTAAAAAATGAAAAATTGCCTATATTTTACGCGAAAATTTAAAAATTGCCTTTTTGAACCAAAATTACGCAAAAAATACTCAAATTTTCGACAAATTGTGCATGACATTATTTATTCCTTTAAAGTATAGATTTCATTAAGAAAAAATCTCGATCTTCAATATTTTTGTTGCTGGAAGACGCCGAAAACACATTGAATTTTTGCAGTTTTTGAAAACTCGGGGATTTCAACGGAAATAAGACCTGGACAATTCTCTTAAGCGCGTATTACGCGTTTCTTAAGCATATATTCTATAACAAAATGTATTTAAAAAAGTTGATGGTATTGTTTTTTAATTCTGAAAATGTCCCAAGGGTTTCATGTAAAGTACTCTCTAAAATTAAAACATCAGTTTCAAATTCAAGGAGCCACGTCATCAGCCTGACATATTACGAATTATCAATTTTGGAGAAAATCGGCTGAACGGTTTAAGCGCTAGCGTTGTTCACAGACACACGGACAGACGTTTTGCCGTCAATCAATTTTTAGGCATCAAGGACCCACAAATTAAGAATTTTGACTACACACAGGGACAGATTTATCCACATTTTCGTTACCAGGGCTCGGAAATAAAAGTTTTTGTGACGAAAATTCGCATTTTCCCCTCGCAGCATTACAATACATTCTTTATACTCAGTGCCGCTTTAACGCATGGGCGAACCCGACTGCCGCCCGGCGCCTCCATCTCTTAGGGGTCTCAAAATATTACAAACAAACACGTCATTCAAGAATTATATTAATTTATTGGTAAAAATATCAAGTTCATTGTTTCATTGTAATAAGTTCAAGTTCATCTTTATCTCATTGGTCAATGCGTCAGCCAGCAGCTCGCTCTGAAATAATAAATGCCAGCCCAACTGCCTTCAGACAAGCGGGAGTGCTCGGATCCCCGCTCCCAGCTGCGACGAAAGTTATCGCGGAAAGAGTGTGACTTGTGGTGGGAAGGGGAGGTATACAATGAGTATAGGGCAGGCAGCGACTTTGGCGAAAGGGCAAGCGACTAACTTTCACGACGGTTTGAGGATCGCATCGTGTTTCGCGGACTCGATGACAAATTCCCAGTGAGGGCAAGATACGAATCGGGCGCAACGAACGCGTTCGTCTGTCATAGTCATTTTCTTAATCAGAGAAACTGTTTAATATTAATTAACATGAACACAAAAAACATATTAGCTATTCAAGCATTGTTCATAATAAAAAAAGGTTCTAGAAGTGTAGTACAGTAAAAAAGGTAAATGAAGTACATTTTGTAGTACAATTATTTGATCCAAAATAAATTTTCAATTGGTTCATGCCCCATACATCTACGAAAACGCATATTTTTCTTTACTATTTTTAATGCATTTCTTGTTCGCACTTTTTTAACCCTTCGTTCGATTCGCCGTTTCTTTGGAACGCATATAGGTGCGCTGGGCCCAGAAGACCCATTCTATTTTTTTTATTTTCTAGAACATTCAATGGGTCTTTTGGAGAAAATTATAAAGAAAATAATTTTGATAAATAGGTCCTTTTATATAAAACTGGAGATAATATGGAAGAAGACGACTTGCTCAAGCAATGTTCTCGCGACAATTGCCAAACAAAGAAATTGTACAGAGAGAATGGCTCATATATTCACCTGCGAAGGGAACAGTTTATTGTTTTGTGTGCAAACTACTTTCTCAATCTAAATTTCCATTTAGCGAAGAGAAATTTAATGAGTGGAAACATGCTCTGAAAACTGCATAAGAACCTGAAAATGGTCAAGAACATAGAACTTACATGGTAGCTTATTGTAGTCGACCAAAAGCACTCGGGCAAGTAGATACATAGTTGATCATTAATACAATAATGAGAGACAGTGCTGGAAAGAGGAGTTGAAAAGAGTAACTGCAGTAATTAAATTCTTAACATCGAGAGGACTCCCTTTAAGAAGTTCTGACCAAAGATTTGGTTCAGTAAAAAATGGAAATTATAAGCCAGTATTTTGGAACTTATAAGCCAGTTTGACCCATTCTTACGTGAACCATTCAGAAATATAGTAATGTAGTATGATGTCATCATACTTGCCAGCCACCATTTGTGAAGAGTTCGTAAAAATAATGGGTACTAAAGTTCTTTCAGTAATCATTTCGGAAATACAAAAAGCAAAATACTATGCTTTTTCTGTAGATTCCACTTCGGATGTGACTCATATTCATCAACTTACTTTTATAAGATATGTGATAGACGCTGTTCCAAAAGAGGGATTTTTGCAGTTTATTTCCATTCATATTTATATAATACAGAAAATCTTACTGAAGTTGTAACACATTTCTTAAAAACCAATAACACAGATATCCTGAACTGTAGGGTTCAGTATTACAACGCAGTAAACATGTCAGGATGCAATGGACAGAAATTGAGGTATAACTACTACTCACGCAACTTTTCTTGAACGATGGATTGACGAAATGCGGGCGGAGTGGGGGTGTTAGTTACCAAGTCGGCCACTAGAGTATTTACAGTTATGCCCACCTCAGAAAAATCAAAGTCAACCCGCTACGTGTGCGGCCAGGTCATTCCTCTGGGTAAGCAACAGCAGGGACACTAGATAGAAGTTTTAGGTGCCTCCCTCGAAGGTCCTGGACCTGCCTCAGCCATTTCTTTAGATAATGGTAATAAAGCTGAACAGACGCTCTCGACTATGAATGTAAACTAGCTTTGGCTAGAGCTTATGTTTCGCGCCCACGAATTTTTAATTCTTGGAACGTTGTCATCAGTGCTCGCTCCGAGCTTCTGCCTTCAACTGTTTATTGGTCAAGGGAGGGGGAAGCAAGGTCATCGTTCAAGAAAAGTTGCGCGAGTAGTATATTACGTAAATTAATACTCATCAGGCTGAACAAATATATCAAGAAAACAAACAGTATACCTCAGCATCAGTTCGGCTTCAAATCACAATACTCTACCACCCACCAACTACTAAGGCTTACGGAACACATTCACACTGCATTCCAAAAGGGACAACATACCATAGCTGCTTTTGTAGACATCTCGCAAGCATTTGACAGAATATGGCATCCAGCTCTCTATTTTAAATTAATTTCAATAGGTACACCCAAATATCAATTATTTGTTATCCTTAGCTATATCACAAACAGACCTTTTTCAGTGTCAGTCGAAGGCCACTGCTCTAATCCAAGGAAAATTGCTGCTGGGGTTTCCCAAGGTTCACCACTTTCCACATTGTTGTTTAATACATACACCGCAGATATTCCCATTTCAACACAAATAAACACTGCTCAATTTGCCGATGAAACTGCACTCTACATCTCAGGGAACTCTTTAACAACTCTTCAATCACAGCTTCAAAATCATTTAAATTTACTTACAAATTGGGCTAATATCTGGAAAATAAAGTTGAACTCAACAAAATCTGTATCAAAAATATTCACATTAAAACCATTCAGACACCCTCTTCCACTTTCCATAAATAACGACACCATTAATTGGACACCAACAAATAAAACAATAAAATATTTGGGCTTAAACTTCGATACTCGACTCAACTGGAAGCAACATATAGAGGCAAAAACTCAGCAGGCCAAAACTAAACTAATTCAACTACGACCCTTACTGAATCAACACAGCCACTTCTCCACATCTAATGCACTATTACTCTACAAATCAATAATCCGACCGACTCTACTTTATGGTACCCCATCTGGACCAACGCTGCCAATACAAACCTAAACAAAATGCAAGTGATCCAAAACAAAATATTAAGATTCATTACAAACGCACCTTGGTTCATCAGTAACAACCAACTACATAATGATTTGAATATAAACACAATAAAAAATCAAATAGACTATCTTGCACACAACTTCTACACAAACCTTCCCCAAATACAAGCATCATCCTTCTATAAACTGGGCAAAAAACCCAATTATCCAACAAGAATTAAAAACAGATATCCACTTCACTCATTCTACAAAATGTTCGCAAACCTCGAATAATACTAATCTGAGGTGCTTCCTGCTTCCTCTCCCGCTATATATTTTTTTTAAGAAATTGTAATGTGTATAATTTTAAGTTAGTTTAAGTTAGGATAAGATAGATTAAGTCCATCAAACATTTGCACAGTTAATATGTAAACTGAACAATGTAATGTCAAACAATATAAAAATAAAAATAATAAAAAAAAGTTTATTACGTAACCGTTACTAAGGGTGAGAAAGTATGTAGGTTTTCAGCATCATGAGTTTCTAAAAGTGTTTGTTTAGTTTATATTCAGTGTTTTATAATAATTGCTAATTTTGAAATTACGGAATCAAATTTGTCTCACTTCGCCAAAAAACAGTCACTAATTGATTTACTTTTCGTATTTACACTCAAGACCTATTCATCCGTTCAAGTAGACTAGTTGGCATATTCCCAGATTTTGAACGTTTGTTTGTGTTTTGTATTAATACTACAGTGATTACGCTAAACGTTTATAATTATAAATATAATTGGTAATATTAATGGTAAAATAATGGCCTAATTTATAGCAAACAGACAAAAAACAGACATCTTGGAACCAGAGCAAGCATTATTTAAATATTCAGTATGTCGCATGTGTTCATTGAGTAAAGATCTGAGAAATAAACAACGTTCTATATGCCTGTTAAGTTGGTTTTTAAAATCTAGAGAATATTAAGACTTGAAACTGTGCAGAGAAACATTTATTTAAATGTAAATGAATATCTATTTTTTGAACATATTTCATTAAAAATTAGTGGAACTACAACAGAACATACTTTTTTGCATTTCAATTATTTATAATTTTTGAAAATCAACAAAATTCAAAGAATTCGGGTGATTCTCAGAGGGAACCAGCCTAGAAAGATCGAGATATAATCATTTTGACAAAATGCTGTGAATAGTTTAGGCGCTAGCGTTGTTCACACACAACGGACTGACGGACACAAATAGTCTTTTTTTGCTATCAAGGGACCTCAACATGAATATTTCCACTGTAATATCAAAATCAATATTTCGCGACATTACATAACTTTCTATGCACTACGTACAACATATTACTCCGTATATGAGAAAATGATAATCTCCATATGTGTAAGTAAAGTCATGAAACTGATTATCGTTCTTAATCCCGAGTCATGGATTATTACAAACGATTTTTATTCTAATAATTGTTTTTACAAAACTGTTCTCATTTTTGTTAGCTTGACTACATAATGAACGTGGTTAAAATTAATAATTTACTGGAAAAAATAAAATATTTTCATTCCAGTCTGTGTATGAGGTAGTACCTATTATGTAACCACTGATCTCCGCTCCTTGCGTCACCACTATGCTTCGTACTCCAATTCTTGAACAGTTTTATGCTAACAAGGCTTCCATTGAAATAATGTTTGTCTTCCCTTCAATGATCATCGCGCCATCGGGTACGTTCACACAGCTCCTACGAGCGAGCGCAAAATAAACTGTGATTTGCGCGATGAGGTTTTCTCAACATCCACTCTCGCAAGGCACTGTGTTGTTTCAGGTAATTACCGCACGTGATATTGTTTCATGAATGTGTGTCAATAATGTGCAATGTTAGTTGTTTGATGATGTCTGAATGTGAAGGGGTTTCCTTGCTCTGCTATTGTGTTATATTAAGAATGAAGATATTTGCATTAAACCATCTTAACAACCTAGCTATAGTTTTTTGATTGACTTTTTCGTGTTTTTTTCGGGCACGTAGTGCTTTGGTCATTAGTCCCGTTAGTGTAGTGCATGTTTTTTCTCGGGAGATGGCGGTGATCTTCCCCCGATGGATGGATAGATCCGGCGCCGACCTACCGTCGGCTAGTGGGGTTTCCCCCAAACCAGGACTCTCCCACCAACGGGGCACCGCCCCAACCGAGACAAATTCTAAGCTCCCGACCGGTCTCCCGGAATATGTGGTAGTGTAGTGCATGTTAATGTAAGTGTGTGGGTAAAGGGAAAGGATATGACAAGGAAGAGGAAGGAAAGATCGCGCGCGTTTCGTGGCCCGTTTGTTAGGGTACTGCTCCGGCATTTGCCTGGTGTTGATCGGAGAAACCATGGAAAACTACCGATCAGAGCAGCCGGCCGCTAGAATTCTCCTCCAGACAGCGACTGAATTCGACCTAGCTGAAAAGTTAGTGTCGAAAATCCTGCCGCCGCCAGGACTCGAACCTAGGACCTCCCGGTCAGAGGCGCTGCAGTGACGACAGTAGATGCACTGAGCTACCGCTCTCGGTATAGCTCTCTAGATCCACAAATGAATAAAATATGTTCTATATTTACGCATATTTTAATTAATAATCAACCCAATTTCCTTGAAAAGAAATCGATACTTCATTTTATTGAGCGCTTTTTATCACACTCCACCATATATTTTAGAGAGTAGTCGTATACGTAACAAAGGCGCGAAACACATGATTCACGCACAAGTCGAGTTTATTGCCCGAGTGTCGAGAGGACGACAGAGACGAGTTGCGGGAATCATCCAGCGCCCGCGCTGCGAATACCATTTCTTAACTCATCATTTCAACAAAAACATCATACAATAGCAATATTCTTAGACATAGCATAAGCATTTGATAGAACCTGGCACCAAGCATTAATATACAAAATCAAAAAAAAGAGGTACCCCATATTACTTAACGGAAATCATAAAGAAACTCTTAGAAAACAGAACATTCTCAGTAGCAGTAAATAATAACCATTCAAACTCCAAAACAAACGCAGGCGTACCTCAAGGACCCCAGCTCTTAAAAGGGTGACCAGCCCTCGCCCTCTCTTTATGCTCCGTACGCTCTTTACTCTATATACTCTCCATCGCCGCCAGGCCTCGTGCGACCAGGCCTCGCCCTCTTTTTATGTTCTATATGCTCTTTACTCTACATACTCTCGATCGCCGCCAGCACCTCCAACCCTGCGAGGAGCAGCCTCCAGCCTCTAGGCTCATGACGGACGACACACAGAAGATGCTTCACTTGGTATGGACGTTGTGGCGTACCCGCCACTGGGAAGGTTAATAGTTAAAGAGAGAATGGACGTCTGCAATTATCCTCTTCAATTACGCTCAATCCAATTGATATGTTACTAATTAACTTCACTTACTTAATTGATAATTAATTTATATATTATAATGAGTCAATAAATTATTTTAAGTTGTTATGTTGAAACAATTCTTTCAATTCTTTAATTCTTGTAATCATGTAAATGCATGCCTGTGTAAGACCTTCCTTGTTAAGAGTTCGGTTGTAGCGCTCCCGAGTAGCCTCCTCTCACTCCTAGCGAGTAGCCAAGCGGGTCCTCTGAGTTACGTTCACCTCATGGTTAAGAGCAACACCACCAGGTTATTGAAATAAGTGTTGCGGACCGTGACAGCAGCAACGTCAAAAATAAAACTTAATCCAATTAAAGCTGCAGCTAAGATATTCACACTAAGACCATATACCTCTCCTTCGCTATTAACATTAAATAATAAAACGATAATCTGGTACCCATCAAACATGCCAATAAAATACTTAGGTCTAAACATTGATACAAAACTGAGCTGGAAACATCACATTGACAAAGTAATTCAGGCAAAAAACATACTATTACAATTAAAACCACTATAGAAACAGCCATCTACCATACAACATCGCACTGGCAATATATAAAACAATAGTCAGACCCCTCCTACTGTATGCATGCACAATATGTCTAAATGCAGCTAGAACCAATCTTAACAAAATCCAAATTATTCAAAATCAGTTCCTAAGGACAATTACCAACGCACCATGGTTCATATCTAATGCACAGCTCCATAGAGAATTCAATCACCAACCCATAACTCAGCACATTCTCTACCTATCCACCCAATTCTACTCCAACCTAATGCAGATACCAAATTTAACCAGATTCAACCTAGCCAGAAACCCCATCTATTCAACAAGAATAAAAAATAAGTACACTTTCCACATATTCCTTCAACAATTTTCCGAAATGGACCCTGATTAGAGGTGACCATTAGGTTTCCTCGACCGCAATGCTAGCTGTAAGATTAATTTTAGTTTAGTTAGTAAGTCAACAAACATATGTAGAGTTAATGTAACTGAGCTATGTAAATATCATCAAGGAAAACAATAAATTGAAATAAAAACAATTTCTTAACACGCCGTGAGCGAAACTCAATGCAAGTAAAGGAATATAAATTAAATATCAATTAACTAGAAATACCTTACTTGTACAAAAGTAAATCGACTCCAGTCAGTGTCATAACACTATTGTTTGTAAATAATAAAAAAAGACGTCGTCAGGACGAAAGACAATTGTGAATCGTTTTGACCAGATGTTTCTCACACGTTTCGATATGTTTCGCACACAGTGAAAAAAAATAGCTGTTTTGCACATGGAAAACAAGCACGAGAAATCACGTTTCGCGCACGGCGTGTTAAAAATATATTTAATACACAGTGAGTCATTTCAGGAGAAAAATGCGTTGTCATATTGTCGTATTAGATGAACAAATGTTTCGTGTGTTATTTTGCCGAGGATCACTTTTTTCTGCACAGAATTATTTTGACGATTTGTTTTTCATTTGTAACACCCAGGAGGTTGTAATTAATGTACGTCAAAGTGCTGAAGTTAGTTTTAAATACATTCGAAGAAAAAAATCTATTTTGTCGGATACAAGCGGCGGAAACGCAAAATTGTGAGTTGTCGGAATTGGGTTGCAAATTACGACAGTCCTACGATTGCGCCGAGTTTTAGGCTGTCAGAATTTTAGCCTGTCAGCTGGCCATCAGAACTGGAGTGCACTCGCTGTTCACAAATGACGCTAAAGACCTCCCGAGTCTACAAATAGACTTCGAGTTGGGGAAATATGTACATTGTTCCTGTGATATTCTACAGCTGCGTCGAAATTTAAAAATTACACAAATCACGTTGTATGGGAATCTATACTTCTGAGGCCAAAACGATAAAATAATAACTTATTGCTAATTTTATGAGCAACATGAGGTGTGTTTTATTACCAGAAATAATTTTTCAACTGAAAAACTACTTTTATACGGCGAATAGTAAAAGTGGTTACTTTTTAAATCGTGCACGGCGTGCTAAAAGTTCAATTTATAAAACTAGCGCTAGATGCTAAAATGTTGACGTGAAACTGTGAATGCAAAAAAATAAAACAAAATACATTAATCTGACAGCATGAACTACTAATGACCTTAACATATGAAAAAAAGGTTTTTCTCTAAAGTTTAATGAAAAACATTTTGAACTGAAGGAAATCGTATTACTTGTGATGGTGGGTCAGAATCATAAAATACCTCTAATGTATTATAACCTCAGCGATTCAGCTTGTGCCTCATGGTGAAGAACTGTCTATTCCTGAACTTTTAGATGTGTTTTGTATAAACTCCGATTATGATAAAAATGTAGTATGTCTTCACAAAGTCAATAACAACAGACACCAACTTGAAGAGATGTAAACTAGATTTTAATCACGGACTCCTAAGTTTATTTATGACATTACGTGATCTGTAGGACATCTAGGGATCCATAATTAACCAAACGTGAGGCAGACCTTTAGTTTGCAACAATTTTATCAACATTCTTCTTTGTAAGAGGCAACATTTCGTCCTGGGAATAAAAACTTGAAAGAATTATTTTACGCTAAATGTGATTTCACTCATTATTAAGACGTACTTTCTGATGGATTAATTGAAAATGAAAAATAGTCATCATCAGGGCGACTATTCATTTGCGACTATTTGTTGCCTTTTCAAAAACTTGCTTTAAAATAGTGCTTTGCATGACGGAAAAAAATAAATGAAATGAAAGATTTTTACTTCTGTGGCATATGCTACGAAAGAGATATTAAAAAATATGGATACCAAAAATACTCAAATATGTGAAGATTTTCCAGGGATATTATGAATATACGAGTATGAAAGTAATAATCATTGTGTGATGAACAAACATTAAAGTCCACCATGTTTCTCTATGAGTAACATAACTGGGTCCGATACACAAATTTTGCTAGAAAAAGTTGTCCCTTACAATAGTAATGGAATTAAGAAATGTTGCTCATTGATTTATGATAGAGCCAAGCGATATTTCGCTTTCATCACTACATGACACAAACTTGTTCTTATGAAATATTCTATAAAAGCTTGATATGTAATGGACTCTGCAATCACTTTCATAGTTTCGTAAAAAGTTCTCAAGCTCAGTATATAAAGTAAAAGCAAAAGTGTGTGTCCTCAAATTTGAAAAGTAAACCTTTTAATGATATACATTATGAACCAGTATGAACTGACCAAATTTTTTTTTACAATATTTTATGGCACGCTTAAAAATACTAGAAGATTAATGTCATATTAGATTTTCTATTGTCAAAACTCTTCTTCAAGAAAAAAATCTCTAGAAGAGACCTTCTTATATTTCACCTTTTAATTTTTTTAAATATAATTC